>CM053510.1:73810563-73839287 GCA_028627145.1 Eidolon dupreanum
CAAAGGCAGCCAAGCCATGAGAAACTTCCGCTTAGACAAACAGCCTTTGTACCTGTGGGAATCGGGGAGGGGGGACCTGTGGGAATCGGAGAGGGGGGACCTGTGAGTAATCAAAAAGGGGGGGCAACCGGGGAAGATAAGGGGGTATATAAGGGTAACAAAAACTAGGTTCGGGGCTCTTGCCTCAATCACTGCTGCGACAGTGGAGGTTTGAGCCCAGATTCGAATCTGTAATAAATTTTTTTTTTTTGATTTGGCTATTTGGCTTCTGTGTCAGTGCTCTCTGGGAAACTCGCAATATAACATTCTCTTTACTTTGTTGACAGTTTCTTTTGCTGTGCAGAAGCTTTTTAGTTTGATATAGTCCCATTTACTTATTTTTGCTTTTACTTCCCTTGCCTTTGAGGTCAAATTCATAAAATCCTCTTTAAGTCCAAGGCCCTCGAGTTTAGTTCTTATGTTTTTTTCTATGCATTTTATTGTTTCAGGTCTTATATTCAGTTCCTTAATTCGTTTTGAGTTAATTTGGGCGTGTGGTGATAGGCAACAATCTATTTTCATTCTTTTGCATGTGGCTTTCCAGTTTTCCCAGCACTATTTATTGAAAAGGCTTTACTTTCTCCATTGTATATTTTTGGCTCCTTTGCCTCAAATTATTTGTCCATACATATGATGGTTTACTTATGGACTCTCAATTCTATTCCACCAATATGTGTGGTTTTCTGCCTATACCACGCCATTTTGATTATTGTCGCTCATAGTATAATTTGAAGTCGGGCAGAGTGATACCTCCAGCCTTGTTGTTTTTTTTTTTTTGATGATTTTTTGTTTTATTTCTTTAAAAAATGCCATTGGGAGTTTGATGGGGATTGCATTAAATCATTAAATCTGTATAATGCTTTAGGTAATAAGGTATTTTAACTATGTTGATTTTCCCAGTCTATGAACATGGAATATCTTTTTATTTCTTTGTGTCTTCTTCAATTTCTTTTAATAGAGTCCTATAGTTTTCATTGTTTAGATCCTTCGCATGCTTCGTTAGGCTTATTCTTAGGTATTTTATTCTTTTTGTTGCAATTGCAAAGGGAATTTTTTTATTTCTTTTTCTGAAAATTTATTATTAGAGTATAAGAATGCTATGGATTTTTGAACATCGATTTTGTATCCTGAAAATTTACCGTACTTGTTTATTATTTCTAGTAGTGTTTTAGTAGAGTCTTTAGGCTTTCCTGTATAGAGAATCATGTCATCTGCAAATAGTGACAGTTTGATGTCTTCATTTCCTGTTTGGATGCCTTTTATTTTTTTCTCTTACCTGAGTGTACTCTCTAGGACCTCCAATATTATATTGAATAACAGCGGTGATAGTGGATAGCCTTGTCTTGTTCCTAATCTTAGAGAAAAAGGTTTTAATTTTTCACCATTAAGTATAATGTTAGCTGAGGGTTTGTCATATATGGTCTTTATTATGTTGAGATACTTTCTTTTATACCTATTTTATTAAGCGTTTCAATTACAAATGGATGTTATATCTTGCCCAAGGCTTTTTCTGCATCTACTGATATAATCACATGATTCTTATTCTTTATTTGGTTTATGTGGTGTATCACATTAATCAATGTGCATATGTTAAATAATCCCTGTGCCTCTGTGATAAAGCCCACTCGATTGTGGTGTATAATCTTTTTAATATGTTGCTGTATTCAATTCGCTAGTATCTTATTTAAGATTTTTGCACCTACGTCCATGAGAGATATTCGTCTGCACTTTTCTTGTATTATCTTTACCAGGTATTGGTATCAGGGTAACACTGGCTTCATAAAATGAATGAGGAAGTACTGCCTCCTCTTTGAGTGTTTGGAAGAGTTTGAGGAGAATAGGTGTAAGTCTTTCTGAATGTTTGGTAAAATTCACTGATGAAGCCATCTGGACTTTTTGGGAGGTTTTTGATGATTGTTTCAATTTTCCATACTGCTGATGGATGTGTGTGTGTGTGTGTGTGTGTGTGTGTGTGTGTGTGTACACATACAGAGAGAGAGAGAGAGAGAGAGAGAGAGAGAGAGAGAGAGAGAGAGAGAGTCCATTTACTTCTGTGTGTGCCTTATCTCCATTCCCCTTTGTGAATTTGGACTTTTTCTCCCTTCCCTCTTCTGTTGTTGTCTCAAATTGTCCCCATGTATGCTGAACATTTATTTCTAACTTGCAATAGTAATTATCTTCTTAATATTTAAGCTTATAATACCCTGTTCTGAATAAGGGTTGCACTATCCTGCTTCTGTCTCCCTGCTAGTAATCTTACTCATAGTTATGGTGTTGTTGTTGTTGTTTGTCATTTAGTTTCAGGTGGGCTGACCCCTTTTAGTAGTTCCTATAATGCAGGCCTTGTAGTAAACTCTTTCAACATTTGTATGTCTATAAAGGTCTTTATTTCTCCTTTATATGTAAAGGAGTGCTTTGCTGGGTAGATTATTGGCTGGTAATTCTTTTCACTTAATAGTTTGAATATTTGTTTCCACTACTTTCTTGCTTGAAAGGTTTGTGCTGAGAAATCTGAAGATAGTAGAATGGGTTGTCTTTATAGGTTACCATCTTCTTTTTTTCTGGCTGCCTTGCTAATTTTTTTTTGTCATTAATTTTTGACAATTTTAATATAATGTGTCTTATAGAAGGCCTTTTTGGGTTAAGATATTTAGATTTTCTGTTAGCTTCTTGGATTCGAAGATTTAGATCATTCCTTAGATTTGTGAAATTTTTGTTAACTATTTGTTTGAATATTATTTTTGTTCCTTTCTCCTTCTTTTCTCTTTCTGGTGTACTCATTATTCTTATGTTGCTTTTCCTGATGATGTAAAATAGTTCTGGTAGAGCTCTTCTTCTTTTTTTTTTTTTTTTTCATTCTCAGGTTTCTCTCTTCTTCCGAGTCATTTCTATTTTCTCTCTTCAATATCACTGAGTATTTCCTCCATCTTGGTCAGCTCTATTTCCTAAGCTTGCTATTTCATTCTTCACCTCTTTTAATGTGTTGTTCATTTTCAGAATTTCTATATAGTTCTTTTTCATGGTTTCAATCTCCTTGCTAAAAATCTCATTTTGTTGGTTTATTTTGATTCTAAGCTCTTGGATTGTCGGTCAGATCTATCTTGCATCTCACTGAGTTTTTCAGGAGTACAATCCTGAATTCTCTGTCATTTAAATGGCATATTTCTATGTCTTTAAGCTTATTTTCTAGAGATTTTTTTCTTTCATTCTGAGCTGCCTTGTCATTTTAGTTATTCATTGTGTTTGATGGATTATCTCCACCTGAGCATTAATGTAAATGTATTTTGCTTGTTTTTTTTTTCCAGAAAGATTTAATATATAGAGATCTCTCTTTAGCCTGTTGATGAGAAGTTTTTCTTTTGATTTTCAGTAAGTGATGACCAAGCCTCTTGGATTTCTGCTTTGAAGCTAATAATGTTTTTTCTCTCTATGTCTAATATACTGATTATTCAAATTATGATCAACTGTCCTTGGTCCCAGCCCTAGTCTGTGGTACTAGCTATGATTTATGTTTCAGTACTGAGTGCGAAAATTCTCCTGGAGCTCCACAATGCTAGGAGGATATGGGGTGGAGGGAGGGTGCACTCTGGTTGGTGGGTGGTGGTTGTTGCTAGGCTCTGTGTCTCAGCCTCCTGCTTTGCAACGGTGGCTGCTAAGACACAGCTGTTTCCCCCCGCACTTAGTTTTCACTCTACTTTCTGCTTTGATTCCTGGGCTCTACTTTGTGGAACTTGCTGATCTTTTAGACAGAGCTGTTTTGGGAATTGGCCACAATTCGCCCTCCCCCTCTTCTTGCAAGGGAGTTTTGGCTGTGCAAAGCAGCCTCTTTGTTCCTCCAAATCTATGCCCCCCACCCTGAGCCATGTTGTTCTGACCTTTTGAAGCTCTTATGCACAGATCACTCACTCAGACATGCTTGTGTGCTTGTGTGCAGGTTGGGTGTTATATGTTGAGTTTTAGATGTTCAGCCTATTGTTATTTCAAGAGGAAACATCTAGGAGATCCCTTATTCTACTATGCTTCTGATGTCACTCTCTCAGATGTAGATTCTGAAAGGAGCTTCAGGGCACTTTCATGTATTCAAGGATGATAGGCTGCATTTGGCTCACTGCTAGGACTTGTAAGAAAACAAATCAGTGGGAATTTTGGACAAAGAGTGGACTAAATCCAGTACAGAATGAGGAGCCCCAGATATTTTGTGAGTCTAGTATGGATGAGAGGGAGTGGGGTCAGTTAGGAGGATGTTGTAATGCTCCAAAGCAGAGTAATGGAGATGGATGCAAAAGCAGATGGAATTAACTGTTATGAAAGGTTCAGAACAGAGAGATTCTGACTCGTGTAACTTAAAAAGATCTGGCCCCACTGACAGAAACAGGACAAAGAAGAGGCACTATTGAAAACAGATGAGGAGCTCCATTTAAATCGTGATTTCAGGTACAAGAAAAATACTCAGGCGAATAGGATCCAAGGGAAAGCTGAAGTGAGGTGGGTGTTCTAATTTGGAAGGCATCTCAGTATTATCTGCCAGAGTCCAGAACTTTGGATAATGCCTAATACTGGAAATAAGAGGAGGAATAGGAATTGCTACTGATCTAGTTCACAATGTCAGTCCTGGCTCCATCACAAACGTCAGGAATTCTAAAGAATTAAGTCTCACAGGAATATTATGAGAACCATATGAGATCATTCGATGAAGTATTTTTTACTATGCTGTATACTTAAAGAGAACTTGCTACTATACAATAGATACTAGAGACTTGAATAAGAGGAGAATCTGGAGAAGGTATGTTGGGAGAAAAACGTTTGAGCTTGAAAGGCCTGAGTGTATATCGGCAGGCTGTGGCTCCCAGATATTTCGTCAGCAATCCTGGTTGGAGTAGCAGTGATGTTTGGTGTCTTGTAACTGTTACATCATCCCAGCAGAAACTAATCATTTTGGTGATTTTTTTAAAATTTGTTAATTAAAAGGGTTTATTGGTCTTGCTCTAAAATGTTAATTTGGGATCAAGTAGTGCTCCCATGATAATTTGGTTTCCTTGGAGATGTTAGAAATAGAATAAGCCTTAATTGACACAGATTGACACTGGCACATTATAACTAGAGCTACTGAGTGGCTCACTCTATGGCCTGGCCAGTGCTCTGTCCCACCTGTTTCCCAATCAACTGTTAGTGCTGATGTAACAGACTCTTTTGGGTTTTTAAGCTGCTTGCTGGGAACCCTAAGAACTTAGAATCATTCTCACAGGAGCCTTTTCAAGATAGCCCACATTGCTTAGTGTTCTGTGACCAGAGTTAAAGGCTTCAAATTTATACTCTTTTACCTTTTTAAAGTCAAGACCTGAGCCATGTTTGATGCAGTTCAAATCTTCTGTTTCCTTACGGATTTTCTCTGTACTTGTTCTAAGGATTATTATAAGACTATTAAAACTTCAAACTATAATTATTTATTGTTGTCTATTTCTCATTTCAATTCTCTCAAGTTTCACTTTATGTATTTTCAGATTATCTTATTAGGTATGTAGGCCCCAGGCCTGGCTGGTCCCAGGTTTGGGTGTGATCTAGGCTCATGGCTAGGAATACAACCCTGGATTTAGAATGTTACATTAGTGTAGTAGGGCACCTGCGGCCAGCTCATGTAAGCATGATTCAGCTTATTCCATCACGTGTTTGTGCTTGTGTGTTCTTTCAGCTGGGTGTCTCACCACCAAAACCTTCCCTTCTCAATCAGCTCAGCACTGACAAGGCAGTTATACAACTTTAAATCATGTATTTTCTTGCTCAGTCAATCATCATAAAGTGTCCCTCTGTGTCTCTAGTAACATTTCTTATTTTAAAGTCTATTTTGTCTGATAAAAATATAGCTTCTCTATATCTTTTAACTTACTATTTACATGATAGATCTTTTTCTATGTTTTTACTTTGAACATATTTATGTTATGGAATTTTAAATGTATATCTTATAGACAGTATGTACTAGTTGAATATTGTAGTTTTATTCTGACAATCTTTGCATTATGGGTAAAAAGTTTAGTCCATTCACATTTAATATAATTATTGCTGTGATTAGATTAGGCCTACTTTCTACTTTTATGTCTTATCCCTTTTTTTTGTTTGTTTCTGTTTGTTCTTAACTAAATTTTTTCTTGTTAAACTGAATTATGCTTTATTAAATATTTTTATTTGTGCAGTTGTAATTTCTGTGTTGACTTTTTAGCTATACTTTTTTGATTTTTTTGTGTGGGGAGCTGCTTTAGGGATGACAATATGTATTTTTAAGGTTCACAATACACTTTCTATTAATACCAACTTCCTATAAAGTCTACGAAAATTGCACCATTATCTAATTCTCCTTTTTTTGAGCCATTATTGTCATATGTTAATATCTATGTACAAAAACCCTGACTTATGGTTTTATAATTTTTGCTTTAAACATTTATATAATTTTTAAATAAGTTAAAAGAGGAAACTAAAGAAAAATTTATACAAAATTTTATATTACTCAATATATGTACTATTTTCAGTGTTTTATTTATTTTTTTGTTTATTTACTTATTTATAGAATCTGGGTTAGCCTCTGGTAACATTCTCCTTCAAATGATTTCCTTTAGAATTTTTCTTGTAGCACAGGTCTGTTAGCAGTGAATTATCTCCATTATTCTTTATCTGGGCATGTCTGTTTTACCTTTATTTTTAATTAATTAATTAATTTTTACAGCAGAAAAGAATAGCTTTATTAGAAGTGATAGTACACTTCCAAATGTGGAAGCAGGCCCAAGCACAAGAAGAGTGACTCAAAAGGCTCAAGGGCTCAAGGGCACAGTAACAAAGCTTTTGAGGTTTTTATCTCTATTTGCTGTGAGTGGTTACTTTTCTTAGAGGAGTGAGCTTTCTTGATTGATGACTAAGTTTGATAGAACTCAGTGACTCATCATTTGCTTTCTGCACATGTTCATTCCCAGAATTCAGTCGGTTATAAAGTTAACTTCTGGGCACATGCATCATATTATAATGATGGTAAAATGAGGCTCAGGTGAGTTGAAGGTCATTGGGGGGGTCCTCTTTGCACAGGTGCGAGTGATTGTCTGTAACTAGTACTCATTTTTCTGCTCACTTGTTTCCTTGTATGAATTACTTTTAGCCTAAAAATGCCTCTGGATTGCTTAATTGTGAGAGAACTAGGTGGACACTTTTTAGAATAGGATGACCTTAGTGTCTTTGCAGGCAGACCCAAAGCCCCCTATCTAACTTTCCTGCCTAACCCTTTTCTAAGAGCCATGAACAAAACCCTTATTATTAGCCTGGTTGTTGAGGGTTGGGAGATCTCTTCTTCTGTATCTGCTTCCTGCTGAGAATGGTCATAGTCCCTGCCTATTGGTGTTTCATGGGGCTCTTTCTCTCTCTGCCTTAGTCAGGACCAAGTCTTGGGTTTCCTGCCAAAGTGCTGCCTCAGTTTCTAGCCAAGGAAAAACAAAGATACAAACTCGTTACTTGAATCTTATATCTAGTTATGTTTCTATTATTGATTTACCTATCAAGTGGGTAAAGGAAAACAGGCTTGGTTAACAAATTTTGTAAGAGGAAAAAGAAAAGAAAAAAACTTTGGTAAAAGGACCCCTCACTTCTTGGACTCCAAAGTACTTGTTTTGACCTAAAGCCATTCCTGCTTTATAACCTGCCAAGGAGAATGCTGAGTTTCAATGATCCTTATCAATAGTCAGAGGACCTTAGTCACCAGTTTCAAGGTAATTATCTAAGATTTAGGGAGAAGGTCCTTCTCTAAAAAAAGGAGAAAATATAAGACTTAACTAGGTTTACTAAAAAGATTAAGAATTTTGCAAATGATGTTCCATGTCATCTCCCTGCCCTTTCGATGTTAGTTTCTTATCTATGAGACTAACTTAAGATGAAATCAATTGCTTTGTCACTGTAGGAAAATTCTTCCCTTCAGTTTTGGTTTAGTCTTAGGCATCCAACTGGCTACTGATAGACAGGTGGGAGTGCAATGGATGCAGCAAGAAATAATTCCTACAAAGATAAACAAAATGAAAATAAAAAATAATTCTCTTAACCTAGTGAGACTGGATAGCCAGGAAGTGAGGGGGGAGAAATTGAGACCAAAACTTCCTGTTCTCTGTTTAATATTGGACACAATGTCATGAACCTGCTTAACCTTTTCTTTAATTAATTGTGAGTTGTCAGAGAGGTTAAAACAACATAGTCCTGTAAATTCTTCACATCCATGGTTATTTCTGAATAATAGGTAGTCTATAGTGCCTCTATTTTCAAGAATAGCTTCTCTGACCTGTCCTAATACTACTCCCATGGCATGGATGGCCTGAGAGGTTGCATTTAAAGCTTTTACCATCAAGCAGGATATTCTGTTGACTTCTATATTCAGAGCAATAATAATAGCTTGTACTATAAACAAAGATAAAGCTGTATATTCAGCTGGACTAAATAAGTGTGGGTCACTATTAGAACTGGAGTCAAGGGTTATTTCCTTGTGGTGCTTAGCTGGAGACTTTTGAGGCATAAGGACAGTCTTCCCAGGGAATCAGGTCCCCCAGTACTATTAGCAGAAACATAAGACTAAACAGTTCTTCTACAAATAAGAAATCATCCAGCAGGTAATTTAACACATGCATTTGCATAGCTTACAGAAGTCATAGAGCTGCAGTTCAAGTTCATATTATCTAAGATGTTAAAACATTGGTTAATATAACTAATAAATATTAATCATTTTCCTGCTGGTGTTATAGCAGAAATTTTAAAGAAAACAGCCCTATTCTTCCTGTAGTTTGTGCATTGATTATGACCCAGTCTTTCTTCTTTACTTTGGAGAAAGATCCTCTCCCTCAAACTTAGATATTATCTTGAAACTGGTGACTCAGATCCTCTGACCACTGATAAGGATCATTGAAACTCAGCATTCTCCTTGGCAGGTTATAAAGCAGGAATGGCTTTAGATCAAAACAAGTACTTTGGAGTCCAAGAAGTGAGGGGTCCTTTTACCAAAGTTTTTTTCTTTTCTTTTTCCTCTTACAAAATTTGTTAACCAAGCCTGTTTTCCTTTACCCACTTGATAGGTAAATCAATAATAGAAACATAACTAGATATAAGATTCAAGTAACGAGTTTGTATCTTTGTTTTTCCTTGGCTAGAAACTGAGACAGCACTTTGGCAGGAAACCCAAGACTTGGTCCTGACTAAGGCAGAGAGAGAAAGAGCCCCATGAAACGCCAATAGGCAGGGACTATGACCATTCTCAGCAGGAAGCAGATACAGAAGAGACCTCTCATCCTTCAACAACCATACTAATAATAAGGGTTTTGTTCATGGTTCTTAGAAAAGGGTTAGTTAGATAGGGGGTTTTGGGTCTGCCTACAAAGATACTGAGGTCATCCTATTCTAAAAAGGGTCCACCCTAGTCTCCCCACAATTAAGCAAGCCAGAAGGCATTTTTAGATTAAAAGTAACTTATACAGGGAAACGAATGAGCAAAAAAATGGGTACTAATTTTATCCAGTCACTCATAGCCATGCAATGAAGACCCCAACAACCTTCAACTCACCTGAGCCTCATTATGCCATCATTATAATATGATGCATATGCATGGAAGTTCATTAATATCATTATAACAGACTGAATTCTGGGAACGAACATGTGCAGAAAGCAAATAATGAGTCACTGAGTTCTGTCAATCTTAGTCATAAATCAAGAAAGCCCACTCCTCTAAGAAAAGTAACCACTCACAGCAAATAGGGATAAAACCTCCAAAGGCTTTGTTACTGTGCCCTTGAGCCCTTGAGCCTTTTGAGCCACTCTTCTTGTGCTTGGGACTGTTTCCACATCTGGAAGGGTACTATCACTTCTAATAAAGCTATTTTTTGCTGTTGTATTTCAGTGTCTTCTTGCTCAGTTCTCTGTCTGAGACATCGAGAACCTGGACAACACACCGAAAGGGGAACTCCACTCTCTAGTAACAGCACCAATGTAGCCTGCAGGGTTTGGGGTCCAGACCTCAACTTTTAGAGTTTCCTTTTGAATATTAGGCACAGCTTGAGTTATGAAATGTATAGCCAGGAGTGTCTGGCCTTCAGACTTTGGGCCAATATTAGTATATTCTCTAAAAGCCTCAAAAAACTGGTTAAGGCAACATAAAACACAGAAATCATTTTGATGAAGCTTGGAATCCTTGTTTTCTACTCAATACTTTTCCATAACATCAGTAGCAGACTAATAGTCTAAGAAACATTAAAACACAATTCTAATTTTGCATTAACTTACTTTTGACATTTAAATTTCCAATCTTGTTAAGCTTAATCACATAAAATTTTCTCTCAGGATTTCTCCTCACAAACCTACAACTTTCCTCATCTCTTAAGTTTGTCTCTTCTCATTCATTCAGAAATAACCAACTTTAAGATAAACACCTATCCTTCAATTTCTTTCAAAATATATCTCCATACTTTGTATCTTTTGTTATAAAAACATACATTTTCCTTTCCATCATAATTAGAACTCTTAATCATCATCTTTATATAGATATCACAGACAAATATAGATCAGAAGTCATGCACATACTCTTATTATTTTCCCATCATCAGTATTTGTAACTTCCCTGAGGGTATATATATCTAGTTTCCTCAGGGAGCGATGAAATAGATGGGGTCCCTAGAGAATGCAGTCCCCCCTCAGAGTCAGTAGGTGAAGGGGGAGGAGAAAATTCCTAATTACTGAGATCTCTGAGATGGTTCATTGGGCCATCCAGTAAGTCTTGGCCTTGGAAAAGGAGCATAGAAGCTGAACTTTTACCAGCACGGCAGTCTTAGCTTGTCTGGGCTTGCCATTATATCAAGCCAGTGGATTAACTTGTTGGCCAATATTTTCTGGTACATTAGCTGATTCTTGAAGCATTAAAAGCCTGGCGGGGGTCTATACCTGAGTTGTAATATTGCTCTTAATTTAGTTAAAATATCCCATCCTAACAAGGGAGCTGGGCAGCTTGGAACTATTAAAAACTCCTGCTGAAAGAGCTAATCTTCATATTGGGAGGTCAATGGTGTAGTGAAATAGTTGACCTTGCACTTTCCTTCTACTCCTATGATAATTATAGTTCATGAGGAGAGTTTTCCTGCAAATACAGGGAGAACAGAATAGGTTGCCCCTGTATCTAAAAGAAATTGAATTTGCTTATGCATTATGTCTAGAGTTACCGGAGTTCCTCAGTGGCCCTAGGCCTCATCAGTCACACAATTCCCAGACCTGGGCTACTAGGGTGTCAGCTGGCCACCCTTCTCTCTTTAGTTGACCTTCTAATGCCAGAGATTAGTACCGGTTTCTTTACATGTGTGGCAGGGGCTCGGGGGCTTTTAGGTACAGCCTTTTGCCCAATGTACTGTTTTCTTGCATTTTCTTGCAAGAACTTATTGTCTCCTATTCTCCAGTCTCTTAAGGTATGCTTGTCAAGTACCTAAGACTTGTCCAGTTGTGGCAGCCACCATAATCCTGTCCTGTTTTTCTTTACTCTGTTCTCTTTTTTCCTTCTTCAAGATCTTGATTGTTATAGACCATGAATGCTGTATCTAGTAATTGATTTTGGTTAGTCTCTGCCCACATTGCAGCTTTTGAAGATTGTGTCTGATATCAGGGACCATTTGGCTAATCAAATGCTGGCCTAATAAAGCTAACCATGCAGAGGAAGTGGGGTCTACATTAGTGTACCTCCTAAAGGCTTCTTCCAGCCAGCTCTAAAAGCTGGCTGGTTTCTCATCTTTTTTTGTGTAATGGTCTTTAGCTTTTCATAGTTCACTGGCTTTTGTATTCCTTTTTTCATTCCCCCAGTGAGAGCCTCTAGAAATCTGGCACATCTGGCAATTTCCTCTTGGGTATTATAGTTCCAACCAAGATCAGCTGAAGGTACTATATTTGATCCAGGGGCATTGCCCTGGGAGTTCCTAACAAAGGCCTCATCTGCCTCTTGACAGGCCACTGTTAGAATGTGGTCCTTTGCAATGGTTGTACAACACATGACTAAAATAAATTAGATGTCTTTCCAGGAAAATCAAAGGCCAGAGTCAGGGTTTGAAACTCATCTGCAAACTTGCTTGGATCTTCAGAATATTTTCATAATTTTTTTTATATCGTTGAATATCAGTGATGGAAAAAGGCACTTAAACCCTAATATTGCCTTCTGCTCCAGCTATCTCTCTGAGAGGCAGGATGGTAGAAGAAAGTGTGAGATATAGGGTTCTACTTCAAGCATGAGGAGGGACAAGAACAGCCTCCAGCTCCTGTGGTGGAGCCTTTGGAGAAGGAAGAGAACTATGTTACTAAGCTTCTCTGTGGGGAGCAGACAGGGGTTTAAGTAATGAGTCATCAATTATTTCTGGCTCTGGTTTGTATTTGTCCTTGTCATGAGGCTTATGATAGTCTAGGCATAAGAACTGATCTTGGTAGAGGGCCATGAAGGCCTGAACATACAGAACTTCCAAACATTTGCATTCCCTTTAGCAAAATAAGTCTAATTGAAGGATGGTACTATAATTACGACTTCCATTTAGGGGTCATCGCTCCTGACCTCCTAGGTTACATTGTGGCCAAGCTACATTACAATAAAAGATGAGGCATTTCTTTCTCAAGTTATTGGAATTGAGTCTGTCCCAAAGGTTAAGGATTTAGCTGAGAGGCAAAGGTAATGGAGAAGTGCTGATGGCTTATTTCCCATGGTGGTCTGTAAAGAGAAGGGAGAGTTTAAGAAGAGTTTCACTAAGAAAGACAAGTCCCCTCCCCTACCCCCCAATGAGGCATTCCTCTCTGTGGTAGTTAGGTCTGGGAGAGGGTCTTCCAGGATGTCCCTCTGTGAACTCCCTAACTTAGGATGCTGTATATCTCCAGTCTTGGATGAATACCGGTACTACTTTTCTGACACTTGGACTCAAACTTAGATTCAGCTCTTGACTTGGACTTAGGCTTGGGCTTTTTCCATAAATTATGATAACTCTGGGTAGGTCTAGGTATACACCTCAGCTTCTGGCATCCCATCAATTGAGAAGCCATTGTTCTACTATTGTACCCTGGAATGTTATAACTTTAACCAAAGCTCATAGGTCAAGGATAGTCAAGGAAAATGCAGAACACAGTCTTGGGCATAACTTGCTTTTTATCCTAAAGAGAGTCCTAAGATTTACCAGATCAAAGAATGCCTTAAAATGGAGACAAGAGGAAGTCTCTGAGGGCCACTGAGGGCAAAGAAAGAAAGAAAGAAAGAAAGAAAGAAAGAAAGAAAGAAAGAAAGAAAGAAGGAAGGAAGGAAGGAAGGAAGGAAGGAAGGAAGGAAGGAAGGAAGGAGGAAGGAAGGAAGGAAGGAAGGAAGGAAGGAAGGAAGGAAGGAAGAAAGAAAGAAAGAAAGAAAGAGAAAGAAAGAAAGAAAGAAAGAAAGAAAGAAAGAAAGAAAGAAAGAAAGAAAGAAAGAAAGAAAGAAAGAAGAAAGAAATGTCAGAAATGAATGGTCCAGGAAAGAGAGTCATCGGGAGTCCCTATTCTGGAGAAACTATACTCAAGGTGGGAGGTAGAGCAGACAGTACAGGGAGAATTGCAGCGGAAAAGCAGATTAAGGAATAATTCAGCCTGAGGTCTCCAGAAGAAAGTAGCCAGATGGTGAAAAAGAGCTGGAGAAGTGAAATCAAAGTGGCACAGAGATATAATGCTATAAGAATAGAACATCCAAGATGAAGGGGAAAAGAGCCCCCTAAAAAGGGCCTGGCTGGCTCACCACAGAAGATGTTACTGGAGAGTGAGCTTCCCCTCTTGCAATGTTGTTCAGGCTGTTAATGTCTTAAACAAAGAATTGCAAAAGACACATAAATACAGTAGAAAATAATAGCTTTATTAGAAGGGGAAGTAAAGCAACAGTACAATTTCGGACGTGGAAGTGGGCCTGAACAAGAGAAGAGAGACTCAAAAAGCTGCCTTTAATTTTTAAGGACAGTTTTATTAGATGTGGCTTCTTGGTTAATTGCTTGTTTTTTTTTTTCTTCAGTGCTTTGAACGTGTTCATCCAATGTCTGAGTTTCCATTTTTATCAGATGAGAAATCAGCTATTAATCATATCATTGTTTCTGTGTATGAGTTGTGTCTTTTTTTCTTTCAAAATCTTGTCTTTGTGTTTGGCTATTAGCAGTTCTACTACTCTTTGTCCAGGTGTGGTTCTTCTTGTATTTATCCTACATAGGTTTTGTTAAGCTTCTTGAAATGTTAGTTTCATCAAATGTGGGAATTATTTTTTTTTTAAATATTTTCTGCCCCTTTCTTGTTCTCTTATTTCTTCCAATTATACATGATAGTAATTCTTTATGTTGTCTCACAGATCTCGAGACTTAAGTTTTTTCTATTGTTTGATTGCATATGTTCTTTGACTTTTCTTAAAGTTACTGATTCTTTTACCATCTTAGATTTACTCTTGCGCCCATTTGTAAAATTTTTATTTTATTCTTTGTACTTTTCAGCTCTAAAAATTGCATTTTTTAACAAAATAGTTTTAATTTCCCTGTTGATATTTCTATTTGCTCAATCTTAGCATACTTTTCTTTAATTTTTTGAATATGTTTTTTTGTAGTTCTTTTAAGCATATTATAATAGCTATTTAAAAATTTGTGTCTTAAATCTAGTACATGGGCCTACATGGGGTCAGATTTTATTAACTATACCTTTTTCCCTGAGTATGGGTTATGCATTTCTGTTCTTTGCATGTATACTTTTGTTGTTGTTGCTTTGTAGAAACTGGACATTGTAAATAATAGGTTGTATTGACTTTGGGTTCTTTTCTGTTTTTCTGAAAGTTATTTTTAAATTTTAGTTAAGTAATTAGTAATCAATTAATTTGCCTGGACTCAAACTGCACAGTCTCTCTCTTCTGTGGTGTGCAGTTGTCTCTGTTCACTTTTTTTCAGTGTGACTGACTTCCTAGGTGCTTCCCATGTGTCTGCATAGTTTCGGGGTCAGCCAATGATATGGTAACGCAGTAAGGCTTCTGTTCTTTGCTGTCCAAGCTGTTTGTGGCTTGAGGAGAACATTAAAAGGCACATCATACAAGTTTTGCTTACACTTTTTGCTGAATTTGCAGGTGTTTCCAGTGCACATGTGTATTTTAGCAGTCAGTCAGGGATAAGTGGAGTGTTTGCTCTTTAAGCTCTCCTAAGGCTCTCTGGCTTTCAAAATATTTCTATTGTGTGTCTGTCTGCTCTGATACAAACCATGGACTAAGACTTCCTCTTTTAGCCAGTAAAGCTGTCGGTTTATATCACCTGATTGGAGGGCAATAGGCATATTCCTTGGCGATAGACCATGAATATGTCATTCTCACTAGATGTGTTAACAATTTTTCATGATTAAATACTTCTCAAATTGTTGCTGCCTTTTGATGTTTTCCAGTCAGCTGAAATAGTTGATTTTGATTTTATAATTTTGTCTAGTTTTATACTTGTTTTCTCCTGAAGGGAATCTCTCAACTTCTTTATATCATCATACTGGAAAAAAAGTGTTGTACATATACATTTTATAAATTATTTCTTTAGTTATTTCAAGAATTAGTTTATGACTAATGTTATTAATAGCACATGAGGCAAAAGTATGTGGACAGATATAGATATCAACATCTTTAAGGAATTCTAAAGAGTTATAGTCTGAATGAGAATAAGCTTTTAAAAATATCTTGATTTATTTTGTAGTTACTTTCTTGTTTTTTCCTATGCTCAGGAATGATCTATGAAATTAATTTATGCTATGTCTAAATATATCTGAATTTTTTTCTTTAGGATAAAACCCAGGAGTGGCATTACTAGAGGAAAAATACAAATTTTAAAAAATGTATTTGGTTGTATTTAAGATAGGGTTGAATTTGAGAATCTTGCCCAAATTTATTTGATTTATGTGTCTGGTAATTTAATCACTTTTACTTCCTAAATATTTAGTTGCCTTGTTTAGCCACTTATCTACATAGGAAATATTTATCGAGTACTTATTTAATATGCAAGGAATACTGAAATATGCTGGTAATATAAAGATGTGCAGGACGCAATCCTTCCTTTTTTGAGAGCTGAGAAGTTAGTAACTGGGGCAGATAAACTAATTGCTATAAAATACATGTGCTCCAGACCAGAGTGATCACTAAGTGCTCAGAGCCCACAGAATAGAAAGTACTAACATGTCCTGAGTTAGGGAAGGTGGTGACATCTGAGATGGATCTTGGTTTTAGTTAGTATTATCAGGTGAAGGGCAAAGTCAACAGGAAGTCATTTTCAGTAGAATAGTGTATGTAGAAGCACAAAAGTAAGTGACTATGGCACACTCAGGAAAGGAAGCAACTGGGCATGGCTAAATTGTGTGTGTGTGTGTGTGTGTGTGTGTGTGTGTGTGTGTGTCCCTACACAGGAAGTAAGTGGTGGAAGATAAAACTAGAAAGGTAGTTTGAAGTAAGAATGTGAAAAGCCTTAGGATGCAAAGGGTCTGAGGAACTTCTGGGGTTTTGATTTGAATACATTTGTTTAGGCAAGATATTGTATTATGTGGTACTGTGATAACTATGGGGTGCCTAGCATGGATTGTAAGCCTTAAAAGGAAAGGATCAGGAAGTCTTCTGTTGTGTATCACTCTGCTGTGTTCATATTATATATAATGAGATAATCAGACAATGAGATAAGCAGAGTAGCCTGGGTACAAGCCCAAGCTGACTGGCCCTGGGAAGAGAGCATAATGACATATTAAAGACTGCAAGTGAGGATTCACCTACACATTAAAATTCCTTCAGAATAAGCTAATATATTATGGTGGAAATGGAATTGAGAATGTAAATCCAGGTGTGCAAAGCATATAAAATTTTATTTTTTAAAAAAATATAATTACATCTGACTCAAAATCTCCAATCAACTTGCTGTCATGAAATTATGCCTCAGTCATTATTGGAGTTCCTCTCTTCAAGAGCATACAAAGGTATAGAGGACACCCAGTGCTAAAGCACTGGGGAGGCCATTCTACTCAATGGTTGCCAATCACTGCTGAGTGGCCCAAGTCTCCAATGAGTTTATCCTTTCAGGAACATTACCCTGCTATCACCATGATATAGGCAGAATGTAGGAAAATAGTCCAAGACTAGATTTCACTACTTGGGGTCCAACCTCTTTAGGTATACCACATTGCAAGTACATTAAGAGAAGTATACAATTCAGAGTTAGAGAATATAAAAGGCTTCTTGGAGGAAGTGCTCTTTCTGCCAAAGTATTCTGCTTTATTCGTATTCTCCTTCTTTCTTAAACCTTATTAAATAATTTTTTACTTTTCTCCTCCCCATCATATCACACCTGCTCCTGGTTCCTCTAGAGTGGCCTGGCTTACTGCCTTTACTTTGTTCTTTATCTTACTGATGTCTTTCTTAGAGAGATAAAATAACACCTAAACAATGTAAGCAATACAAGTTCCAATAGTAAAAGTGTTATGAAGGAGTCAGGAAAGAGGATAACTATATATTCTTTTTTTTAAGGCTCTCTGAGTTTATTTACCTACTTCTCATTGGTCTTAGGTGTCCATCTACCTAGAGGTAGATTAAGATTCTTGCAGAAGGAATGCAAAAGAGAAGGGAGTAGGAGAGGAAGAGGAGAACAGCAAACTCTTCCTTTACATTTTCTCCCACCTTCTTGAGGCTGAGATAGTCAAGAATTCTAGTATCTTTGCTTCCACCATTTGGTACAAGCCACTCCTTGCTTCCCTGCCATACTCAGATGCCACTGTGGAGAAGAGCTGGGGAGGCAGGCAGAAGAATGAGCAATGTGAGGGCATAGCTATTCAGTTTTCCATAGAGAGACTAAGTATTCTCTAAAGGGACAATTTTCATTACTATGCTGGATTTCAACTAAATCTAGGCACTCTACTTTTTACTTAATCACTGGGTAGGGGCTTATGAGAAACAATGAATCAGTAAAACACAAAATAAACTATTTTGTCTCACATCTGAGTGTACTGTGAGTAGATTTCCAACTCATATACTACACAGAAGAAAGATATAAGAGAGAGGAATGGAATTTTAGAGATTATAGCACAAATAATAGCAGAGACAAGAAAGTCTGGGGTATATTTGGAGAATGGTACGTAATCCAATTTGGCTAAAATGTTGGCTATAGATGAAATAATGAAACATGGATACAGAAAGTTGGGGCTAAATTTTAGAGGGCTTTCTATACTGAGGTGATAGATTTGTAGATATATCAGTGAGAGCTGAGCATTGTCAAGAGGTTTAGAAGAGAGGGGTGTTATTATGGACAATCCTCACCTATTAGGTTGAATATTCAAACATTTTTTTGACTTACAAAAATAGTGCTTTTATGTGGTTCTACCTAACATTTAAAGCAATCTTGAATCTCTCTGACATTAAGGCTAGTCTTCATTTGTTGGCTCAGGATCCACCAACAGGAAACATTTATTTATTTATTTATTTATTTATTTATTTATTTATTTATTTATTGCTATTTTATTTTATTTTATTTTTTAATTAATTAATTACTTAATTTTTTTATTGAAGAAGTTATTTAATTTTTTCCCCAGTCTACCTCCCCCCTCCTTTTCCCCCTCCCCACTACCCTCTGGTAGCCACTAGTCTATTGTCCATGTCCATGAGTCTCTGTTTATCCTGTTCATTTGTCACTTTTAGGTTTATATCCCACATATGTGATATCATGTGATTTTCAACTTTTTCTGTCTGGCATATTTCACTTCGTATGATTATTTCAAGGTCCATCCATGTTGTTGCAAATGGCAGAATTTCATCTCTTCTTATGGCTGAAGAAAATTTTTAATAGACTTTTCATTAAACTTATTCTTTGATTATTTGTCCTACCTTTTGCTAATCCCTTTAGTTATCCTTTCATAGATATGTATATTTCTTCATTTTTTTCCTACAGAATATCATTGAAAGTCATTTTCAAATACTTTGATAAAATTTGTTTTAGTGTAGTAACCTTGTCAGTGAAAGGAACAAGGTTAAATTGACATGATGTGCTCTCTTGGTGAATCAGTTCTAGTTCTGCATGATGATCAGTTCTTCCTGTCAGTATTTCTAAAGCCCTGTGAATACTCATTCTTCAATTTTGCTCAAGTATAACACCAAGCCAGCCTGAGTATTTTCAGAATTCCCTGTCTCTGTGTTTCTGAAAATTCTCCCACTTTCCACAACAGAAGTATTTTAAAAAGAAAATACATTAATGAGTCTCAAAACTTTTCTGAGTTCATGGTCTTATAGTATAAACTTTGAGAAGAACTGATATAGTTTTCAGGTATCCAATTTCAAGAAGAAAGATTTATTATTTATTTTTAAGTAAGAAAATGATAATTTGCAATGAATATGTTTCACTAATAAAGGGAAGAGAAAAAACAGTTGAATAATAATGCATATAGAATTCCTCCTAATGAATTGCGTTCTAACTAAATATTGGAACTGTTTTATATTTTATGCTTGTAATAATTACAAACTCTCTGGATGATGGTATATTTTTAAAAAGAATTATTACCGTTTTATCTAAATCTTGGTGGTACATTTTAGTGATTCATGGAAAAATAATGATAGGATTGGGGGCTTTACAGTGTATGGAAATTTTTCAGTCCTGTATTGAGTACATTTTTAATGTCATCAGCTTGGGGGAGAGGTAGATTTTGGGACACATTAAATTTCAAGGTTTGGAATGATGGTAGGAAAATCAACCCTAGTAGAAGTTCAAGAATATTAAGTCTCAATTATATCTTTATGGCTGTGAATTTTGGAGCAATAAAAATTGATGAGGAAGTCAAGATGAAGAAAATAGAGTGCATTGCGTAGGAGCAAATAGAAATACTTGAATACCATTAAAGTCAGTGGAGGCATAGTGCAAACAGCCCAGGTTTGGAATCAGAAACCTTGGGTTTGAGTTCTAGCTATTACTTACCAGCTGCATGTCTTTGTATAAATTGTTTAATTCCTGAGTGCCACAGATCTTCATCTGTAAAATTCAGATCCAAATTCTTCCCTTGCTTAACTCCCAGGTGGGTGATTATTAGTACTATATGGAATAATGTATTTTAAAGCACTTATAAATATCAGAAAACTCTAGAATGAGATTTTATTTTTATTTTTAAAGTAACGTGTTTGAAAAATTGTTAATCAGCATCCCTCTAGGCTTTGATTTTCAGGTGCTCAGTAAACCTAAGTTCAAAGGGCTGAAACTAAATAGAATAAGGAAATTCAATTCATTCCCCCAAATCACACTGTATTACAAAATCATATCTTTGGTACTGTGGTAGAAGTCTCTTTTAAAGAAATGTATACAGTTTTCTACTTTTTTTCCTTTCCTTCTAGAGCAGTGGTTCTTAATATGTTGTTCCTGGACTAACAGCATCAACATTACCTAGGTACTAGTTAAAACTGCAAATTCTTGAACCTTGACTAACCACTTTAGGAACTTGGAGAGTTTCTTTTCATGTTTTAATAATCCCTCTAGGTAATTCCTCTGTACACTAAAGTTCGAGAATAATTATTCTAGAAAAATTTAAGTTATGTGATATGGGCTTGTAAACAAATGCAATCTTTAATGATTTCAATTAAAAGTTAATGTATTGATTAACTATTAAATGCCAAGCACCTTCTATTTGACACTTTCTATTCAGTTTTCTGACAAGTGAATTATTCTCACTTTATAATAAGATGATGAAATTGAAGTTGAGAAAAATTAGCAATTCCAAGGCCAGAGCTCTGTCCTAAGATTTGTCCTAGCATATAAAGAATTTCCACTTAACAAATGTCATGCTAATGAATTAAAAATAGCATATTTGTTGTTCTTGCTGTTCTCATCATTTGAAGCAAACTGTATGCACTGTTACAAGTTTTGATGTCTGTCACTATTATTGGGGTTGATTGAGGGTGATTTTTTCCCCTTTGACTATATAATAAGCTGACTGGCATATTTAATTAACAAAACCTATCCTGTGAAAGGTATAAATATAATTAAACACAAGTTGACAAGTCAATGCACTTGAATAATGGAAAGGTGAATGAAATCTTCTATTTGAATAAATCTATAAAGTGTGATACACATTGGCATTTCCCAAGCTGCTTCTATAAAGCCTTACTACTCAAATTGTGATCTGTGGACCAGCTGCGTTTGAATCAACTGGAAAATAGAAATGAGGAGTCTCAGTCTCTATTCCAGACCTAATGAATCAGAATCTACATTTTAAGAATAAATCTAGGTGATTCATATGTGTATTTAAGTTTGAGAAGCTCTGCTCTAAATGGTAGTTTCGTGAGAGATAATAAGAGGTTTCAGGTACTATTGAGGTACCATTGTCAAACAAGCTCGAGAACTACTGCATTTAACAGGTGGATTTAAACAAGGTTAAACAGATATTCTATTCTGCATTGTAAACCTCTATAGAAAGACATAGTAGGAGCAGTGTTTCTCAAATTTAAGGTAATTTTCAGGTCTAAAACTCTCTGGTTCTCTAACCTATAAGAAATATATCCTTCAAAACAAGTCTGCCTCTTCAATTTCTCTTCTATCTTTTGTTTGTCTTGATTAACAGTGCAGGGTAATTTCATTACATAGTTCATCAAATCACTGGATAAAATATTGAACAGTAATTATCCCAGTTATTTTACAAAGGAGTTACCAATACTGCTGTTTTATAGTTATGTAAACAGAGGCACAGAGATGTTAACTAACAGGCTCAAGATCATACAGATTGTAACTGGCAGATCCAGGATTCAAATCCAGATAGTTTGGAGCTGTACAGGCTGTGCTCTTCATCACTACTCTTTATGCCTGTTCAGATCTGTTTGACTTTAAAGGCTGGAGTGTGTGATAACTTGTGAATAAAAGTAAACAATAACAACAAAAACATTTTAAAAGATTTAAAAGCATTTTATTTTTATTTATCATATAAACAATATTAAAATTGCATTAATTTTTGAATAGTTAATAAACTCACATGGTTCAAGAATTGAAACATAGAAAGGAGGTATTCAGCACAAACTCATTCTCCATCTCTGTCCGCCAGCCATTCAGTTTCTTTCTAGAAGCAAACAGTGTTATGAGTCTTGTGTATCATTCCACAAACATTTTAGCAAATGCCTTAATGTGTGCTTTTACATATATTCCCTCTTCCTACCCTTTTAGACAAAGGTAGAAGACTATAAATATGTTTGCATTGTGTGTGTCTAATTGTCAATACTTCTTGAAATATATTCCACATCAATAAATAAAGGTCTTCATTATTCTTTTTTGATAGATACTTAATATTCTGTCAGATGCACATTTGATAGTTAACCAGTTCTCTATTGCTGTATTGGTTGTTTGCAAAATTTTGTTGCTTCAAACACTACTGTAATATATAACCTTGTATTTTCATCATTTCTATGTTCACGAGTAAATATGTAAAATAAGTAATGTTCTTCAGGAGTGTGTTTAAGTTATTATATATAAACCTTGCTTTTCAGGTATTAGAGCTATGCTATGCTCCTAAGTATTTTACCTTTCTAATTGCTACTCTCAGAGTGTATTGAATTTTGTATCTTACAGTGTTATTTGTATTTTTGAGAGTTATTCTGACCTATTTCTACTCACAACACCTCTGACACCAAATGTGTAGGTTTTTTCCATACCAACAACTAATCCTCTAATGCTCTAGACACCAATGAGTATCCAATATTTCACTTCAGTTCTGACGCTAACTGCCCAGAGTTAGGGCAGATCTCACAGGTTAAGGACTCAGTTCCACAAGACTGACCCCACATTGGATGCCAGTTTCAAGTTCCAGGCCTCCTGTATTCTGACTGACTGGGTATAAATTGGAAATTCCTCATGACTTCCTCCGCAGGCTCACAAAACTCAAGGAAAATAGTTTACTTACTCTTACAGATTTATTAGAAAGGATATTATAAAGGATACAAATGAACAGTCAGTTGAAGAGATGCATAGGGTGAGGTATGGGGTGGGAAATGTAGAGCTTCCATCCCCTCTCTGAGAGTGCTGCTGTCCCAGCATTGTGATGAGTTTGCCAATTTGAAAGCTCTCTGAACCCCCTTATTTAGGGTTTTTTATGGTGGTTCCATAATGTAGGAATAATTGATTAAGTCATTGGCTATTGATGATTAACTTGATCTTCAGCCTCTCTCTGCTTTCTTGAGGTTGGTATTGGGGATGAAAGTTCTAACCCTTTAATCACATGGGTGGTTCTTCTGGCAACTGTCCCTCACTCATACTGAGGCTATCCAGGGGCCCATCAAGAGTCGCCTTATTAGCATTAACTCAGGTATAGTTGAAACAGGCTTATTATACATAACAAAAGATGCTTCCCTCATTCCTATAATTCAGGAAGCACCAATGGTTTTAGAAGCTCTCATGTCAGGAAACTGGATGAAGACCAAGTATATATTTCTTATTAAGTCACAATATTACAGTTATTGATTTCTGTATTTTAATTATGCACACATCCATCTTTCTTAATTTGTTACAGTTTTTCGTTGATTCATTTGGGTTTTTCAGATTTATATCACACTGTCTTCAAATATATATATATATATATATATTTTTCTCTTTTTCAGTATTTGCACTTCTTCTTTTTTTTATATTAGTGTTGGTCAAAAACTCTAAAACAAAAGTTAGCAAATAACAAGCCATTTGTTAAATTAAGCCTGCTGCCTGTTATTGTAGGTAAAGTTCTATAGAATCACAACAACATCTGCCAATTTACATATTATCTATGGCTTTTTCATTATAGCTGAGTAGTTTTGACAGACACAGTATGGCTTGCAAAGCCTTAAATATCTATTATTTAGAACTTTACAGAAAAAGTTTGCTCATCTGTATGCTAGAACAATGTCAAATACTAAATCATAATTAATATTGGACATCCTTATTTCATTTCTGTCTTTGATGGGAATGCTTCTGGTGTCTTCCTCATTTAAGTATGATGCCATGATGGTTTTTAAAACATTTACATATTTTTGACATGCTCCCATAGAGAGACTAAGGCAGTCTATGGCTGCCTTAAGGAACACAGCACAGCAACATTAACTCCGTTGGCTTTCCCAGCAAAGTTAGAAAAGGCATGTTTGTTTATCATTCCTGGGATACTCGCTTTGCACACTTCAGTTGACATTTAAAAAATCTAGCTCCACTGAAGTCTCTACCTGGAGGTCACACACAGACACACACACAGACACAGACAGACAGACACACAGACACGCACACACACACACACACACACACACAGATGCCTGTAGAGTCCTAAACATTTCAATCTTTTCAGCCTGAGCACCTGACATTGAAGTGAAGAAGCCTTGGAGAAGACCCAGCCCCAGTCATGTCTGACTGAATTTCTGACAGACCCAAGCAAGAGCTGCCTAGGTGAGCCTGGACAATCCCCAGATTTTTGAGCAAAATAAATAATTGTTATTGTTTTTTAAATTAAATTTATCGAAGTGACATTGATTAAAGAAATTATATAGGATTTAAAGCTACTGTTTTTGAATGGTTTGTTACATATCACTAGATAACTAGAATACTGACTTTTTAGTACTTGGATGTCTCTTTATCATGTTAAGGAAGAATCCATCTATTCCTAATGAATTTTAAAATTAAACATAAATGTTATATTTTAATTAATGGCTTTTTAGCAGCTATGGAGATATATGATTTTTTTTTACCTTAGAGATATTATGATAAATTATATTAGTAGATCCCTAAATGTTAAACTATATTTGCATTCTTGAGATAAAATCCACTTGGTTATAATTTTATGTGCAGCTAAGTGGAGTACAATTTTATTTATGATTATTTGCATTGCTATTCATAAGAGAAATTGTACTGTGGTTTTCTTATTTTTGTGCCATTTTCAACAGGTTTTGATTTCAACAATGGGGTGGACCTAAGTTTAAGAGGCCTGAAGCTTATACAACTTGGGGGGCACTTTAAGAAAAAGAATAAAAAAATGTGAAAATAAATTTTGGGTCAAGGCTTTAGAAGGAGCCTCTGCTAGTGAGGAATTCTGAAATGTAAGCCTCTTTAGCTTTGTTTTAAGTCTGTCATCAGAAGTCAGTGTTTTTCTCACTTTATAAAAAAAATTGAAACATGTCTTATTTTATTTTGGCCTGGAGCAGTATAAATAATATTTTAAATAACAAAAAGTAAACTAAATCACTTAATATTATCATCGTATAAAACACATCATTTTTTAAGTCCTAATATAGTCATTGTCTTTATAGAGGCATTTTTTTAGAATCCATTCATTCATTCATTTATTCACCATTTACCAGATGCTTACCATATTAAAAATATTGTACCAGGGACTATGAACTGAGTGGTAAAAGATAGAATATCTTACAAGGCAGAAATAGTGACAAACATAAAACCTTTATGATACAGTGGAAAGAGTGTGTCTTACAGGAAAATAGAAGGTACCACGGAGGAATATAGATGTGTACCTACTCAGACTGAGAAAGAAGTTGAAGGTGGGAAGGAATATTCAAAGAAAGCTTCCTAGAGTGGCCAGTACCAAAGTTAGAACAAGGTAAAGGAATACTTCATCATTTTGCTTTTCCACTGAGCTGAAAGTTATAGTGGAATTCAAAGACGATTTAGTGCCAGGGCTTGTATACAGTCCAGCTCAGAGGAGGGCCCAGTCATCAAGGCAGAAAACGGGGAAGCAGGACAAGACAGCAGAGAAAAACAGCTGACTTTTGCTGTCCCAGTTTGAGCCACAGCCCAAATGCCCAACCTAGAGGTCTCCTTCCCCCATACCCTCCGAGAGAGACCTCACCACAGAGCCCAACGGGAATCTGAGCAAACACTGCCATGACTGAAGCTACCTCTCACAGACTGTGGAGCTCTCTGCAGGAGGAGGGGGAGGGGAGAATGAGCACAAGTTCCTGTGGCGAGTTTCCTGAACATATCTGCCTTGGAAAGCTGTGAACTGTGGCTGGCAGGCTGCAGGGCAGAGTCATCAGGGCAGAAAGCAGAGAAGCAGGACGGGACACAGAGGAACAACAGTTGACTTTTGCTGGCAGAGGTAGCAAAACCTAGACTGAGCTGCAGCCCCCAATCCCCGACCCAGATTTCTCAGCATAAATCTTTCAAGCAAGAAAGTAGTGGAAACAAATATTCAAACTATTAAGTGAAAAGAATTACCAGCCAATAATCTACCCAGCAAAGCACTCCTTTACATATAAAGGAGAAATAAAGACCTTTATAGACATACAAATGTTGAAAGAGTTTACTACAAGGCCTGCATTATAGGAACTACTAAAAGGAGTCAGCCCACCTGAAACTAAATGACAAACAACAACAACAACAACACCATAACTATGAGTAAGATTACTAGCAGGGAGACAGAAGCAGGATAGTGCAACCCTTATTCAGAACAGGGTATTATAAGCTTAAATATTAAGAAGATAATTACTATTGCAAGTTAGAAATAAATGTTCAGCATACATGGGGACAATTTGAGACAACAACAGAAGAGGGAAGGGAGAAAAAGTCCAAATTCACAAAGGGGAATGGAGATAAGGCACACACAGAAGTAAATGGACTCTCTCTCTCTCTCTCTCTCTCTCTCTCTCTCTCTCTCTCTCTCTCTCTGTATGTGTACACACACACACACACACACACACACACACACACACACACATCCATCAGCAGTATGGAAAATTGAAACAATCATCAAAAACCTCCCAAAAAGTCCAGATGGCTTCATCAGTGAATTTTACCAAACATTCAGAAAGACTTACACCTATTCTCCTCAAACTCTTCCAAACACTCAAAGAGGAGGCAGTACTTCCTCATTCATTTTATGAAGCCAGTGTTACCCTGATACCAATACCTGGTAAAGATAATACAAGAAAAGTGCAGACGAATATCTCTCATGGACGTAGGTGCAAAAATCTTAAATAAGATACTAGCGAATTGAATACAGCAACATATTAAAAAGATTATACACCACAATCGAGTGGGCTTTATCACAGAGGCACAGGGATTATTTAACATATGCACATTGATTAATGTGATACACCACATAAACCAAATAAAGAATAAGAATCATGTGATTATATCAGTAGATGCAGAAAAAGCCTTGGGCAAGATATAACATCCATTTGTAATTGAAACGCTTAATAAAATAGGTATAAAAGAAAGTATCTCAACATAATAAAGACCATATATGACAAACCCTCAGCTAACATTATACTTAATGGTGAAAAATTAAAACCTTTTTCTCTAAGATTAGGAACAAGACAAGGCTATCCACTATCACCGCTGTTATTCAATATAATATTGGAGGTCCTAGAGAGTACACTCAGGTAAGAGAAAAAAATAAAAGGCATCCAAACAGGAAATGAAGACATCAAACTGTCACTATTTGCAGATGACATGATTCTCTATACAGGAAAGCCTAAAGACTCTACTAAAACACTACTAGAAATAATAAACAAGTACGGTAAATTTTCAGGATACAAAATCGATGTTCAAAAATCCATAGCATTCTTATACTCTAATAATAAATTTTCAGAAAAAGAAATAAAAAAATTCCCTTTGCAATTGCAACAAAAAGAATAAAATACCTAAGAATAAGCCTAACGAAGCATGCGAAGGATCTAAACAATGAAAACTATAGGACTCTATTAAAAGAAATTGAAGAAGACACAAAGAAATAAAAAGATATTCCATGTTCATAGACTGGGAAAATCAACATAGTTAAAATACCTTATTACCTAAAGCATTATACAGATTTAATGATTTAATGCAATCCCCATCAAACTCCCAATGGCATTTTTTAAAGAAATAAAACAAAAAATCATCAAAAAAAAAAAAACAACAAGGCTGGAGGTATCACTCTGCCCGACTTCAAATTATACTATGAGCGACAATAATCAAAATGGCGTGGTATAGGCAGAAAACCACACATATTGGTGGAATAGAATTGAGAGTCCATAAGTAAACCATCATATGTATGGACAAATAATTTGAGGCAAAGGAGCCAAAAATATACAATGGAGAAAGTAAAGCCTTTTCAATAAATAGTGCTGGGAAAACTGGAAAGCCACATGCAAAAGAATGAAAATAGATTGTTGCCTATCACCACACGCCCAAATTAACTCAAAACGAATTAAGGAACTGAATATAAGACCTGAAACAATAAAATGCATAGAAAAAAACATAAGAACTAAACTCGAGGGCCTTGGACTTAAAGAGGATTTTATGAATTTGACCTCAAAGGCAAGGGAAGTAAAAGCAAAAATAAGTAAATGGGACTATATCAAACTAAAAAGCTTCTGCACAGCAAAAGAAACTGTCAACAAAGTAAAGAGAATGTTATATTGCGAGTTTCCCAGAGAGCACTGACACAGAAGCCAAATAGCCAAATCAAAAAAAAAAAATTTATTACAGATTCGAATCTGGGCTCAAACCTCCACTGTCGCAGCAGTGATTGAGGCAAGAGCCCCGAACCTAGTTTTTGTTACCCTTATATACCCCCTTATCTTCCCCGGTTGCCCCCCCTTTTTGATTACTCACAGGTCCCCCCTCTCCGATTCCCACAGGTCCCCCCTCCCCGATTCCCACAGGTACAAAGGCTGTTTGTCTAAGCGGAAGTTTCTCATGGCTTGGCTGCCTTTG
>CM053510.1:73839787-73971853 GCA_028627145.1 Eidolon dupreanum
TTAAAGAAATAGAACAAGAAATCATCAGATATGTATGGAAGCACAAAAGACCCCAAATTGCCAAAGCCATCCTGAGAAAAAAGAATGAGGCTGGAGGCATCACTCTGCTCAGCTTCAAATTATACTACAAAGCGACAGCAATAAAAATGACATGGTATTGGCAGAAAAACAGACACATGGACCAGTGGAACAGAATTGAGAGTCTAGAAGTATACCCCTATTTATGTGGGCAAATAATTTTTGACAAAAAAGTCAAAAATATACAGTGGGGAAAGGAAAGCCTCTTCAATAAATGGTGTAGGAAAACTGGAAAGCCACCTGCAAAAAAATGAAACTATACTGTTGTCTATCAGCACACACCAAAATTAACTCAAAATAGAGTAAGATTCTGAGTATAAGACCTGAAAAATAAAATGCATAGAAGAAAACATAGGAACTAAACTGAAGAACCTGGAACTTAAAGAGGATTTTATGAATTTGACCTCAAAGGCAAGGGAAGTAAAAGCATAAATAAATGAATGGGACTACATCAAATCAAAAAGCTTCTGCTCAGCAAAAGAAATTGTCAACAAGGTAAAGAGACACATTCTAGATGGGAAAATATATTTTCAGGCAACACCTCAGATAAGGGCCTAATTTCCAAAATATACAAAGACCTCATATGATTCTATAACAACAACAACAACAAAAACAAAAGATACAATAAAAAAATTGGTAGAGGACCTGAACAGACACTTCTCCCTAGAGGACATACAAATGACCAACAAATTTATGAAAAGATGCTCAACATTGCTACTATTAGGGAAATGTAAATCAAAACCACAATGAGATTCCATCTCACACCTGTTAGAATGGCTATACTTAACAGGACAAGCAATAACAATTATTCATAGTGGCCAGGACATGGAAGCAACCGAAGTGCTCTATAATAGATGATTGGCTAAAGAAGCTATGGTACATATATGCAATGGAATATTACTCAGCCATAAGAAGAGATGAAATACTGCCATTTGCAACAACATGGATGGACCTTGAGATAATCATGCTAAGCAAAATCAGCCAGACAGAGGAAGTTGAGAATCACATGATATCACTTATATGTGGGATATAAAGCAACAAATGAGCAGGACAAACAGAGACTCATGGACATGGACTATAGACTAGCGGTTACCAGAGAACAATAAATTAGTGGTTATTAGTGGGGTAGAGAAGATGGGGGAGGTAGATGGGGTAAAGTAGGTCATGTATAGGAGGGTAGGGGAGGGTGAAGTGGGTAAAAGGGATCAAATATATGGCAGCTTGTGAAACTGACTTTGGATGGTGAACACACAGAATATACAGATGTATGTCTGAAAATTATATGACTGTATTAACCAATGTTACCCCAATAAACTTAATTTAAAAAAATAAACAAAAATACTATGTAAATTACTCTTACTTTTAGGGCTTATAGAGTCTTAGTCTTAGAGATTAGAGAAGTGAGGCTTGATGGCTTAGAAATGTTCTGAAAATGATGCCAAGCTCATAGCGATACATTAGTCTCTATCAATTGGGCAAAGTAAAGGTGACTCAGGTTTTACCCATATCTAGGCTGCAAAACATGAAGGGAATGGACTAAACACACAGAAGTACAGAAGTAGAAGCAATTCTTACCATGCCTTGGACAAAGGACATATTTGTATCTTACCAGCTATTTCTAGTGATACTCCTACAGGATGGCTTCTTCTCTGTTGCATTTACAAAAGCAGAAGCCACAGGGATGATGGGAAAGTTAGTTGCAGAAATAGACTGAGAATCAGATAATGATATGGCTGTGAACTGAATAATACTAAGGCACTGTTAGTCATCAGCCTAGCCAAATAAATGTCCAGTGATTGTCTAGGAACTTCTCATTTCCAGTTTCCCCTGAATGTTCTTAGGAATCGAAGCATTTGGCTTTGACATTATTGGTATAATAATGATCACAACTATAATATCTCATATCTGTAAAGCCCTTTAAAGTTACCAAACACTTAGATATACATTATCCACATGATTATCACAGCACTATGTGACATAGATAAGACCAACTCATTTATGTCCAATTAATAAACTAGGGCTAAATCTTTATCTGAGAAAAGAAGCGATCATATGCCAGGCACTACACAAGGTCCTCAGCATACATTGTTATTTAATATTTTCAATTACTTATTGAGAGAGGAATTTAATCATGATTTGACAGCCAAGAAACTGAAATTCAGAGAGATTAAAGAAGCCAAATACAATTATATAGCTGTCTCAAACAAGTGTTGGATCAGTGCTTGGAATGGGGGTTAGTCTTCTGACTCAAAGTCCTGCGTTATTTCTACCTTCCTCTTAAAACAAACAAACAAACAAACAAATAAATAAAAGAAAGGAAGAAGAGAAAGAAAGAAAGAAAGAAAGAAAGAAAGCAAGAAAGAAAGAAAGAAAGAAAGAAAGAAAGAAAGAAAGAAAGAAAGAAAGAAAGAAAGAAAGAAAAAAAAAGAAACTCTGTCTTACTTCCAATTGTTTCCAAATGGGAACATATGTTTGGGCTGGTTGTTGAGTCTGAAATAAATAGCTCATTGTAGACTGTTGGGACAGCCAAATGCTTTCAATATGCTCCCAAGGTCTTTGATTGGGTTTGAATAGAAGCCAGATGTCCTGGATTCCAGAGCTATTTCCTAGTTGTACACTTCCCCTAACCCTCAACCCTCCATTAAGTGGAGGAAAGAAAGGTGAGCCCAGACTGAATGATTTTGCTTTTTACATATTTTTCTTTAGAAAGGGAGGTGAGGAAGCAGTTGAGGTTATAGTTAGGTAAGAGCAGGCTGTGGGCTTGGGGTGGGATGTGGCCTGGAAGAAAAATAGCCAGGAAGAATGTGCTATCACTTATTCCAGACCTGTAGAACCTCTCTGCTTCCTGACCTTTCTGTACTCTTTCACAGTTTACAGCCTAGACTTTGCTTGCCACTAGGAGGAAATTCCCCACAGTTAGTTGGTTGATTACTAAAACAGAACCGTCATAATACTTGTCAGCTCTGCTTCCCCTATACACTTTGGTAGATTTTTTTTTCAATTTCTTATTTTATTACTGTTTGTCACACTGGAGACTTTGAAGTTCTTTACAGATATGATTTTTATCAGAGCATGGGGGAATTGGGGGGTGGGAATGGGGTGGATGCAACCCATCAAAATATTCTATTTTGCACTGAGCTAGCTGTCCACCCCATCTTTGTCTGAAAAGGTTTTTGACATGGTGTTTCTATATGTGACCTGCCTTCCAATTGAGAAAGTGACATCTATTGTTGTAATACTGGGAGGAAATTATGATTACTTAATGATAGCATGTCACAGCATGTCACTTCTTTGTTTTCCTTTTAAATACTTGCTGTCACAGAAACACACAATTGGCCTTCAATCCTGGAGCTGGGTGGAACCTCATTTAATACAGGATGGTGCAAGGATGACTTATTGGTAAAGCTAAGGAGAAAAGGAGTGAACACAAAAATATTTCTGCATATCTGGCTTGGCTATCTGTTTTTCCTACTTTGATATGAAGTGGAGGCCTGCTCCTTACATACTAGCCTTGAAAGCACTGTGGCTGCTTACACAAACCAAAGCACCCTTAGTCCCCCAGATTCTAATGATACTTTCTTGTCTGCTTTTCTCATAGAATTTGGAGGATGCTGTTCAATGAAGCAGTAAGCAAAGAGTGAGTGGGCCAGGTCTCAACTGGTGGCAGTCAGCTTGTTTGTTCTCTGCTGCCACTTGACTTAGCTGTCTGATACCAGTAGGAACAACAACAATCATTTTGGTCCTATTTAATAATCTAATGCTGACTCCCTTTTATCTAAACAACTAAATACAAAATACTCATTCTAACAAGCAACATTTTCCCCAATCTGGCCCAGATCTACCAAAACCTGCCTCTCAAACACTATATATATATATATATATATATATATATATATATATATATATATATATATATATATATTTTGCCCCAACCATGTGCTTTTTTCTGTTTCCTAAAAAAAGAATTTTAATTATGGAACATTCCAAACATAGGAAAAAGCCAGAAAACACATAGAAACTTGTATATGGGTTAATGTAAAAAACATAATGTTGAGTAAAAAGAACGTTAAAAAATACACGCAGTAAAACAGTGTTTATGAAAACTTTTAAAACACTGAAAGCCTTTTCTGTCTCCTCCTGGCAAGCTTCTACTATTCTTTATGGCCCACTTCAAATATCACCTCCGTCTCAAGTCCTTGATTTACTCAATAGGGTCATTATTTCTCCTCCATGACTTCCAGCCACTCATACTCCCTGAATTACAGTTTCCATTTTCACTTTAGTCTCCCTCACTAAACAGTGATCTCCTTAAGGACAGTGACTACGTTGCATTCTTTTTTGTATACTCGTGATATAAACTGATGATAATCTTTTTATCAAAAGTTTAGTGAAACAAAATTATTATTATATGACATATAAGTGTGCTGTTAACTATAGGCACAATATAGAACAATTTAAAGTTGTATTCTCAGTATTAATAGAAACAGCTTGCTTTTACTGTTTACAAAATGCATTCAAATTCACAAATCAGCATCATTATAACTCATTAAAGTATATAGTGTAGGTATTATTGCTATTAAATAAAAGAAGAAACTATAATTAAAAGAGGTTAAATGACTTGTTTGTGGCCACACAGGCTGTGGGTGATGGGGCTAGCAAACTAGCTTTAAAGGTAATGTTCTTTGTTGTGACTTTTTGAATAGGAATAACTCCACAAATCAATCCCTCCTTTTCTTTCTTTTCTTTCTTCCTGCATTCCTTCCTTTTTCTCTTCATTCAGTCATTCTTCTGTATAATAAACATTAATTGCTCACCATCTATACGCACTGGATTAGTCTTTCAGGAGGGAGTAAAATGATAAAATTAGTCCTGGTCATGGAACCTATGGGGATATCAGTCTTTGAATAACTCGAAATTCTTCTAAACAATACACAGCACATAGGCTGGTAAATGCTTGGTAACTCTTTGTAAGACTGTGTTATGCTAGAATGGAGATAGTAAGATGAAATGCTTCCTGGTGCTTTGACAGACTCCTGGGCACTCGAAGATTTTTTCTGAAGCTAATTGGGAGGTGGGGTTAACTCACTTTGTTTAGCTCTTAAGAGCTCTTCCCACTGTAATGAATTGCTTAATGGTGGAGGCTTTGATGCTGGTAGATACTTTTAATGGAACATGACTGCTGTTGCCCTCTCTTACAACCTGCACTGTTGTGTGGGCTGAAACCAATTAGACCTAAATTAATTATCAAGAAAGTGATGGGCTCACTTGCTGAGCCATTCACAGTGCCATGTGAAGAAAGAGGAACAGTGTTTGAAGGATGCTGTGTGTTTCTGCTCAACCCTAATGATTGAAGTATTTCCAAATATGGAAGTAAATTCAAACTGCTTCTGGATTAAGTAGTCCTCTGCTTTTTACCCATGAAAGTTCTTTATTGAAAGGCAAGTTAGGAAACCATAAAGAACTCCTTATGGGTCCTGGGACCTTTGTTTCAGGATAAATTTAGAAGATATGTGGAACCGTTGTGACTTTCTAAGGCCCCAAGCAGCTGGGAAAATTGATGGCTGAAAAACATATAAGGACCAATGTCTCAAAGCACTATATAAGCTACAAGTAAGAAGGTTTTTATTCTGAAAGACATATTCAGTTCTTTCTGTTCTCATTTTCTTTACAGTCTCCTTTGCTGGTACCTCTCCCACTGCCTATTCCTTAAGTAAGACTATTTACGGGGCTCCAATCTCAACGAATGGCTCCTCTAGGGCCATCTCATCTTCTTCTCTGATGACAGATATCACCTCCACATTGACTACTTCCAAAGCTAGGCTGTTATTCAGATGTTCTTCTGAAATCCAAATGTCCATAGTTCTTCTAATGGATATCCCACTAGCACTCTAAACAATTATTTCTAGAAACTAACCTCTTCTTCCCTTTCCTGATCAGCCAATTTGTCATCCAAGCTAGAAATCTGGGAATCATTCTCTACCCCTTACTCTCTCCTTTACTCCAGCATATCGCAGAGTTATTTTCCATCTTAAGTATAGTTCTCAATTCCATCTTTATATGCTTCTTTCCAATCCTTGTTTAGATCAGGTTCCTGATCCTTTGCCATCTGGCTTTTTCTTCTGGTTACTCATAATGGCTCCCAGTCCATAGTCATCACTTAGATGGTGGTTTTTCCTAAGCCTTTGCTTCCAGGATCCTTCTCTTTAAATACTGTGTTGTACTAGAGTGACTTTACTCATTTCAAGGTTTCAGCTACCGTTTTTATGATGATGGTTCCCAAATGTATGTTTCCTGCAGCAAACTCTCTCCTGAGCTCTGGATGCATATATTCAGTGACAATCTAGGCATCTCCATATTGAGATTCCACAGGCATCTCAAACTTATAAGCAAACTCATTATCTTCCTTCTTAAATCCACATCATTATCCATTCAGTCATACAAATTAGAAATCTAAATGCCATCACTGACTCCTTACTCTCCTTTATTTTCTTTATACCCTTATCTTTGTTTCCAAGTATAGTTGATCCTCAATTTTAAAACTGTCACATCTGTCCACTTCTCTTCACTCACAATACTACAATTTTAGTGGACAGCACCACTATCTATTCCTTTTACTGCAAAAGCCTCTCCCAGCATTATTTTTCATATTATTTTTTGCTAATTGGATAACAGCACTCTCAAACTTTAAAATGTTAATGGTTTTGCAAAGCTCTGAAGATAAAGCCTAATGCCTTACTTTGGTTTTGCAATACCCTTCAAGATAGAACTTTCTAATAATCTGGCCTCATCTTTTGCTTTACTCTTAGAACTCCATGATGTGGCTATATTAAACATATTCCTTTTTAAAATGTGTAATATTTCTACTTGTCTCTGGTTGCAGAAACTGTCAATGCCTATTTATCTTTCAGACCTTAACTTGATGGCATTTCATGGTACATCGGGAAGCCACATGTAATGTGTATGTTTGTGTACTTGTCAATCTTCTTTGGTATGCCAAAAGCTCCTTTTTTTTTAATGTTTCAATTACAGTGGACATTTAATAGTATATTAGTTTCAGATGTACAGCATAGTGGTTAGATATTTATATAACATACAAAGTGATTCCCTAATAAGTCTAGTACCCACCTGACACCATACATAGTTATTACAATATCATCAGCTCTGTTCCTTGTGTTGTAGTTTACATCCCTGTGACTATTTTGCAACTGCCACATTGTACTTCTTAATCCTTTTCATCTTTCTCAGTCATTTCCTCCATCCATCTCCCATCTGACAATCATCAGTTTATTCTCTGTATTTGTTTCTGTTTGTCTGCTTTTTAGATCCAGATATAAGTGAAAACATATGGCATTTGTTTTTCTCTGACTTGTTTTACTTAGCTTAGTACCTCCCAGGTCCATTCATGTTATTACAACTGGTAAAATTTCATTTGTTTTTTATGGCCGAGTAGTATTCCATTGTATATATGTACTACTTCTTCCTTACCCATTCATCTATCATCAATAAACACTTAGGTTGCTTCCGTATCTTGGCTACTGTAAGTAATGCTGCAATGAATATAGAGATGAATATATCTTTTTGAATCAATGTTTTGGACTTTTTTGGATAAGTGCCCAGAAGTGGAATTGCTGGATCATAAGGTAGTTCTATTATTATTTTTTTGAAGAACTTCCATATCATTTTCCACAGTAACTACGCCAATTTACAAATCCACCAACAGTTCACAAGGGTTCCTTCTTCTCCATATCCTCTCCAACACTTGTCATATGTTGATTTTTTGATGACAGTTATTCCAACAGGTATGAGGGGATATCTCATTGTGGTTTTAATTTGCATTTCCCTGATGATTAGCAATGTTCAGCATCTTTTCATATGTCTATTGGTGGTCTGTATGTCCTCTTTGGAGAAATGTCTATTCAGGTCATCTGCCCATTTTTTCATTGGATTTTTTTGGTGCTACTTGTATAATTTCTTTACATATTTTGCATATTAACCCATTACTGAATGTACCATTGGCAAATATCTTCTCCCATTTAGTAAGCTGTCTTTTCATTTTGTTGATGGTTTCCTTTGCTGTGCAAAACTTTGTAATTTGATGTAGTCTCATTTGTGTATTTTTTTCTTTTGTTGGCTTTGCCTGAGGAGACATATTTAAAAAATATTACTTAGAGTAATGTTACAGAGTTTGCTGCATGTGTTTTCTTCTAGAAGTTTTATGGTTTCAGGTCTAACATTTAAGTATTTAATCTATTTTGAGTTTATTCTTGTATATGGTGTAAGAAAGTGGTCTATTTTCATCTTTTTTGCAGGTATCTGTTCAATTTTCCCAGTAGCATTTACCCCATTGTATATTCTTGTTTTCTTTTTCATAGATTAAATGACCATATAGTTGTGGGTTTATTTCTGGGCTCTCTATTATGTCCCATTGATCTATGTCAGTTTTTTGCCAGTACCATGCTGTTTTGATTACTATAGCCTTGTGTAGTTCAATATCAGGTAGCATCATATTTCCAACTTTGTTCTTTCTCAAGATTGCCATGGCTATTTGTGGTCTTTTGTGATTTCATATCAATTTTAGGATTACTTTCTCTAGTTCTGTGAAAAATGCCACTCGTATTTTGATAGGGATTGCATCAAATCTGTAAATTGCTTTAGGTAGTATAGAAATTTTAACAATGTTAATTCTTTCTATTCATGAATACAGTATAGGCTTCCATTTATTTATATCTTTTTAAATTTCTTTCTTCAGTGTCTTATAATTTTCTGAGTACAGGCCTTTCACCCTCTTGGCTAAATTTGTTCCTAAGTATTTTATATTTTTTTAAAATTCAATTGTAAATATGGTTGTTTTCTTAATTTCTATTTCTCATAGTTTGTTATTGGTGTATGAAAATGTAACTGATTTCTGAATATTGATGTTTTCTGCTGCTTTACTTAATTAATTTATCAGTTTTTTTAGTTTTTGGATGGAATCTTTAGGGTACTCTCTATATAGTATTATATTATCTGCAAATAATGACAGTTTTTCTTATTCTTTTCCAATTTGGATGCATTCTATTTTTTTCTTGTCTGATTGCTATTGGTAGGACTTCTAATACTATGTTGAATAGAAGTAGTGAAAGTGGACATCTTTGTCTCGTTCCTGGTCTTAAGGAAAATACTTTTAGCTTATCTGCATTGAATATGATGTTAGCTATGGATTTGTCACATATGACCTTTATTATGTAGAGGTATGTTTCCACTATTCTTGCTTTTTCTGCACCTATTGAGATGATCATATGATTTTTATCCTTCATTTTGTTTATTTGGTACATCACTTTAATTACTTTGTGAATATTGAACCAAACTGCACCCTGGAAATAAGTTTCACTTGATTATGGTGTGTGATCTTTTTAATTTATTGCTGAATTTGGTTTGCTAATATTTTGTTGAAAAATTTTGCATCTATGTTCATCAGGGATATTGGCATATAATTATCTTTTTTTGTAATGTCTTTGTCTAGGTTTGGAATCTGGGTGATGCTGGGCTTACAAAATGAATTTGAGAGCCTCCCCTCTTCTTTAATATTTTAGAATAGTTTGAGAAGGATAGGTCTTAATTCTTCTTTGAATATTTGATAAAATTCACCTGTGAAACCACCTGGTTCAGGACTTTTGTTTGTTGAAGGTTTTTTGATTACCAATTTGATTGTTTGTAGTAATCAGTCTCTTCAGATTTTCTGATTCTTCTTGATGAAGTTTTGGAAGATTGTATGTTTCTAGGAATTTATCCATTTCTTCTGATTTGTTGGTATATAATTGTTTGTAGTATTTACTTATAATTCTTTGTATTTCTGTGGTGTCAGTTATCACTTCTCTTCCAATTCTTATTTTATTTATTTGGGTTTTCTCTCTTTTTTCCTTCATGAGTCCAGTTAAAGGTTTATCAATTTGTTGATCTTTTCAAAGAATCAGCACTTAGTTTCATTGATCTTTTGCATGCTTTTTTAGACTTTTTAAAAATTTTCTGCTCTGATCTTTATTATTTCCTTCTTTCCATTCACTTTGGGCTTTGTTTGCTCTTCTTTTTCTAGTCCTTTTAGGTGTAAGATTAGATTGTTTCTATGAGATTTTTCTTGTTTCTCTTTTTACTTTTTTAAAAATAATTTTTTATTTTTCAATTACTGTTAGCATAAAATGTTATATTAGTTTCAGGTATAAAGCACAGTGATTAGTCATTTATATGACTTATGAGATAATCACACCAGTAAAACTAATACACATTTGACACCATGCCTACTTATTATTATAATTTCATTTACTAGATTCTTTATTTCATATTTTACATCCCCACAACTATTTTGTAACTACCAATTTGTGCTTCTTAATCCCTTGCCTTTTTCACCCACTCCCCCAAAACTGTACTATTTGGCAACCATCAAAATGTTCTCTGTATCTATGAGTTTGTTTGCATTTTGTTTGTTTATTTTGTTCTTTGGATTCCACATGTAAGGAAATCATATGGCATTTATCTTTCTCTGCCTGACTTACTCCATTCAACACAATATCTTCTAACTTCATCCATATTATTGAAGATGGCAAGATTTCAGTCCTTTTTTATTGCTCAGTAACATTTCCTTGTGTAAATGTACTGCCTCTTCTTTATCCATTCATCCATTGATGGAATCCTGGGTTGCCTCCACATCTTGGCTATTGTAAATAATGCTGCAATGAACATATGGATTTACATGTCTCTTTAAAGTAATGTCTTTGGTTTCTCTGGAAAAATTCACAGAAGTGGGATTACTGGATTCTTCTTTGTGTGTGTGTGTGTGTGTGTGTGTGTGTGTGTGTGTGTGTGTGTGTAGCCTTTGTTTTAAAGGCCATTTTGTCTGGCGTAACTTTCATTATCCCAGCACTATTTTGTTTGCTTCTATTTTTATAAAATATCTTTCTTAATTCCTTTATTTTCAGTCTGTGTGTGTCTTTCAATCTGAAGTAAGACTTTTGTAGATAGCATATATAAGGGCCTTGTCTTTTTTTTTTTATCCATTCAGCCACCCTATCTTTTGAGTGAAGAATTAAATCTATTTACATTTAAAGAACTGTTGATAAACATGTAGCTATTGCCGCTTTATTAGTCATATTTTTAATATTTTTCTTCTCCTTTGTTTCTTAGAGAAGTCCTTTTATATTTCTTATAATACCAATTCGATGTTGATGAACTTCTTTAACTTTATCTTGTCTGGGAAGTTCTTTATCTGTCTTTTGATTCTAAATGATAGTTTTGCTGGGTAGAGTAATCTTGGTTGTAGACTCTTGCTTTTTATCACTTTGAATATTCTATGCCAATTCCTTCTTGCCTACAAAATTTCTATTGGGAAATCAGTTGACAGTATTATGGGAGCTTCTTTGTAGGTAACTAACTGCGTTTCTCTTTCTGTTTTTAAGAATCTCTCTTTATCTTTAATCTTTGGCATTTTAATTATGGTGTGTCTTGGTTGGGTCTTTTGAGGTTCCTACTGTTTGGAATTCTCTGTGCTTCCTGGACTTGTATGTCTATTTCCTTTGCCTACTGGGAGAAGTTTTCTGTCATTATTTCTTAAAATAGATTTTCATTTTCTTGCTCTTCTTCTCCTTCTGGTTCCCCAATGATGCAAATGTTGGTATGCTAGATGTTGTCTCAGAAGTTTCTTAAACTATCCTTATTTTTTAAATTTCTTTCTTTCTTTCTTTTGCTCTTATTATTGTTTTTTTTTTCCTACTACTTTGTCTTCCAAGTCACTGAACCAATCCTCTGCTTTATCTAATCGCTATTGATTCCATCTAATGTACTCTTCATCTCAGTTATTGTAGTCTTCATTTCTGACTGTTGTTGTTGTTGTTGTTGTGTTGTTTTCTATCTCTTTGTGTAAGTTTTTACTGAGTCCATCTACTCTTCCCCTAGGTTTACTGAACATACTTATATACTTATAACCAGTGTTTTGAACTCTTCACCTAGTAGGAATCTTGCCTCCCTTTCATTTAAGGGTTTTTTTTTTTTTTTTTTTAGAGTTTTGTCCTGTTCTTTCATTTGGGATATGTCTTTTTGTCTCCCCATTTTGACTGCCTCCCTGTGTATTAGGTAGACTTATTATGTTTCCCAATTTTGACAAGGTGGCCTTATGTGGTAGGTGTCCTATAGAGCCCAGTGGTGCAGTCTTTCTGATTACCTAAGTAAGGTGCTCCAAGGGTATCCCTTTTGTGTATTGTTTGTGCTCTCCTGTTGTAGTTGAGCCTTTATTGCTCTTTGCAGGTCAGTGGGTGGGACTGACCTTCAGGCTGACTGGCTGTGAGGATTGGCCTGTGGCTAAAGTGAATGAGCTGTTGTGCAGGGGCTGACCCCATGGAGTAAGCTTTGCTTTAGTAGGTCTGGTGTATGCTGAGTCCACCCTTTGGTTGTGTCATTTCTGGAGCTAATATGGTTGTGTTCTGGTATGTCTAAAGTTGGCCACTGTGTATATTAGTTCTGGAGAATCTTATGAAGCTCTGGTGCAAGCCAAGGTTAGCAGCTGTCCATACCCAGCCTGGTGTCACCTGGTAGAAGCTACAAAGTGATCTGTGGTTGATACCTACCTGTGCTGGGCTTGCCGGTGTCTGGCAGAGGGTATGTTGCAAACCAAGGCCAGGTGTCACTAGTGCTGGACTTGGGGCAAGAGGTACAGGACATAGTGAGATTAGTTGCTTGTTTGGGATGTGTAGACCTTTGAGTGATTTTAGGAAGATGTGTAGTGTGGGTCAAGGCTGGTCATTTGAAAGGAACAGCTGCTGCAAGAGATTCTAGTTGGTGCATGTGTTGGACAAAGCATGGTCTCATGGAATCACCAGGGTGGAGCAAGCAGTGTTAGCCAGGTTGATGGAGACTCAGATTTGGTGCCTACCTGTGCCTGCAGGCTGGGTGGGAGGAGGTTTTAACAAAGTGACACTGGTGTCTGCCAGAACTTGTGCCTGTATCTAATGGCTGTGTGTGAAGAGAGCTATTCCTCCAGTCTTCACCCTAAAGCCAGACAACTCAGTTTCTCCTTATTTGTCCCAGGTAATTTCTGAGCTACTGCCCTTTTGCTGGATTTTAGGGAGAGTGTTTGTGATAAAGTGATTACTCAGGCCCTTAAGAGGATGCCTGAGTAACAGTAGCTCCCCATCTCATCCAGAGGAAATCTTTGTTTTGTTTTTGTTTGTTTGTTTGTTTGTTTGTTTTTCCACAGAGAAGTATGTGGGAATTCTTCTTCTTGGCACTGGTACTCTGGGCTGGGAAGCCTGGTGTGGGGCTGGGACCCTTCACTTCTCAGAGGAGACCTCTGAAACTGAGACATTTGTCTCAATTCTTAACTATGACAAGTGGATGTGGTACCTGCCTCTTTTATTTCTCCACCTCTCCTACCAGTATCAACAAGGCTTCCTCTTTATATTTTTAGTTTTAGGAGTTCTGTTCAGCTAGTATTCAGGTGGTTTTAAAGGTTGGTTGTTCTACAATTTAGTTGTAATTTTGACATGGTTATGGGAAGGTGAGAGCATGGCACTTATCTATTCTGCCATCTTGACCTCAAAGTCCTATACGTAATCTAGACCGAAACTTCCTTAGGTGCAACAACTATGTCTTGTTCATTGTGCCTCCAGATGGAGGTTTCTTCTCTGTCTATGGACAAAGAGAAAACACAAGCCATTTATAGTTGATGACTATGAATTTAAACAATGTCTTCCTATATGTTCTATTTCCCTTATCGTCAATCTTTTATAGCTTATCTTCCACACTGCTTCAGGATGATTTTTCTGAAATGCAAATTTGACCATGTTGTTTCCTTAACTCTTTCAGCTGCTCCCCAAAGCTACTAGAGAAACAATGGGCCTTTTTTTATGAGCCCCTGTTGTTTTCACTACAGTGGATGCATTAACTCTACTTGTGCTGGAATTTACTTTTTTTCAATCTCAGACTCTGAGACTGGCATTCCATTGACTCTATCCTAGATTTCAGGATAGAACATATGATCCAGGCTTAGTATAATCATAAATAATTATTTTCTTAGACACAGTACCTGGTATGGAAATAGGCATGTTAGTCTTTTAGGGACAAGGAGAGTTTTGCTAGGACTTTGGGGAAAGTGACTCTTCCAGATCTTGCTATCACATGAAGCCCAGGGGTAAGGGCAAAACAATGGAAGGTAAAGTCAAGATATGGAGAAAACCTGATTCCTGATTACTTTATTTAATATTTGAGCTCAGTAATATGAAGACAGGCAGCCTTACCCCATGATTTTTAGCTTATATAAGCCAATACATTTTCTCACTTATTTAAGCCAGATGGGCCAAGATTTATGTTATTTTATTTATATATTTGTTCATTAAACAAATATTCATTGAGTCCTTGTGTTGTTCTAAACATTGTAGATGCTAGAGATACAGCAGTTAAAAAGGTGGACAAAATCTCTATTGTCAAGAAGGTATCACAAGTAAACTCACTGATACCCTACAAATGAATGACAGCTGCCACAATCTATTTTATGACTATTTCTCCAGTGAAGCTAAATTTAGTGTTGGCCATGCTGAATTTGAAGTTCTTGTTCCTTATCACAGTATTCCTTTGTCTGCGAAATCAGTATCTTTAACATTCTACTATCTAACCACAGTCTTTTTACCCTTTCACCTTTTGGCAACTCCATCCTTTACCCTATCAAGACCTATAATGCTTTATCTCCCTTTTAACCTACTTTATCACACACACTGCTTTTCCCCTCAAGACCAAGCTAGATATTTAGGACATTACTTCAGTCATTCTCACCTTCAATACAGTTATTTCAATTCCTTGCTATGTTAATTTTGGTCTTCACTGCACATGCACATACACACACAAACAAAAAACAAAAATCAATCAATCAATCAATCAATCAATCAAATAAACAAACAAAATAACCCCAGTACTGTATCAACATGACTATCCAGATCCAACATATGCTATTTTTTAGCAGTATTGGGGGGAAACATAGAATCATGACTATCAGTGCCACTATATATTAATTATCTACAAACTCTATTGAGTCTTAAATGTTGCCTAAAATCTTTCTGCTTCTAGTAAACAACTTTTTGCATTCCTTTCAGCTCTATTTCAATTCTTCACTTGTTCCACACAAAACCTCTATGTGATCATCTAACTCTAATTTTAACTTGTTATTTATTTACTAAATACACATTGAGAAGTTGCTATATAACAGGCTATGTGAGTATTAGAGTCACACTGATGAATAAGGTGTAACTGTACACAAACTTCCTTTCTTTAACATAATTTTTTTCCCTCTGATTCAAACTGGTTTTACCCAGATAATAACAATGCGACCCATTTGCTTCTTTTCCCCACCCTTATCCTCTGTATTCCTGCTCTTTTAATCATTAAGACTTAGGACATAAGATTAACTGAGCCTCAGGTCTATAATCATGAAGACAAGATGTTTTAGTTGGACTTTAAACTAAGGATAACATTTTCACTTTAGATGTTTCATTCTCAGCCCCATCAAGGCAGAACAACAACCCCAGCAGCCACAGTACCAGATGGATGGTTCCATGGCTGATTCCAGAACTGGACACAATAATCAATTACCTCATCCCCCTCCAATTATTCAAACAGTAGCACCCATGACCCAAATTCCCTTAGTTTCCATGACTACTGATTTTTTCTTATATAATCTGTACCCGTGAGACACCCAGGGAGCCAGGCCTTTGAGTGATAGCTTGCCTGTGTCTATAGGACTTGCAACTCTCTAATAAACCTTAATTCGTTTGCTGCAAAACCTACACATACATCTTCTTTGGCTTAGACACACACAGGCATGTTATTTTCCCCCAATAACAAAGATAGATTTTAAATATGGTGAATGTCATAAAGAATATGGTGAATGTCATAAAGGATAAGGGGGTGACAGGTGTTCTAATGGTACATAACCTGGGGACAAACTATTGGGAGAGAAATTAGAGAGGACTTCCTGAGGAAGTGACCCTTAATGGCTAAAAAAAACATTTAATTAATGAGAATAGCACATGAGAAATCTCTGAGGTGAGGAATTAGTAAAAAAAATCCAATATGGCTGGAACATAGAGCTCAAGGGGAATGTGGCATGAGGTAAAGCTGGAAAAGGCCATAATTCCTTCATTCAATGATTACAATATTCATTAAAACATCTGTTGAGACTCACAATGTGCCTGGCACTATTTTCTGTGCCAGGGACTTGAGAGTTATAGTGAATGCTGTCAAGGGTCTGCTTTTATTTTCTTGAACCAACTATTTTCATGCTGTGCTTTGTCCCAACTTCTGCTTCCATTTACCTGCACTTGGTTTTCTTGTCTGAGGGCTTTCTCTGGCTGCTAGATGTTCTGCTTTCATCTAGGGTATCCCAGAAGTTCTGGGAAATAAAAGCTCTCCTTCTCCATACTCCAACTTGCCTCAAGTAGTGACATACAAGAATAGGTGGATAGCAACTCCAGTACTCTTGTCTCCTGGGTGAGAAATCTCTGATTTAATGTGTTCCACACTGACTCACAAAGGTCCCTGAAGGATTACACACTCATTGTCCACCATGGTAACTGGTTCAAACACTCATTCTTCTTTGCCTTCCTTCCTACTCCTTTATCCACGTTCCCTTTCATCAAATTCCAAATAAACTCCCCGTGCTCAAATCCTAGTTTCAGAGTTTGGTTTTGTGAAATCCAGAGGAAGGCAGTGGTGAACAAGACGTATGAAATTCCTGTCTCCATGTCATTTATATATTATAGTGGAATAAGGACAATGGTGACAAAACTAAATAAAATATTTTCAGCTAAAATTTATGTGGTACATAAAGTAAAACAGGTTAACAGAAAGTGGTTAGCATGATAGGGAGGCAGGGGTGAGGAGGGTGGGCTTACATATATTGCGCGTTCAGAACAGGTAGGGTGGCAGAGTCTCTGCATGATTTTTCACTTGTTGCCTCTTCTTGCCTGCACAATGGTTTTGTGCCAATTCCTTCTTGAAGCTGCTGTCTTCCCTTGGCTCCAATGATATTCATCTCCCATGATTTTTCTTTCAACCTTTCTGGTGATTATACACCAATCCTGTCCACGAAGTTTTCTTCATTTGTATAAAACCCTAAATGTCAGATTTCCCCAGAGCCCTTTCTATTCCTCTTTCACTCTCCCTCTGATGGCTTCAACCAACACCTCGTGGTAATATTCTCAAAATTTATATCTATTGTGGACCTCTTTCCTTAATTCCAAACTCAAATGTCCAATATTTCTTGCATGTATCTTCCTATCTGTTTCACAGACACTTGAAACTAAAAAATATTAAAACACAACTTAATCCTTCCCCCCCCATTCTGTCTTTATTTAACTTCCTTATGTCAGGAAATGACATCATGCACATCCAATTAGTGAGCAGTCTTCTTTATTCCTTTTTGACTTCTGTCCCTTCATCTTCAGTTTCATCACTGATCAATGTTTAGAAATTCATTAAAAGTCCTTTTCTGGATTACGGCAATAGCCTCTAAACAAATCTCTCCCCACTTCTCCAATCAATCTTCTATGTGGCAGCCCAAATAATTGTTCTAAAATTCAAATTTTCTGTCACTGCTATGCTTTAAAGTATGCACAAGCTATCATTAACTTCAGATAAAGTTCAAACTCCTTAACATTGCAATCAGGATGCTGCAAGAGCTTGAGGTTCAGTTTCATCTTCAGCTGCATTTCCCTGATGCTGTTTTTTTTCTTGTTTGTTTCTGTGTCATTGCTTATGCTGCTCCCTTTCACACTTCAATGTCTGGTTTATTCTTCAGCATCTTGCAGGATTCAACTAAAGCATCATCACTTTTGTTGAGGATATTTTGACCATCCTAAATGGGAGGAAAGTTCTTCCTCAGCTCCCTCTACATGAGATTATTTCTATATCTATAGTGCATTGTCATGGTTTGCTCTTTGTCTATTTTTGTCACTAACCTCTGAGCTTCATAAAAACAGTCAATGAGTTATTGTCTGTACCAGTGCCCAATATGTGTAGATGTGCAGTCGACCTTTGTCAAATGAATTAATAGTGTAGCTTACTCTATGTGTAGGTCTGAAATAACATGACCTAGCCTTGAATATATTTCCTAAATCATATTATGAAAATTTTCTTTGACATAGAAATGCAAATTGTTTATAAAGATCACTCACCCCATTCCTTAAACCACACAGACTGTTGTCTGCTCCCTGTGATAGAGTACTTCAAGAACAAAGATATCTTCACATTAACTAGCCCATTTCTTGCACTTACTGTAGTTCATAACAGAGTGAGCTATGGTTCAATCTTTGAATCCTTGTTATTTTTGTTCCATTTATGTGCTTATAGTTTTAGACAACTATAAATTGGAAAGGATAGGCTATATTGTTTTTAAAATATGCTTCCGTTCTCCCTATGTCTACTCAAACCAATCTTCGAAGGTGACCCATGAAAAACAAATTGGAAGAAAAAAAGCAGATGTAATAAATTTTCATTAAACTTTCTATTAAATTTATTTTGCAACTGTGTTGGCAAGGTTTCTTCACTATCCTACAAAAACATTGCCTTTCTCTGCAGTCAGCCCTTTGTTTAAGCACTGACTATGTTCAAAGTAAAATAATAACCCTTTTGTACCTATTATCTTATTTAATCTGTCCAACAGTCCTATAAAAGATTAGCATGTGGAAACATCTGGAGCCAAGAGAAAGCATGATAAATTTGGGAAACTGATAGTAGCTCTGTGTTGCTTTCAGCTCTGTGATTGTGGGGGTTGGGGAGGGGAAAAGGGAGAAATGGATGAAGCTGTAGTTAAGCAGAGGCTACATTTTATCATTCTTATATACCATGTCCAGGAGTCTGGGCTTTATTTCAAGAGTAATGGAGTATCATTTGTGGTAATCTTATTAGATGTGTACTTTACAGAGATAGCTTTGGCTGAACAGTGAAGAATGATTGAAGGACTATAAAATTGGAGAAAGAGATCAGTGAGGCTAATTTATAATCTAAGTAAATCATAATAGTGCCTGAACAAGTGTGGTTTGACCACAGAGTCAAGAGATATTTAGCAAGTAGAAATTCAGTATAGTACAGTAAGCCAAACAAAGCTCAGTAAAAATTTCTCTGCCATATATTACAGTGACCTTAGATAATCAGGAAAGTTTCTTAAATCTGTTTTCTCATCTATAAAATGGGGATAACAGTAGTAGTCATCTCACAGAATTCTTGGAAAGATTATCAGATAATATAATATGTTCACGTCCTAATCCTCAGAACCTGTAAATATGTTACCTTCTACAGCAAAAGAGACTTTACAGATGTGATGAAAGTTAAGGACCCTGAGATGGAGGGATTATCCTTGATTATTCAAGTGACCTCAACCTGATCAACTAAGTTCATAAAAGTGGAGAACCTTTCCTGGCTGTGGTCAAAAAGAGATGTGACGATAGAGATGGGTCAGAAAGATGTTATGTTGGTAGCTTTGAAGATGGAGGAAGGGGTCATGAGTCAAGGAATGCAAGGAACTTTTAGAATCTGGAAAAGGTAAGGAAATTTATTCTTCCCTAGATCTTCCAGAAAGGAATGCAACTCTGCCAACCCTTTGATTTTACTCTTGTGAGACTTGTCATGGACTTCTACCCTATAGAACTGTAAGATGATAAATTTTTGTTATATGAAAACTTCAATCTTATAGTAATTTTTTATAGCAGCAATAGAATACTAATTCACATGCACAGGGCTCAGACTAGTGCTGCATATAGCAGGCATTGTGTATAGTGAATCAGTCAGATGTGGTGATTGAATGGATGTGGGGGAAGAAGGAATGAAGAATCAAAAAGAGTGTTGTAAAATCCATGCTTTTGCCATGGTTTAATTCAGAGAAAGTAGAATTTTAGAAATCTGAGAGAGATTCAAGTGGACATGTTCACTAGGTGGTTGGATATAGGGTTGGACCTTAGAAGAGAGGCCTAGGCTACAGATTCACATTTTATAGTTATCACAAAGTGAGTGAGAGTGCTTCACTTTATCACATCCAACAGACAGCTGGGGGAAAATGATCCTTTTTCTGGCCTCTGGTTCCTCAAACTGACTTCCAGGACCTTAGACTCCGGATTGTTTAAATCCACGGGGGGCATATCTATATCTCAGTCAGTCATTTTTGGTTGAAATCAATGTGTTAAACGTGGCCATTTGACTTATGGGGATTCTGTAATTGGATGTTACTCCCCTTTCTTGAAGCAACAAAATCTAACTGAATGGTGTTATTTCATTTATGAGAAGCAGTGCCAGGCCACGGATATGGTGCCACTAACTGAAGGGGGCTGATTGTAAGTGGTTGCTCTGACTGATTTTTAAGGTATTGAACATCTCTTTCAACTACCAGCAACCTCAGCCACAAGGCGATGTCATTTTTTTTCCCCTACTTCTTTCTGTTCTCATTTATAATCCTCAGAGCCAGATTTGTAGTACTGTTGCTTTGTCTTGGATGTCACCCGCATAAGTGATCCTCTGTCATGAGATTTTTATAGCTCACCATCTCTAACTCCAGCAACAAGAGACTGACAGATATGGACAAGTCATATCTCTGCACTGATATATTTCATACTCAAAAAAGCTTCTATTACTGTCAGGCTAGTATACAAGCACAAATCTGTATGTTCCAACCACAAAATCATGGACTCAAGCATTCAGCTGTGTCAAGGCCTTCTTCAGTTTCTGAGTGCTATGACAGAACTACTTTTTGGATAAGACTGTCCACGAAGGCTTCTGGGGCTTTTGTCAGTTCAAAGTCCCTCACAAGAAAGTATATCATTTTATAATCACAACAACTATCATTTACTGGAGGTCTCTATTTGCTTCACTCTGTGCTAGGGCACTGTATATGTATGATTATTATTCTTATCATAGCTTAATGAGAAGGATGTTATTATTATTATCTTTGTATTTTAGGCAAAAAAAAATTTGAGTCTTAAACAATTTGAATAAATTGCCCATGCAAATGAAATGAAATTTTCATCTGTTTCCAAAATAAACATCTTTTTAATGTACATGTTAGCAACATTTATAAAAGGATGAAGGACAAACTTGAGAAGATATAGTATCTACTGGCACTTCAACCCAGTTGATGGGTGTCTGTAAGAACTTCATAATCAATTTCCTTCATCTCAGAATTGTTTATTTATTATTTAATTAAAGATAGTATATATTTAGTGCCAACTGTGCCAGGTACTGTGCTAGTTGAGGAAAATATACATGTTTAGAGTTTATTTTCTAATGAGACAAAATATAAATAAACAGACAGGTACTCTATGCTCTGAAAAGTGTCTATATGGAAGAAAGTAGCTTGCTATAGTAACCTGGATAGAGAACTATAACATTCTCTTTATCTTCATCATGTTGTCTGTCTTTCCCTGGAAAGTCTCTGTTCCAGATTGATTGTTGTCTTTCATCTGTGTGTAAGAGGTTTCTGGGATACACAAATACAAAAATGCATAGATGCACAGTCACCTGGTTTTCACTATTTCTGTTTTTGCCACATAATTGTTCCCTGCCCTGTAATGTCAAGGAATAGCTATCCTCCCCCATTCATGATACAATGATCAAAAGGGACACCTATTCTAACAATCAATATTACCTAGAGGCTGAGGAAAAGGTTCACAACTCTCTTTTCTTCCAGATGTTCAGGACACATATTTGAATGTTTAGAATCTTAGAACTGGACCTTTTAGGGAAGCTTTCTCAGGCCTACCTTGCCATTCAAGGCTCCAGCCCTTTAAAAACAAGAAGACGATGCTGTTCAACAGTACAAATTTGGACGTCTCTGTGTTTCTACCTGGACTTCCCATTCTCTGAAAGTTTAACACTTGTTTCTCTTCTCAACTACACTACAACTGATTGCTTTGTGTTTTAAAGTATTCTTCTTTGTTGTCCTGTGCCCCATCTGCCTGTTTACCTACTCATTGCATTGCCTTGGCTTCTCAGATTAGATTTGACTGACACCCACAGTGGCGATGAATGTCAATAACAGGCAAAAACCTGATTTTGATCTCTTTTTGTTTTTCTTATATGCTATGCCTAGATTTGTGTCAGTTAACTTTTTCTAAATACTGCTTTCATTCAAAAACTTTCAATGACTCCTCATTGCCAATATTTTAAACCTTTGATCCTGTCTGCATTTTAGCCCAACATCTCTCTACTGTGCACCACAGAACTTATGGCTCTCTGCTCTCAATGCATTTCTACTTACTTCATGCACCAAAAAAGCTTCATTAATTTTTTTCTTTTTAAAAATTCTCTCATCTGCCTGGCTAACTCTTACTCACTATTGGCATGAGGGTCTTCAATTCCTTTTAACAAGCTGAAGTAATAACTGTTCTTAAGCCAAGTGGGTAACTTGTATGTAGCACCTTACTCCACTCTTTGGCAAATATTTCTCGACATGTTTCCCATAAGTTTATAAGTGTTCTGAGATCAGAAATCTGATTACCCCAAACACCAAAGCACAGTGACTGGCATTATATTATCATTAGATATATTATTATTGTTTCTTATATAGACAAACAGATCAGTATTGGCTCCACTGTATGTCTGAAAATATAATTTGACAGAGGCTGGAAGATAATACTGAAGATGTCACCAGGATGGCAATTTCTGATATGAAATCCTCAAAACAAGAAAAGAATTTTTACCAGGCAGATAAGTGAAGAAGATCATTTAAAGTAGAGGAAATAGCATAGGCCATTCAGGGCCTAGAGAGAAGTCTAGTGTGTATTAATGGATGGGAAAGTTGTTGGAAATTACAAGTAGTCATGTCCAGACTCTGAAGAGTCCTGTTTGCTGTACTAAGTTCAGCCCTTATCCTGCGGTCAACGAAGGTTTGTCCATTTAAGGTTTGTAAGTGGAAGAGTAACATAGGACATGTTTAGATACAATTGGTACATAACTCTGGAGTTGTTTCTCTTCTTCTTCTTTTTTTTTTTTTTTAAAAAAAAGATGCTGTGCAGTTAGCTGTGTATAGCTTTTCTGGAAAGTGGTTCCAAGAAGTTGTCATCCTGTATACTAGACTGGAAGGAACCAAGTGCAGGCATTTTGTTCTCCTGGCTCAGCCAGAGGCATACTGGCCACTGGAGGTCACTGTTGCACCAGAGATGTGTGTGCAAAGCATTGTGCTGCCCTTCCTAAATTGGCTTATGCAAAGGGTATATCCAACTTTCCCTGGGCAGGTTGGAAATTCCCTAATGCAAACATCTTTCTGTCTCCACTGATGAATGGCCTGGTGACCTGAAAAATGTGGCTGAAAAATAGCTGTGTCTGAGGCAAGGGAAGAGAAGCTGGAAGACTTAGTGCTGGGAGGATGTATGCAGTAATCAAATACAAGGAATTTCATGTTGTCTGGATTTTATTATCTTCCATCTGGTATGGAAGAGGTTGGATGCCCCTCTGAGTCAAGGCATCTTTTCTTCTGCTGATTTCTGGTTCGAATCTGGTTGTGGTTAGGGGAGCTTAATATTGTCCTATGGGTCTGTAGAGGTCAGAGAACATAAAATGATTTGGGCATCTCAGACTCCATTCTGGGGGAGGTCTGGAGATTAAAGGAGACTCTTCTCCTTCCTTCTGCAGGGCTGCAACAACAGAGATGCCAGGTAAGAGAGGAGAATGGAAAATGAGGCTTGCTCCTTAAACATACCCACCTACCAATAAACTGTGTCCAGGCTTCAATTGAGGCAATAAAAATAACCACAGAGAAGGGAAGGAACTGATATTTCTAGGGAGAAACTCTGTTCCAGGCCTTTGTATATGTTTTTCTCACTCAGTTCTCATAATAAATGTGTGCAGTGGGTATTATTTTGACCATTTATTATTTGGAGAGATTAAAGTTTAGAGCCAACATTTGTCTGTTGAAATACAAAGAGCAAAATTGGTAAAACAACTACCTATGGAAACCTTCTGAGAATTTATCCAAGCTTGAAAACTTAGTTTGAGTAATATAAGGGAGCAGAGTCTGTGATTACATAGTTTCTTTATTGTTGCTGTTGTTGTTTTTCTTTCCTTTTTTAATTTTTAATTATTTAATGTCACCACATATTTGACCCCTTTTACTCCATCTACCTTCCCCCTACTCCATCCCCCCTAACTTCTGGTAACCACTAGTCTATTGTCCATGTCCATGAGTCACTGTTTGTTTGTCCTGTTCGTTTGTTGCTTTTAGGTTTATATCCCACATTTAAGTGATGTCATGTGGTTTTCAAATTTTTCTGTCTGGCTTATTTCACTTAGCATGATTATCTCGAGGTCCATTCATGTTGTTGCAAATGGCAGTATTTCATCTCTTCTTATGGCTGAGTAATATTCCATTGTATATACGTACCACAGCTTCGTTATCCAATCTTCTATCGTAGGAAACTTTAGTTGCTTCCATGTTTTGGCCACCATGAACAATGCTGCTATGAACATTGGTGTGAAAATATCTTTTCAGATATAAGTTTCAAGACTTTGGAGTAAATACCCAGTAGAGAGATTGCTGGATCATATGATAGATCAATCCTTAGTTTTTTTGAGGAACCTCCATGCTGTTTTCCATAGTGGCTGTATCAATTTGCAGTCCCATCAGCAGTGTACGAAGGCTCCTTTTTTCTCCTCATCCTCTCCAACACTTGTTATTACTTGTCCTGTTGATTGTTGCTATTCTAACAGATGTGAGATGGTATCTCATTGTGGTTTTTCTTTGTATTTCTCTAAGAGCTAGCGATGTTGAGCATCTTTTAATATGTTTGGCGGCCATTTGTATGTCTTCTTGGGAGAAGTGTCTGTTCAGGTTCTCTGCCTATTTTTTTTTATTGGGTTGTTGTTGTTGTTGTTGTTATTCAGTTGTATGAGTTCTTTGTATATTTTGTATATTAGGCCCTTATCGGAGACGTTGCTTGCAAATATATTTTCCCATTTGGATGGTTGTCTTTTTACCTTGTTGATGGTTTCATTTGCTGTGCAGGAGCTTTTTAGTTTGATGTAGTCCCATTCACTTATTTTTGCTTTTACTTCCCTTGCCTTTGAGGTCAAATTCATAAAATCCTCTTTAAGTTCAAGGTCCATGAGGTTAGTTCTTATGTTTTCTTCTATGAATTTTGTTTCAGGTCTTATATTCAGGTCCTTAATCCATTTTGAGTTAATTTTGGTGTGTGGTGAAAGACAACAGTCTAGTTTCATTCTTTTGCAGGTGGCTTTCCCAGAACTGTTTATTGAAGAGACTTTCTTTTTGCCATTGAATGTTTTTGACTTTTTTGTCAAAAATTATTTGCCCATATAAACATGGGTTTATTTCTGCACTCTCAGTTCTGTTCTATTGGTCTGTGTCTCTGGTTTTCTGCCAGTACCATGTGTTTTGATTATTGCCGCTTTGTAGTATAATTTGAAGTCAGGCAGAGTGATGCCTCCAGCCTCATTCTATTTTTCAGGATGGCTTGGCAATTTGGGATCTTTTGTGCTTCCATACAAATCTGATTTTTTTGTTCTGTTTCTTTAAAAAATTCTTATGGGACTTGATGGGGATTGCACTAAGTTTGTACAAGCTTTAGGTAATATGGTCATTTTAACTACGTTGATTGTTCCAATCCAAGAACGTGGAATATCTTTCCATTTTTGTATCTTCAATTTTTTAAATAGGATCTCATAGTCTTCATTATATAGATCCTTCACATGTTTCATTGGGTTTCTTCCTAAATATTTTATTCTTTTGTTGCAATTGCGAAAGGAATTATTTTTTCCACTTTTTTTCTGACACTTCATATTAGAGTCTAGCAATGCTATGGGTTTTTGAACACAGATTTTGAATCCAGAAACTTTACTGTATTTGCTTATTGTTTCTAGTAGCATTATTGTGGAGTCTTTAGGGTTTTCTATATAGAGAATTATAGGGACAGTTTGAGTTCTTCATTTCCTATTTAGATGCCTTTTATATCTTTCTCTTGTTTGATTACACTCGCTAGGACCTCCAATGTTATATCAAATAACAGTGTTAATAGTGGACAGCCCTGCCTTGTTTTTGATCTTAGAGGAAAGGCGTTTAGTTTTTCCCCATTAAGTAAAATGTTGATCAAGGGTTTGTCATACATGGCCTTTATTATGTTAAGCTACTTTCCTTCTATACCAGTTTTGTGAAGTGTTTTGATCATAAATGGGTGCTGTATCTCGTAAAGGCTTTTTCTACATCTATTGATATGATCATATGATTCTTATTATTTTTTAATTTGTTTATGTGGTGCATCATATTAATCGATTTGCATATGTTGAACCATCCATGTGACCCTCGGATGAAGCCCACTTGATCGTGGTGTATGATCTTTTTAATATGTTGCTATATTTGGTTCACTAGTGTCTTATTTAGGATTTTGCATTGTGTTTATGAGAGATATTGGTCTGTGGTTTTCTTTTTTAATGTGATCTTTACCAGGTTTTGGTATCAGGGTAATATTGGCCTCATAAAATGAGTTAGAAAGTATTGCCACCTCTTCGATCGTTTGGAAGAGTTTGTAGGGAATAGGTATTAAATCCTCTTCGGATGTTTGATAGAATTCCCTGGTGAAGTCGTCTGGTCCTGGACTTTTACTTTTTCATGGCTTTTTAATGATTGTTTCAATTTCTATACTGCTGATCGGTCTATTTAGATTTTCCAGTTCTTCTTGACTCAGTCTAGGAAGGTTGTATCTTTCTAAGTATTGGTCCATTTCTTCTAGTGTTATATACTTTTTCATAGTATTTTTGTATGATCCTTTGTATTTCTGTGATGCCTGTTGTCATTTCTCCTGCTTTTGTTTATGTGTGTCCTTTCTCCTTTTTTATATAGCGAGTCTAGCCAGGAGTTTATCAATTTTATTAATCTTCTAAAAGAATCGGCTTTTTGTTGCACTTATTTTTTTCTATTTTTTTTTGTTGTTGTTTTCAATTTCATTTATTTCTGCTCTAATTTTGATGATTTCTTTCCTTCTGCTGAATTTAGGCTTCATTTGTTGTTCTTTTTCTAGTTTTTTAAGGTGAAGCGTTAGGTTGTTTATTTGGGCTCGTTCTTGTTTTTTTGAGATAGGGCTGTAATGATATGAACTTTCCTCCTATGACTGCTTTTGCCGTGTCCTAAAAGTTTGCTATGTTTACTATCATTATCATTCATTTCTATGTATTTCTCAATCTCTCTTTTTATTACTTCTCTGACCCAGTTCTTCTTCAGTAGCATGTTGTTTAATCTCCATGTATTTGTTCTTCCTGCTTTCTTTTTACAATTGATCTCCAGTTTCAAAGCATTATGATCAGAGAATATAGTCAGTATGATTTCCACCCTCTTATATTTGTTGAAGCTATCTCTGTGTCCCAGTATGTGGTCAATTCTTGAGAATATTCCATGTGCACTAGAGAAGAATATATAAGTAGCTCTTTTGGGATGAAGGCTCTGTAAATGTCAGTTATATCCAGTTGGTCTAATGTGTCATTTCAGGAAGTTATTTCCTTATTGATTTTCTGTTTGGATGATCCGTCCATATCTGACAGTGGGTTATTTAGGTCCCCTACTACGATGATGTTTTGGTCTGTTTCTCCCTTTAGTTCTGTTTGTAATTGCTTTACATATTTCTGGGTTCTCTAACTGGGAGCATAGATATTAATAAGTGTTATTTTTTCTTGGTGCATGATTCCTTTTATCATTATGAAGTGTCTCTCAATATCTGCCACTACTCCCACTTTTCTCTGAATGCCATGTGCTTGAAAATCATTTTCTACCCTTTCACTTTGAGTCTATATTTGTCTTGGGAGCTGAGATGTGTCTCCTGGAGGCAGTATATGGTTGAGTTTGTTTTTTGATCTATTCTTTATCTCTGTGCTTTTTTATTGGTGAGTTAAGTCCATTAACATTGAGGGTAATTATTGAAATATGAGGTCTTCTTATAGCCATTTTATCTTTTGCTTTCTGGTAGGTCAGTGTTTTCATTGGTTCCTTGTCCATGTGTTCCTGTTTTCTTTATTTTGGTTGGGTTTTGTGGGTTTTCCTATAGTTTTTATAATAACTTACTTCAACATTGGTTGATAGTAACTTCTGGTATGAATTGAGTAACTTTCCAATAAGTCTTCATTTGTTCATAGCTTTACATAGACCCAAGCACTTCTTGACCCATTGACTACTTTGATCCTTATAATAAATATCTTATCCCATTTTTGTAGATAAAGAATCTGAGACTCTAAGGATTTGAATGCCTACGATGACATAGTTAGTAATATATGTGGGATTCAAACTTAGGTCTTTTTATTATAAATGGAACACTCTTTCTATGACACTGTAATTGTAATTCTAGGTCATTCTTAGATGTTAGAAAGATGTTGTACCATAGCCTAGTTAGTAGGAGAATTCACTTATAGGTATCATGTAATACAACATTTTATTTTTAGTGGTGAGGGAATTTCAATCCAGAAAAAAATAAGTTTTTTGCCCAAGTTCACACAGTTCTGGGTGAAAAATGTCTTCTTAAGTTAGAGTTTTCATATTTAGCAAATAAAAATACAGGACTCCTGATATTAATAGGATATACTTATACTAAAAAACAATACCATTTAACTACATTTTATCTGGCAGCCCTCTCCTAAGTCCAAAAAGAGAGAGCTAATCTTACTCATCTTTTGGATATTTTTGAATTTCGGAAATGAAAATATTTTGAATGGAGCACTTCAAGTACCTTTAAAAAATAGAAATATTTTCTATGGTTTTATTCCAGTTCTGTTAGCCACAACCTCCCTGAGCTGAGCTTGCTCCACCACATCACCTAAAGGGTTCATTTTTATGGACATTCTAAGAAAAAAACAATTGCAAATCAGTTTGAAAATACAAAGGGCTTCAGGAGAATTATGAACAAAACCAGCCCAATTAATCATACCAACTACTCAAGGGAAGTCAAATCATGGGAAGAAATCCGCAAGGAGCATTGAGTAGGATACCATTCCTATGTACACTTTTAATCAAGATTTAAAAGGAAGACAGCTTGTTCCCTTTGGAAACTATTATGTAATGAAATTAACCCTGCTTTGCACTCCTAGACTAATTATGGAATTTATTCTTTTTAGTCAATTTATGTCCAGGTATTCGGACACATTTTATTGATATTCTTTATTATGTTATCAAAACAACAATAAATAGTTAACAAAAATTTAACCTGACCAGGTATAAGAATCCTGATTTTAGAACCGGTTTTAAGGTTTTAAATATTAAAGACTTTTCATGCTTCTTAAATATATTTATATTTAATTGTAGAGTGAATTTCTTGATCTATTGCATGTATCAATGTATATCTAGGACCTGTAATGATAAAGCTCCATGCCTATATGTGACCTTCAGTCATTCTGGAAAAAAAAAAAATTGCTGTTTCTTAAAGTCACTTGGTGATCAGTGGACAATAACACATGCATGTTTCTCCTTCTACTGCATAAACATTGTCAATTTGAATTTTTTGTTTCTGTCAGAGCAGTGTCTTTCATTTTTTACCATCTTTTCCATTCACTCACCATTTGTGTTTCACTTTCATCACTCATTATTTCAGCAAATATTTATTGAGCACCAACTGTGAAGCACACACTGGACTAAGAGCTAAAAGCCACAGCCCTGTCCTCAATATGCTCACAGGCTAGTGAAGGACCTGTAAATAATGAAGTTGAGCAGGGTAACTGTGAAAGCATAGAGGAGAAGGCAATTAATTCTGCCTGAGGGAAATAGGAAAGGAGTGGAAGCCAGTTAAAGCCAGATAATATTTACAAGGCAGGGGTTTGTTGAAATACCTAAAATATTTAGTGAATGACAAGAAGTTTATGATGGATTGGAGAAAAATGAGTCTAGGTAGATAGTTGAGGTCTAAGTCAAAAAGGCCTCTGGATGTAAAATAAAAAAAATTGGATTTAATGGAAATTCATTGGATATTTTTAGCAAAAGAGTGACACAAGCAGATTGGTTTTAGAGAAAGAAATGTGAGAGAGAAGTCTAGGATAAACAGGAGAGGAAAAAGATCAGCAGAGAGGCTGATGCCATTGCATCCAAAGGGATGATTTGGAACTGGTGAAAAGCCTGGGTTAAGGAGCTGAAAAGAGGAGAATAGACTCCCTTTGATAGTATTCCAATTTTACTCTTTTGATCCTTCTCATCTTCAAGTCTTGCAAAACTCAAAGCAGTAGTTGATAGGATGATGTAAGTATGCTCTAATTAGAGGAGGTATTGCCAGAGTTGGGAAAAGTCCATAGAGAGCTCACAAGGAAAGCAATTATGAGAACATTTCTGGAAATGTTAGTCCAAGCTTAACTTTTCAATTATTTTTGTTAATATTTCAAAGATAGAAACCTTGATCAAGTTTGCAGATGCTAGAGAGTTGAAAAGAATACGTAATATACTGGATTTAAAAAATCAAATTCCAAACAGATATCTAAAATATTTGGAGATCAGCTAAATCTAATAAAATAAAATAAAATCTAATAGGGATAAATGTAAAGTTCCACAATTGTACCCAAAAGCCAATGCATAATTACAAATGGGGGAAATCTTAGCTCGTAAATGTGAGGAGTTTCAGGTGATAAAGTATTGGTATGATATTCCTCCTTTCAAAATTAATGTTTGTTTGTTTTTTTAATGCTGTTTCAATAAATATATGGTATTAGGGTAATAGCTGCCATAAAAAAATAGACTCAAATCTCAGTGATTTAATGCAATTTAAATTACATTATTGCTCACTTAACTGTCCTTTCTTATGTGTTGTTTTCCTCCACATGGAAACCCATGTCCTAGATTTCTCCCATCTGGTGGCTCAGTGATTCTCTAAGCTTTGGCCTCACTGTCATTTGCATCTAGCTTAAAGATGAGGAAATAAAGCGTGGAGAGGGAATGGACCTCTGCTTCATAAAAAAATTTGGGCCAAAGGTATCAGACATCATTTTCTCTCATATTTTATTAGCAAGGAAGAGTAGGAAATATAGTTCCTGGGTGGGCAACTGCTTTCTAGTGACATTATGGAAGTAGAAGGACACATGCTGTATTGTTAACCATCTATGCGGCTTATGCTACCTAGAATGGAGATGATATGCTCATCTTTGGCCAGTCTCCAGTTCACAGATGAGTATCAATTGAGAGCATTCCATTTTATGAGGGAAATTGGCAAAGTGAAACATACTCAGAAGCAATTGAAAGAAGATACAAAGAAAAGATCTGTGAATGTTTATTCTAGAAAAAAGAAGACCCAGGAGGAATTCAATGACTATCTCCAGCTATTGGAAATCATATTAAATGTTATTGTCCCTCAGGGTTTTATTTTTATGCTTCTCCTTTCTCAGGCTGTGTTCTGTAACTGGATGAACTTACATACCCTTAAGCTCATATTATTCACTTAGATGTTGAATTTGCTTCTCTAAGTTCAATACTTCCTCTGAATTGCTGCCTTGTATCCAATTACTAATCATTTATCTTAACTGGTATTTTAAAGTTACATCAAACAAATCTAGCTTCAACTTATTCTAACACCTCCAACTTAATATATAATTATTGGCAGTATCAGCGGCCATCCAGTTGATCAAGTTAGAAGCCAGAGTCATCTTGAAATTGCCACCTCTCCTTTACCATCTACATCAAATTAGTTATCTATTTCTGACAATTATATTTCATGAATATTTCTTAAAGGTATATACATTAGTAAGAATTGACTCAGATTTTCATCATTTTTCACCTGGATAAATGAAATAAATTTTTAAATGGTCTTGCCTCTTCTACCCTTGTTTGTTTACTCTGCCACAAGAGTGATTTCTGTATCTTTCCTTAATTTTTTTCTTTTAATGAATTTCTTCTTTGGCTAACACCTATTTGTCCTTAAAAATCCATTTAAGACTTTCTCTAACTCCCCAAATCTGGATTAAATACCCCTTTCTGTATATTTGAACACTCTGAATGTACTAGTGCACATCTGTCTCCTCATTATAATGTAAATATCTCTAAAGCAAGGATCATGCCTCATTCACTCATTCATTCATTCATTCATTCATTATCTGGTACCCAGCACAATGCCTGGCAAACATTCAATAAATGTCTATTAACTTGAATTGTCATGTGGAGGAGGGAACAGATTTGGTTTCTGTTATTTCAAAAAGCAAAACCACAATCTACAGGATAGCAGTAATGCACAAATTGGTTAGGTGACTTTGGAAAGCAGTAGGTTTTCTCTGATGGTGTTCTAGTAGAGGCTAGAAGAGCCACTTCATAAGGTACCACAGTAGGTATTTAAGCAGCCAATAGAAGGTTGGACTTGACATCCTGTAACATCATAATAAACCATAACATTTCATAATTGTTTGAAGTGTGTTATAGGGCATAATCAATGGTCTTGGAAGATGTTTTAAAGAGGAAATATACATAAAGAACTCTAGGTAGAAAACTTCATCTAAATAATATATAGTCCAATGAGTTTAGGAAAAAGATAAGACTTTTTTGAATAAAACCCTTCAAACTCTCTTTTCTGATGTCTGTATATATTATGATAGCTGGCCCAAAGAGAGGGGTTAAGACTCATGGTTGAGATGCTATAATGAGAAATTATCATTCTATTCTGTTATCTCTGCACCTCAAATATCTGTGCATTTAGTTTCTCATAAAGGATCTCACAGAAAAAAAAACTAATTGTTTGAGAATTCATGAATATGTTTCTTTGAGGGTTCTGAACAATTGTGATGATTTTTGCACTTATTTAAAGCAATTAGACCCTCAATATTATGGCCCCAAATTGCAAATCTTTTGGTTTAGCTTTTCTGGGGTAATGTTTAGAAAGTAAACTGCAGTAGACAAATAAAATGAAAGTTTCTTTTCCACAGAAGTGAGATATCTTCTTTTTTATTTCCTGAGTCAACCTTTGCCTTCAGAAGCTGAAAGTCAAGGAGAAATGTGGCTTTTTGTTATCTGGCCTTTAAGCCTGCAGAAAATTTCATTTTCATAATGCATACGGGGCTTCTTTTTCTATCAGTCTTTAAGAAAGATTATCCCGTTTTTCTCATAGTAGGATGAACATTTACTTTTATATCTTCTTTGGATGAAAAATAATGTTTAGGTTCTTTTTTTCAATTAGCAGTAGTCGCGCCTCAGATAAACCTTATTGGCTATGATACTGCCACTGCGCAAAGCTGGGTTCTTTTTGTTTTAAATATACGTAAGGCCTTTGAGGGGAGGCATGTTGCCTATTATTTAAGAGAATTGAGTATAGTGAAAAGAGCACTGGATTTGGAATTAAGTGCCTGCATTTTAACTCCAGGCCTTCATTTTGTGGGGGAGCTCTGCTCACATCCACAAAATGAGTTCATTGGAAAAAGTAGCCTCTAAGCTCTCTGCTCCTCTCATATCCTCTGTGTTCTAAGATTCCAGGTGGTATCTCACTAGTGCCCATTACAGTGCTTGCTCATTGGGTTTGACCAACTTAAATTAAAAAAAAAAAGTTGACCTAGAGCTGGTGTTTTAAGTTCAAATTTAGGATCCTCATCTACATTTTGCACAAAGGACACTCTTCAGAAAAAATAATGCTATTTACTCTGGATTCTCTTTCATGAACACCTTCTGCCCCCATACAAGGACTGCTTATTAATGACTGTTAAATGTAAGAATGGGATTCTATTTATTGCAATTCCTTCTAAATTTTCCCCTTTCACCAGTACCTCCCTACTCCAATTTATCCTACGAGCTACATTAAATTTAATTTTACTACAGATTTTCTTTCATTCACCTGCTCAAAAATGCATATGAATTCTTTACTGGTTATGGACTAACCACATTTCTATATATACAATTCAAGGCTCCACTCTATGGCCCCAATCTGACTTTCCACATTTATCAAGGAACATAGTATATGTATAAAAGCTCTGTTCTAAGCAAACTGAAATTATCATTGTTTGCTCCAGTGTGGGGGGAAGATGTGCTTTCTTACCTGTTTGCTTTTTTCCATACTTGTTTCCCTGCTCAAATGACCCCATTCTTATTTTCTTCTGCAATAAAAAACTCTTGCAATTTTTTTATAATCAGCTCAATTTTATTTTTTTATTCAACCCTTATCCCCACAGCCCACCATGACAGCTCTCAATTACTATGTAGATACTATAATTTATTCACTATCAACATTTAGCCTTAGATGTGTTTTGGATAACTATACATTTGGCACTTAGCAGGAACTGCTTACCAATGCTAGGATGTATTTCTCTCTCTCTTTCTCTTTTTTTTTTCTCACCTAGAATAAAATCTCCTTGAATGCAAGGATAGTTTTACCCATCTTTGGATCCTCATTGTTTACTAGTCTGTATTCCCACATTATCTTGTTCAAACTATCAGTAAGTTATTGATTATACAACTTAATATCTATTTATATTTCTGTTTTCATAGGTAAGCTATGAGTTTTTTTTTATTAAAAAAAATAATTTCCCCTTGTGCTCAGCCCAGGTGCCTAGCATAACGTAGAAACTCAATAAATGTTTGTTTAAAGAATGAATACAGTCAGGTTTAACTTTGTCAGAAGAAGCTGTAAGAAGTTGATACATTGAACTGCTTTATGAACAGTTTAAAACAAATAAGGTGATTACCTTTGAAAATGGGATGCCTCTTTTCTTTGTTTCTTGGCTTTTTTTCTATTAAGAATGGAACTTGAGCAGATTAAATAGGACTCAATCTTGAATCCACAAATGACACCAAACCTGAAATGACTAAAGTTGCAAGTGATTTCGCTAACTTGAGTTTTATTTGGGGGTAATGTTTTCCTTCTAGGAAGAGAAATGCTAATGAAAAAACTGCCTCCTGACTACAACTTAGAAGTAATAGAAATCTGGTCAGAAATATGATCTTATAAAAGCTCTTGAAACAAAGCATTTAATACTCATGTATATGCCTTTGGCTTGACATGTTGATGTTTGATTTTCTCTGGTCTCCAGAGATCGAGGTGGAGAGAGGTGCCAGGATAACAGGCCAAAAGGTCTGTTACGGGATGTTGTACTCACTGGGCAAAAGTGCTATCTCTTAGAACATTTATATCATGTATTACTGAGCCCAATTTTAATAACCCATGGACAAGCCTGGGGCAATTTGTAAAGGATCTGTTTTTTTTTTTTTTTGTTATGAATGTCTGTATTATAGAATTTGTGACTCTTAGGATTGGACTGGATTGGAAAGACTATCTTATCAAAGGGGCATCAGCTTTCTACTGGAGAAGACCTGCTTTCAATATCCTTGACATTCTAAATGATTATAGTAGGTATTGGGGTTAGGGGATCATTTATAAGAATAAATTGGTAGATGGTGACTGTTAAGTTGTAAGTTAAGATATGGGAAAACATGGCAAATGCTGAGCCTGCCTTTTCTCTTGGAGTAATGGAGAGGTAGGATAGGGCAGGAGTGACCATCCATCCTAAACTTTCTGCTATAAACCAAAGAAAAGAGAATGTTATCAGGGTCAATGATATAAGTCAATCAAGAAAGATTCCAATATCTTCTAGATCAGTTCTCAAATTTAATGTTCATTGAATAGCCTAGAGATCTTGGTAAACTTCAAATTCTGATTCAGGAGTTCTGGGGTGGGGTCTGAGTTTCTGTATTTCTAACAAGCTTTCAGGTAATACAGATGCTGCTGATACATGAATCACATTTTGAGCTGCAAGATTCTAGAATCTACCATACTGATCAATCTGTTGGGAATTGAATCCCATGTTAGCCACCTCAAATAGAAAAGAAACAGACTATTAGCACATAATGATGAAAGATTACTGAGTTATAGATGATCAGAACTGAACATATCTTAAAAATAATTCAGAGGAACTTGGTCAAGATGACAGGGTAGGTAAATGCTGTATTTGTCTCCTCCCATGACCACATTAAATTATTGAACAATCGACCTGGAAAAATATCAGAAAACTAGCTAAACAGAAGTCCTATCACTAAGAATATAAAGGAGAAACCATGGTGAGACAGATAGGAGGGGTGGAGAAGTGAAATGGGCTGGCCACAAAGCAATATGTGACAATTGAGAATCTGGAGGGATATCTTGGCTATGGAGGTCCCCCCAGAGGAGCAAAGCATCCCAGCTCCACACCGGGCTCCCTGCCCTGAGCACCAGTGCTGGAAGAGGACCTCCCACAACATTTATCTGTGAAAAAGAGTGGAGATTCTGTCTATTTGGGTGAGCAGGAAGGATGCCGGACAGCCAGGTGTTCTCTTAAAAGGCCTGCTCACAGACTTTCCCAGTCCCAGGTACTCACTCTGGGCTATAGCAGAGCGATGGTGGCTCAGGGGGTGCCAGAAACATACAGGGAGAGACCGAGTTGTGTGGCTGCTTCAGGACAAGGGCTGGAGGAACAGCTGCCATTGTTCCTGTGTTGAGCTTTCCTCCCCTGCAGCCTACAGGGGGACGCCATCTTTCCTTGGTTGAGCCCTCCTCCCACATGGCTAAATCTGAAACTGCATTGGCTTAGTGAAATCTGCTCGTTCCACCCCGGTGACTCCCTGGGACCCCATCCCATCAAATTCATGCACTGCAGTAGGTATGGATAAAGTGTCACTGGGCCCACAGGATACCTACAATATAAGGCAACCTAACCAAGAATAAGAGATGTAGCAGATTTACCTAACATATAAAAACAAACAAACAAACAAACAAACAAACAAAAAACATGTCCCAAATGAAACTACAGGAAAATACTCCAGAAAAAGAACTATAAGCAGCAAGAGAAAGGCAACTAGTTACTTACAAGGGAGCTCCCATAATATTAACAGCTGATTTCTCAACAAAACTTTGTAGGCCAGAAGGAATTGGCATGAAATATTCAAAGTAATGAAATGGAAGAACCTAGAACTGAGACTATTCTACCCAGCAAGGGTATCACTTAAAATTGAAAGAAAGATAAAGCACTTCCCAGACAAGAAAAAGCTGAAGGAGTTCATCACCACCAAACCAATATTACAAGAAATGTTAAAGAAACTTCTCTAAGAAGGAGGGGCATAAATATGAATAACATAGGGTAGCCGAATGGATAAGAAAATACGATCCACACATATGCTGTCTACAAGAGACCCACCTTAGACTGAGACACACACAGACTGAAAGTAAAGGGATGGAAAAAGATATTTCATGCACATGGAAACAAAAAAAAGTTGGTTTAGCAATATTTATATGTGACAAAATACACTTTAAAACAAATGCTTAATAAGAGACAAAGAAGACATTTCATAATGACAAAAGGATCAATCTAACAAAGGTATATAACTCTTGTAAACATTTATGCATCCAACATAGGAGCACCTAAATATATTCAACAAATATTGACAGGCATGAAGGGAGAAATTGACAGTAATTTACTCATAGTATGGTAGGGGACTTTAACATCCCATTGACGCCGATGAACAGATCTTCCAGACATATAATCAAGAAGAAAACAGTGGCATCAGACCAGATGGATTTAATTGACATTTTCAGAATGTTTCACCACCCGAACAACAGAACGTACATTTTTTTTCCAAGTCCACATAGAATATTTTCCAAGATAGTCCACATGTTAGACCAAAAAACAAGTTGCAATAAATTTAAGAACATCTAAATTATATAAAGTGTCTTCTCTGAACACACGGTATGAACCTGTAAAGCAATTACAAGAAACACACCCATATACTCACAAACACACGGAGGTTAAATAACATGCTACTAAAAAATAAAGGGGTTAACAATAAGATTAAAAAATCAAAAGACACCTTGAGACAAATGAAAAGGAAATAACCAAAATCTATGGGACAGAGCAAAAGCAGTCCTTAGAGAGAAATTCATAGCAATACAGGTCTACCTCAAGAAACAAGAAAAATCTCAAATAAACAATTTACTCTTACACCTAAAGGAACTAAAAAAAGAAGAGCAAACAGAACCCAAAGTGAGTAGAAGGAAGAAAATAATAAAGATCAGAGCAGAAATTAAAACAAAAAGTAGAGTCTAAAAATAATATAAGAGATCAGTGAAAACAAGAGCTGGATCTTTGAAAAGATCAACAAAATTCATAAACCTTTAACCAGACACATCACCAAAAAAAAGGGAGATGATCCCAAAATAAAACTGGAGAAGAAGAGCAAGGACAACTGACACTACAGAAATACAAAGGATTATAAGAAAATAACACAAACAATTATATACCAAAGATTGGACAATCTGGAAGAAATGAATAAATTCCTAGGAACACAGTGTTCCAAGACTAAATCAAGAAGAAACAGAAAATCTGAAGAGACCAATTACTACAAACAACTGAACCAGTAATCAAAAAATTTTAACAAAAGAAAGTCTTAGACCAGATGGCTTCAGGGGCGAATTTTATTAGATATTCAGAGAATTAACACCTATCCTTCTCAAACAATTTCAAAAAATTCAAGAGAAGTGAAAGCTCTCAACTTCATTTCACAAGGCCACTATTACCCGGATTCCAAAACCAGGTAAAGACATCACAACAAAAAAGGTATAGATCAATATCCCTGATGAACATAGATGCAAAAATTTTCAACTCAATTCGGCAACATATTAAAAAGATTATACACCACGGTCAAATAGAATTTACTTCTGGGATAAACTTTTGTTTAATATCTAAAAACCAATCAGTGTGGATCGTCACATAAATAAAATGAAAGATAAATATTATAGTCAAATCATTAGATGCAGAAAAAACATTTGACAAAATTCAACATTCATTTATCATAAAAATCTCAACAAAGTGGTAATAGTGGGAATATACCTCTACATAATAAAAGTCAAATATGACAGATACACAGCTAACAGCATACTCAGTGTGGAAAAGTTAAAAATATTTTTCTTAAGCCCAGGAACAAGACAAGGATGTCCACTTTCACCACTTTTATTCAACATAATATTAGAAGCCCAACTGTAGCAATCAGACAAGAAAAAGAAATGAAAGTCATCTACATTAAAAAAGATGAAGTAAAACTGTCATTATTTGAAGATGACTTGATATAATATATATAGAACCCCAGAGATTTTACCAAAAAACTATTAAAACTGATAAATTCAGTAAAGTATCAGAATACAACATTAATATTCAGAAATCAGATGCATTTTATACACCAATAATGAACTATGAGAAACAGAAAGTAAGAAAACAATCTTATAATTGCATCAAAAAATAAAATACTTAGGAATAAATTTAAACAAGTAGATAAAAGACCTCTACTCAGAAAATTATAAGACATTGAAGAAAAAAATTGAAAAATATACAAATAAATGGAAGCCTATACTGTGCTCATGGATAGAAAGAACTGACATTGTTAGAATGTCTGTGCTACCTAAAGCAATTTACAGATTTAATGCAATCCTTATCAAAATATCAATGGCATTTTTCACAGAACTAGAGCACTTAATCCACAAAAAACTACAAATAGCCACAACAATCTTGAGAAAGAAGAGCAAATTTGGAGATATTATGCTATCTGATCTCAAACTATATTACAAGCCTGTTGTCATCAAACAGCATGGTACCAGCATAAAAGTCAACAGAGTTTAACAGAACATAATAGAGAGCCCAGAAAAAAACCCTCAACTCTATGGTTATTTAATCTATAACAAAGAAGGCAAGAATAAACAATTGGGTAAAGAGAGCCTCTTTAATAAATGTCACTGAAAAAACTGAACAGATACATGCAAAAGAGATGAAACTAGACCACTTTCTTACATTAGATACAAGAATAAACTCAAAATGGATTAAACACTTAAATGTTAGACCTGAAACCATAAAACTTCCAGAAGAAAACACAGATAATAAACTCTCTGATATTACTCTTCATAATATTTTTTTCTGATATATCTCCTTGGGTAAAGGAAATACAAGAGAAAATAAACAAACTTGATTACATCAAACCAAAATGTTTTTGTGTAGCAAAGTAAACCACCAACAAAACAAAAAGACATCTAACTAAATAGGAGAAGATATTTGTTAATGATACATCCAAGAAGAGATTAATATCAAAAATATATTTAAAAACTTGGAATCTGGGAAACACAGTGGAGTGAGAGACGTCCTCAGATCTCTCCTCTTGAAACAATAAGCTGAATATTTAAAACTGAACAAAAAACCACACAAACTGTACATCAGCATGTCTGAGTGTGGGATCTACGCATAAGAACTACCACAGGTCAGAACTCTGGGTATTGGGTGGTGGACTGCAAGAAATAAAGAAGCTGCCTCTCTCAGCCAGAGAGAGGCAGTTGTAGGAGGAGGGGGAGGGGAGAAAGAACGGGACTAACCTGATCAGTCATGCTTGAAAGTGCCGAGACTTCTACGCAGCTGGCAGCAGGGCCCAGTCCTCAGGGCAGAAAGCAGAGAAGCGGGGCAGGACTGCAGAGAAACAACAGTTGATTTTGACCGGCCCCATTTGCAAAACTGAGGCTGAGCCACAGTCCCCAACTCCCAACCCAGAGGGCCCCTCCCCACCCCCACCCGTACCCTCCAAGAGCAATCACAGATCACTGTGGAGCCCCAGGGAAATCTGAGCAAATGCTACTGAAACTGCTAGGGAACCAAGAGGCTTAGACACCACATACTGATAACCCAGAATGCTTTCTTTGCAGGAGGCTAAAGAGAGACCTTTATTTAATAAATCTTCTTTCTGGAAAAACAACAGAATACACTTCCATTAATGCCCAGGCAGAGAAATAGTTCATTAAACACCATGAAAACCAAGGTGACAAAGCATATCAGAAAGAAAGAGAAAAATATCCAGAAAATAAGCTTACAGATAGAAAAATGTGCGACTTAAATGACAGAGACTTCAGGATGGTACTTCTGAAAAAATTCAAAGAGATCCAAAACAACAATTTCAACAATTTCAGGAATTGAAAAAACAACTAGATAAGCAGAGCAAGGAAATTGAAACCCTCAAGAAGAACAGAATAGATCTTCTGGAGATAAAAAGAAACATACTGTAAGAGCTAAAAAATGAAATAGCAAGCTTGGGAAACATACTGTAAGAGCTGAAAAATGAAATAGCAAGCTTTCTCCAAATGGAGGAAGGGATCAGTGATATCGAGGACAGAAATCTAGAAATAAATCAGAAGGAAAAAGAGAGAGAAACCGAAGAATGAAAAATAATGAAAGAGAAATACAAGAACTAGCTGCTATCATCAGGAGAGGAAACATAAGAATAATGGGCATTACCAAAGGTGAGGAAAAGGAACAGGGACTAGAAAGCATTTTCGGACAAATAGTAGATGAGAATTTTCCAAATCTAAGGAATGAGCTGGAGCTTGGAATTCAAGAGGTCAACAGAACATCCAATTATCTCAACCTAAAAAGGCCTTCATCAAGACAACTTGTATTAAAGTTATCAGAAATTAATGACAAAGATAGAATTCTCAGGGCAGCCAGGGAGAAGAAAATAGTAACTTATAAAGGAAAACCTATTAGATTATTGTTGGACTTCTCAGCACAGACCTTACAAGCCAGAAGAAATGGAACCAAATATTTAAACTATTAAGTGAAAGGAACTACCAGCCTAGAATAATGTATTCAGCTAAGCTCTCCTTTATATATGTAGGAGAAATCAAGACCTTTCCAGACATACAAAAATTGAGGGAATTCTCGACTACAAGGCCTGCACTATAGGAAATACTGAAAGGAGTCAGCTCACCTAAAACAAAATAACAACAACAACAACAACAAAAATACATAATTAAGAGTAAAGTGACTATCAGGCAAATAGAAGCAGAGGAGTGCAACCCTTGCTAAGAACAGGGCATTATAAACTTAAACAATAAAAAGAGAATTGCTATAGCAAAATAGTTATGAATATTCAGCATACATAGGGACAAACTGAGATAACAATGACTGAAAAGGAGAGGATTAAAAGATTCAAATTTGTAAAGGAGAATGAAGATAAGGCCCATGCAGAAAAAATGGACAACTATATATAACTGTAATTTTCATGTTCATAATGGTAACCACATACCAAAGATTCAGAACTGAAATATATAACATGAAACAAGAAGAACCGGAGGCAAAACTCACAAAAGCCAACCAAAGTGAAGAAAATAGAAACACAAGAACAAGGAACGAATAAAAACACCGAGCTACCAGAAAGCAAAAAAAAAAAAAAATGGCTATATGAAGACCTCATGTTTCAATAACCACCCTCAATGTTAATGAACTGAACTCACCAACAAAAAGGCACAGAGTTGCAGAATGTATCACAAAACAAAACCCAACCATATGCTGCCTCTAGAAGACACATCTCACCTCCAAAGACAAATATAGACTCAAAGTGAAAGGGTGGAAAATGATATTTCAGGAAAATGAAATTCAGCGAAAAGCAGGAGTAATGGTACTAATATCAGATGAAATAGACTTCAAAATAAAAAAGATAAAGAAAGATATTGAGAGACACTTCATAATGATAGAGGGAATCATGCACCAAGGAGAAAAAAACACATTAATATCTATGCTCTTAAACAGGGAGCTAAGAAATATGTAAAGCAATTACTAACAGAACTAAAGAAAGAAACAAACAAAAACACTATCGTAGTAGGGAATTTAAATACCCTACTGTCAGATATGGACAGATTATCCAAACAGAAAATCAATAAGAAATTAATTTCCTTAAATGACACATTAGACCAACTGGACATAACTGACATTTAAAGAGCCCTTCATACCAAAACGGCTACTTATACATTCTTCTCTAGTGCACGTAGAACATTCTCAAGAATTGACCACATGCTGGGACACAGAGATAGCCTCAACAAATATAAGAGGGTGGAAATCATACTGACTATATTCTCTGATAATAATGCTTTGAAACTGGAGATCAATTGCAAAAAGAAATCAGGAAGAACCACAAATACATGGAGATTAAACAACATGCTACTGAAGAAGAACTGGGTCAGACAAGTAATAAAAAGAGAGATCAAGATATACATAGAAATGAATGATAATGATAGTACAACATATCAAAACTTTTGGGACATGGCAAAAGCAGCTAGAAGAGGAAAGTTCATATCATTACAGATTTATTTCCAAAAAGGAGAATGAGCCCAAATAAATAAACTAACACTTCATCTTAAAAAACTAGAAAGGAAGAACAAATGAGGCCTAAAGTTAGCAGAAGAAAAGAAATAATCAAAATTAGAGCAGAAATGAATAAAAATTGAAAACAAAACAAACAAACAGTAGAAAAAATAAATGCAGCAAAGAGCTAGTTCTTTGTAAAGGTTAATAAAATTGTCAAACTCCTGACTTGACTCACTAAAAAAAAGTAGAAAGGACACAAATAAACAAAAGCAGGGAGGAAAGAGGGGGAAATTATGACTGATATCACAGAAATACAAAGAATTATGTAAGAATACTATAAAAAAGTATATAATAACAAATGTAATAACTTAGAAAAAATGGACCAGTACTTAGAAAAACATGATCTTCCTAGACTGAATCAAGGAGAACTGGAAAATCTAAATAGACCCATCAGCAGTATGGAAATTGAAACAATCATCAAAAACCTATCAAAAAATAAAAGTCCAGGATCAGATGGCTTCACCAGGGAATTCTATCAAATATTCAAAGAAGATTTAATACCTATTCTCCTCAAACTCTTCCAAAAAATCAAAGAGGAGGCAGAACTTCTCAACCCATATTATGAGGCCAATATTACTCTGATACCAAAACCTGGTAAAGATAACACAAAGAAAGAAAACTACAATATCTCTCATGAACACAGATGCAAAAATAAAATACTAATGAATTGAATACAGCAACATATTAAAAAGATTATACATCACAATCAAGTGGGCTTCATTCCAGGGGCACAAGAATGGTTCAACATACGCAAATTGATTAATGTGATATACCACATAAACAAACTAAAAAATAAGAATCATATGATCACATCAATAGAAGCAGAAAAAGCCTTCAACAAGATACAGCATCCATTTATTTTTCAAAACACTTCACAAAATCAGTATAGAAGGAAAATACCTTAATATAATAAAGGCCATTATAGGACAAACCCTCAGCCAACATTATACTTAATGGTGAAAAACTAAAAACCTTCCCTCTAAGATCAGGATAAGGCAAGACTGTCTATTATTGCCAGCTATTCACTATAACATTGGAGGTCCTAGCAAGTGCAATCAGGCAAGAGAAAGACATAAAAGGTATCCAAATAGGAAATGAAGAAGTCAATCTGTCACCATTCAAGGATGACATGAGTCTCTATATAGAAAACCCTAAATACTACTAGAAACAATAAGCAAATACAGTAAAGTTTCTGGATATAAAATCAACATTCAAAAATCCATAGCATTCCTATACTCTAATAATAAAATATTAGAAAAAGAAGTGGAAAAAATAATTCCTTTTGCAATTGTAACAACAACAAAATACCTAGGAACAAATTTAACGAAACATGTGAAGGACCTATATAATGAAAACAGTTAAGACTCTATTAAAATAAATCAAAGAAGATACAATGAAATGGGGAGATATTCCGTGTTCTTGAAATGGAAGAATCAACTTAGTTAAAATGACCTTATTACCAAAGCATAATACAGATTTAATGCAATCCCCATCAAAATCTCATTGGCATTTTTTAAAGAAATAGAACAAAAAATCACCAGATTTTTGGTAGTTATAAAACAGTCACATAAACATAAAGTACAACATAAGGAATATAGTCAATAATATTTTAATAACTATGTATAATGCCACGTGGGTACTAGACTAACTGGGGGGATTACTTTGTAAATTATATAAATGTCTGACCACTAACTATGCTGTTTACCTGGAATTAATATAAAATAATATTGAATGTTAACTGTGATCAGAAAATAAAAATTAAAAAAATATACTGAACCATTTAAAAAAGATAATTCAGTTAATTGTTTAATTTTTTGTTTTTATTGTTTTTTTTTAATTTCTTTTTTTTAAAGCAAAATTATATGTGTAATCTCAATGTAAAAAGAGTTAAAAACTTTGATGCTTTGATTAAATCTAGACAGAGAACTTGTACCAACTCTTCCTTTCATTACTCCCTAAAATCTCCTAGTTCATTTCTTTAGAAATTTAGGACTTTGAGTAACACTTTGAAAACTACTATGCTTATTCACTGCATTAGAAAATAATAAAATGGAACTAAAATCCAAATCCTGATTGCTAGTCTGATTTTTTTTTTTTCTAGTATGCAAGGCATCATAACTTATTTATTACCTCGGTCTGGAAGCTATTTCTGTTTAGCTGGGCTCTGGTCAATTTCTGACACAATATATCCCTTGTATCCATAGCTTACTATGTGGACTAGGAATATTCATTTAACCTTTTTGGGTCCCAGGTTTCTGATCAATAAAATGGAAAAAAATTATAACCTTCTTTAAATATATCACCAGCACAGAGTTTCTAGAAACTTATGGAAACAAAATAAGTATTCAGTGACTGTAAAATAAATGAGGGTAGAAACTCTTATCTACCATTGTAACCTCTGTGAATGTCTTGCATGGCATCTGTCATGAACAGATATTCAATACATATTTGTTAAATAAATGAGGAATGACAATATATCATAGACATGAAACATTTTAAACTTGTAAGTGTTATACAAATTTAAGGGATCATTAGGATTATCATAAAAATTAAATAATCTCTAAATTATCTGTGGTGGCCCACTGGCTGTTCACAAAAGAGAGCCATGTTATCTCTGTCTCTGACACCTGGTTGTTCACAACCTTTGTCAAACAATGATTAGAATATATAGGGCTAAGTAGAATTGGACATAATCCTTTAAAAAAAGATTAGAAAAGATTTTTTACATTATGTATAGATATAAGAAATGCATTTTATGTATGTATGTATGTATGTATGTATGTATGTATGTATGTATGTATTTACTTACTTACTTACTTATTTACTTATTTTTGTGCCATAAGGAAATGCATTTTAGATAGAGGAATGAGGGCAAATATATTCTGGGTTAAAAGTAAAGAAAGTAGCCACAGTTAACTTTATTTTCAAATTAGACAACATAAAGAATTTTGTTATTCTTCTGAGAGACTGAAGAAGGCATCATAAAAGAAATAGAATTCTCAGAATATTGTATTTCCCCACTCTTTTGTTAATAGGTTAAAGCAGTTGTTAGAGTGGAAGCCAAATTACCTATTGGCTCGCTTTGGGCAAAGGCCAGTATGAAAACAATTGTACTTTTGTAAAGAAATGCGCAGCAGACAACTACAAACTCTATTCTTCATCCTCATCTTGTTTGTTTTACTGAGGAGAAAGACATTTGTGATATACTGCATAGATGAGTTTGCAGGGTCTGAACTATGAAACAAAGATTCTGCGGCAAGCATGTGCACTTTAAACAACTGCACCAGAGTTTGCAGTTGTTTAATCTTGTTTTTTTTTTCTTATTTGCAAAGCCTTGACAGAGCATATCCGTTGGTTCTGTTGGAGAAAAAAGACTTCCTGAGACATGACGTAATTTGTCCAAAGGGGAAACATATGTTGAGTCCTGAACTACAAAACAATACTAAGGTGATGATAGCTGTGCTGTCAGTCACGTGACAGGATACAGTGTGGGTTAGGCAGCACTAGTCAGGGGCCTTTGGAGAATGGGGTATGTGGAAGGGGAAGGGATTAAAAAGTGTCTGAAGCTTTTAAAATATAGACTCCATTTAGTTTATGGGAGTATGGAAGGAATGCTTTTATATTTTTAGTTAGAATGATCTTCCTCTTCAGAACATGACATACCACACATGCACTTCTTTTTTTAACCCAGAGACACTAGGTACTTATAGTGTTTGTATAAAGTAAAAGTTTCTATAAAAAGTTAAGTAAAATAAATGAAGATTTTATTGTCAGCATGATTCATATTGAATTTCTCATAAAATTATGCAGCAAATGTAGCTATCACAGAGTAGTGAGCTGGTACATGGTACAGGGGCTTGAAATACTTTTAAGTTTTACTTTATTTGAACAATTAGATACTTATCCATAATTGTCAGGGAGTAAGAAATCAGGGTTTGACTAAGAAGCAGATTGACTAGAATGATATCTATTTATTTCTCTCTTTTAATCTGTCTTATCTATCTGTCTAGCTAGGATCAACTAGCTGCATAGTACTGTATTAGGTGCGATAGTAATTATAAAGGTAAAAGTAACTAGCTTTCTTTAAATAGTTACTTTTCTAGTTGATGAAATTACACACACACACACACACACACACACACACACACACACACATACACACACGACCTTGGTACTAAAAAGTGGAATCTTCTTAGACCAGCAGCAGCAAAAACATTTGAGAGCTTGTAAAACCACAGATCTCAGATTCCACTCTGGTGATTCATTTGCACATTAAAGTTTGAGAAATACCTGTATAAGTAATCTATTATGGGAACATAAAAGACGAAGACATTACTTCTAGAAGGATGGTAAAGGAAGACTTTAAAATAAGTTGGCATGAAATAGGCCTAGAAAAATTGACAGCTAGAAGTGTTCTCAAAGACTTGGAAGTGAGAAGCAGTAGATTAGAGAACATAGAACAATCCAATAAGCAAATATATTATGGGGAAAGCGGGAGATGAAATTGAAAGATCCTTTAGGGCAGATTACCATGCTAATAGTTTGGGCTTTTGAACTATAGATATAAAAATGTGATTACTTCATGTTTAAATAATAACAATAATAATAATAACAACAACAACAGTTGTAGTATATTATTAAAATTAAAGTTATAGTATATAACTTGATTTTGAGGGTTTTTAAAATAAGGTATAGTATTTTATTAAGTCTTTATAGAAACCATGTGTGATAGGGGCTATTACTATAGTAATTGAGAGGCAGATTAGTGGAAAGATATAGAAAGCCTTTTTTCAGCACTTTGAAGGTGTAGTTCCATTGTCTCCTGACTTGCATTATTTCTGATATGAAGTCTACAAGATTTTTTCCCCCTTTAAGTAAATCATGTGCATTGTTTTCCTCTGTATACTTCTAAACATTTCTCTTTGTCATGGGTTTTTGATAATTTGATTATGCTGTGAATTGATATTTCTTAAAAATCAAATTTAGAAAAATTTCAGCCTCTACTTTTTTCTGCCCACCTTCTCTCCATTTGAGGCTCTAACTATGCATATAATAGACTGCCAAACTCTATTTAATTTCCATTGTTTTTCCATTGTACTTTAGTTTGGATACATTTTATTGTTGTTTTTAAATTTACTGATATTTCTTCTAACATGCTGTAATCCATACATTTTTTTAATTTGCATATTGTAGTTTCCATTTCTAAAAGAACCATCTGTGGTTTTATTTATGTATGTATGTATTTATTTATTTATTTTACAGCTTTTATTTTCCCCACATTTTATTTATGTTTTCTTTTAAATCAAGGGTTAGTATACAAAGGCCCATGGATCTAATAGAACTGATGACCTATTTTTGTATAGCTTGTGATCTCAAAATGGGTTTTACATTAGAAAGGATTATTTAAAAAATAAAGAAAAACATGCAATAGAGACCATATATGATCCACCAAGCTTAAAATATTTGCTATCTGGCTGTCAACAGGGAAAAGTTTTCTAATTTCCACTTTAAATCTCTGATTGAAATAATATAATAGCAATTTTAGGTCTTTGTCAGCTAATTCTGTTATCTCTGTCATTTCTAGGTCTCTTTCTATTGACTCATATTTTCCTCAATCTTTTCTGCTTGTTCACAAGTCTAGTAATATTTTATTGGATGCTGAACATTAGAGATGTTACATTGTTAAATATTTGCATTTTGTTGTCTTTCATTAAAAATGTTGATGTTTGCTTTTGCAGGCTGTTAAATTACTTATAGATCAGCTTGATAATACAGAACTTTATTCCAGTTTAGCCATACTACTAATGCGTGACTTTCCTGGTGCCTTTCTTCAACAAGGTCTCTCCATACTGATTGATAGTAGAATATTTTCTAAGCATGTGTGAGTCAGGGAATTGCTCAGTTTATAGCTTCCTCGATGAGTCAGTTTGTGTCTGCTTGTAGAGTTTTATCCTAAACTTGAATTGATTAATATTTACACAAAGACTTGAAGGAACTGTTGTATAGATTTCTAGATCTCTTTCTTTGCATAGTTTCTTTCTTTCCTACACTCTTCCCACAAGTCCCATTTTTCTTATTGTACCCGAACTCTTATTTCTGACTCTTCAGCTCAGTAAAACCCTGGGCTCCTACCTCTGTGTAGCAGCCTGGACATTGCTTCCAGACAGGAAGATGGGGCATCAGAAGGCTCACCTTTCTATTTTCCTTCTCTCATGGATTGAAGTCCTATGCCGCCTATAATTCAATCTCTGAAAATAGTTGTGTCATGTATTTTAATTAATTTTTATTTTTATTTATTTTTTTTACAGTGAGAGAGCAAGTCTTATTCCAGTTGCTCTATCATAGGTGGAAGCCAAGAGCATGTGTATTTGAGTCAGACAAACTTTTTTTCTAGTTCCAACTCTGCACTTACTAGCTGTGGATCATAGGCTAGTCATTTGCTTCTATAAGCATCAGTTTTCTTATCTGTAAAAGAGGGATAGTAATAGGACTTTTTGTGAAGATTAGTTGAAGCACTGCATGTCAAATACTAGCAAAGTGCCTAGATAATAGTAATAGAAAATAAACACATGATAGTTATTATTAACATCTCATTTCAGAGGTGGGCAGAGAGATAATTATACAATAAGAAGTAGAGTTGGTTCAATATCACACAGTAAGCAGTAGAGTTGTTCTCCCTTCCAGGACCTCCAAGTCCAAAGCTCCTCTGTTCTATGTCAGCACTCACCATGGCTAGCTCACATAGAAATAGTTGAGCCACAGAGACCAGACAGTCAAAGAGTCCAAGAAAGGGCCACATTTGTGTAGAATGTGTTATACAAAATGAAAGATTCTGAATTATGATCAGATCTGAATGCAAGTTCAGACTGGGACAGAAATTTGTTGCTTGTTTGGGGCAAACACCGAGTAATGGTGGGGCATATGCTAATATTTAAAACAACTGAATTTTTTCCTTACTGAGCATCAAGTTGCACTATAGTCATATACCAATTTGTTCAACCAATATGGTTCTAACTGTTCCTACTTTCCACTTGCTTGCCCCACCCACACTACTGGAATGTTTCAATAAAACCAACTTTATCCTTTATAGCTGCCTAACATTTCCAGCTTCCTGTGCGAAATATCTCTTTAGTTCAGGGGACTCCTGTATATCCTAAATGGATAGTCAGAACTTGAAAGGGTATCTGAGTAAACATACAGTAAGCATGTTGAGGGGTCGACAGCCAAAGGGGCCATCAAGATGGAGTTTAGTTGTCCTGTGGTTGAAGTCATGGAGATAAGTCTGACAGGTTCCAGACACAGAGAGCATGATTGATTTGAGCTGGGAACACTGAGCAAATTATCTAACCTCTTTTAGCCTCCATCTCCTAATCTGTGAAATGGTGAAAGTGGCACTTTGTAAGAGTAAATGAGATAATGTATATAATGGTCTTCAAACATAGTAAGATTTGAGAAAAATAATAACTCCCCAAATAATAACAAGAGAGTCTATCTACAAAACCTACCTTTTTTTTCCCCCTCCAATATTTATTCCACTCTATTTTCTCCCAGACTCCTGGACAGCTGGGTACCCGAAGCCTATGTTAATGTTACTCTGATAACCACTTTCACTCACAGACACAATCCTAGCCAGGGTTCAATCTGGGAAACAGAAACCACACACATTTTTAAATACAGAGAATTTAATATTAGGAATTTGTTAAACAGGCATTGGAAGACTGAAAAGGCAAAACAGAAACTCCAAGGTAACATGTAGACAATAACTACAGGAAGCAGTCATCATTCCTTGACATGTTCCCCTGGGGAGGATAAAGAGACAAGTGTGCAGTGTTAGAACCCAAAACTTAGAGGAACGACTCCACAAGGCTGGACTGAAAAGAGGGAGTTCTGACCTTGCTGGTGCCTCAGGTACCTAGTTTGGGAACCCTGCAGAGCTGAGACTCAGACATCTGAAGAAGGGGTAATATTCAGCTAGTGTTGGTGTCTCTGAGGTGGCCCCATGATAACGGAGGGTGAAAAACTTGGATACTAGACCAATTGTTACTTGAACTAACTGCCACTGCTGAGGTGAAAACCTTGCTGGGCAACATTTACAGAAACAACAACAGAAAAAAAGGCCTTATTCTCCCTTCTCTGGTCTTATAGTGTATTGAGAGAGCCCAACAGGGATCTGACTGGCAAAGGAGAAGTGAAGTTTTCCAAGTTCCTGACTCAGTGGCATGAAGTAGAGTCCAGAAGCGTAGGTTTGGAGCTAAGAAACTGTTTAAAACGTGCTTTGTACACTGATCTCCAACTTTTTCTTGATCTCCTTGGCTCCTGGATCCCAGATTCATTTCCTGTTTTCAAGCTTGCCTCCATGCTAGAACTCGATGTTTAGTTCCATTTATGCAGATCTAATCTTTGGAATTCTCTCCTCAATTATAATTTTCATTAGTTAAGACTCTTTTGGATGCAAGTCATAGAAGGTCAACTTGACCTAAATCAAACACTTTTGTTTAAGGCTTATACTGGATGACACATAACCGGGAAAGATAAATTCCATTTGAGGGCAATTAAAATAAGGATGCAGTACGGCTAGCATTCCTCCATCCCTGGTCATATTATCTCGACAAGTTGGCTAATTCTCTCCTGTTTTAGGCAGACTTCCTAACACAATGGTGCATGGAAGTTCTTAGCTCTGGGTTGCAGAAAGAAAATAGTTTCTCTCTCAGTTCCAGCATGAACAATTTTAGGGAATTATGATTGGCTGGCTTTGGTCCTGGGCCCTCTTTTTGGACCAGAGAAGGTATTATGTTTATGGCTTAGCTGAGGTCTTAAGTTCACCCTGTGAACTGGTGTGACTAGAAGAAATGAGTCAATAGTTGTCCACTATAATTTTTGTTTATTTAATTATAGACAAGAATATCCTCATTATCCGTGTAAAATAATGATGGAGATTGTGCACTGATAGGTCTCTTCTGGGCAGCACTTTGTACTGTCATATCTGCTGACACTAGGTAGTCAAGAGTCTAGATAACATTTTTTACAGGGTTCCTATGAATCTTATTGTTGGATAATTGGGGCGCTCAATAAAAAATAAACCTACTCATTTTTTTTTTAGCCAGAGTTCTGAAATAATTTGAGAAAAAAATCATAGGATCTTACTGATTTGTGGCAATAAAGGCATATAACTGGTCTCATTAAATCTATCATCTACTACCTTACTTCAAAGATGGGTCAGGAGAGCAGAAGTAATAAAATATATTTATAAGTTTATAATGAAAGAATCAGTAAAGTAACAAATATATACCAATCTAGAGACAATGTGCTAGGTATAATGGAAGATTTCAAAATGAATATGAAACATGCAGGCTTAACGCATAATAATATAATCATATAATTGGGGAGACAAGAGTAACATATGGCTTATTTTTTATTTATTGAGGACTCTCCTGTGGTTGTTCCAAATTATCCCATTTCTCTCAGGTCCTTAGTTCCTCCTTCTCTTCCATTCTCTTTAAATCTCTCCTTCTATCTTTCATTTCTTGCCTCCTATGTTACTATATAAATGGAGACCACCATATCAGTCAGGGTTCAACCAGAAAAACAAAACCAGTAGGAGGTATATACTAAAAAATTTATTGCAAAGAAAACTTATGTATTGTGGGAGCTAGCTAGGCATGTCTGAAACTCATAGGGCAGGCTGTGAGGATTATATAAAATTTCTTCATTTAATTCATCCTCATAATTATTTTTCTTCTGAACTATTCTTTTGGCTTACAAGCTTAGACTGTGGAACTGCACTTGATTCTTCCTACTCCCCTATCTCCTATGCCAGTTAGTTACTAAGGCCAATGATTCTTTCTTGCTGATATATATATATATATATATATATATATATATATATATTTTTTACATTGGTATACCCCTTTTCACTCCATCTGGTACCTCTCTAGTTGGAAGTGTTGGTTCTCATTCCTAGAATATTTTGTTAGACTTCTATTAAGATATCTATGACTGTTTTGCTCTCCAAATCCTCCTATATAACAGCACCAAGGTTGGTCTCAAACTAGTACTTATAGTATGCCACCTCTCTGACAATTATTCTGTGAATTAGAATAATATGTATTAACTGGGGGGATGGCCATAGGAAATTATTAGAGTAAAACAGAAAGTTGCACAGTATTGTGCATAGTAATAAACTATTTTTAATTGACCAAACTCTATATATTGGACTGTGTTTCTTTGTGAATGATTATGTGAGCATAGAAATAAAGTATGGAAGAAGACATACACTGAACCATTAACATTAATTCATTAATTATGTAGAGCAATCCTTCTTAATTTTGGCTTTACATTGGAATCATCTGGAGAACTTTAAAAAACACAGAGATTTATTAAACTTGGATGTGGCCTGGGCATCAGAATTTTTGACAGTTCTTTATGTGAGTCTAATGTGCTGAAAATCATTTATCTAGAGGATTAACCTAGCTGAAGTGATTTTAAAAGTGTATTTCTACACATATGACACATACCTCAGTTAGGACTTCCATAGCCAAAAATGTACTCTGACCTTGCTTAGCTGCATGAGCAGAGAAAAGGCAACTTGTCTTAAAAATATACTATATATGATCTATAAGATTGAATGAATAAAAATATATGTACATACTGTATATCTGTATTTACACAAAACTACACACATATGCATGTATATGTATATATTTGATATTTAATTACAGGTTCCTATGGAGAGATTATATAATTATTTTGGAAACTAGTAAGTGGAAATTACAAGTGTTTTTATTTGTATTTTGTTTCTTTTCTTTTTTTAATGTGATGTCAATGGCAGGAGAAGTCTTCCCTGGTGCAGTCCTAGTATCTGACACCAGAAGGAGGAGCCCTGAGTATCTGATTAAAAGACAGGATTTATTTACAAAGCTTTGCTAAAGAGGATGTGAATATTATCTGATCATCACAAATTAGGATTTCAGGTTCTCTGTGATTTCCTTTTCTCAAAGCCAAAATAACCCATAAAAGACGTGAGACTCTAAAAAGACAAACTTGAATCATATTTCACAAGACATAGGTCCACTGATGAATTGAGGTAAGTGAGCCAAGAAGTCATTGGTCTTGTCCTAGAAACCCTGGAAATCATGGGTTAAGACCTAAGTTTGTGTTTATGAGAGAGTTGCTCAAACCTCTCCAGGCCTTGGTTTCATCTCTTATATAATAGTGATAATAATGCCTGTTGTTCTCATTTGAAGGTTGTGAGAGTCATAAGATAATGTAGATATATCATAAAAAATTGTACAAATGTAAAGTATTATAACTCTAATATTGGCATGAATCTCAAAGAAACATTATATAGCAAGACTATTATTTAAATGCAATGTAAATATGTCAGCATTTATCCTTGGTCAATGTTTCTGCTTTATTCATTTATTTATTAATTATTTTTTTTAATGCCTATAGCACCTGGTATTCCTAGGTGGTCTCCCATCCAAGTACTAACCAGACCCGACCCTGCTTAGCTTCTGAAATCAGGTGAGATTGGGCATATTTAGGGTGGCATGGCCATAGACTATTAATTAATTTTCTAAACAAATTTTAATTGAGCCACTTGAGTAGTCAAAAAAGATTTGACTTTGGAGTTAATCAATTCGGAAAGTCTGAGGATCAACTCTTAATTGTCTCTGATAGTTGTGGGAGCTTGGACAAATTACTCAAACTCTCAGAGCCTGTATAACAAAGGATTCTGGCAAGAATTAATCAAGAGGATAAAAGTGCTCAGTAAATATAAACTTCTTTGCCTAACCCTAACTCTTGATGAGGTGAAGGTAATATAAAGTTTACAAGATAAATAAAGGACAAATGCCAACAAAAGTTTAGAATTAGAAGAAAATAAGAACTCATCTAATCCAAATTTCTCTTTTTTTTGCTGATGTAGAAGTTGAGCTTAAGGACTGATCCAAGATTTTCACAACCAGTTGGTGAAAACCAGGTTTTCTAACTCCTAATTTTCAGTTGAGTTATATCCTGACTCCTGAGTGCCTCTGAATAATGACAACATGCAGTCTTCATGTCTTAGCATTAAAGGAACAGACACAATCGTTTTAGAAATGCAGTTTGGAGAGGCAATATGTGAATCAAGCATTTCTGAGTCTGAACAGATGATTTCACAACCATGCTTCCATTTCAGAGTTGAAGTGCCATGTATAAACCATTTCCTTTACAAAACATCCTCATATTTATATCATAAACACTTGAATCTCAACATGGTTCTTCTCCTCAAAGAGCTTCCTCAATATTTGTGGACACAAACTGTGAGCACATAAAAAAGAACAGAAATGTAGTCTATAATTACTGCCAGGTGAATGATACATAGAGCTACAAAAGCATTCCAAAGGGAAAGTTTTTTTTCCCCTCCAGAAATATTTCAGGGAGATGGTGAATGTCCATCTTTGCCTTTGAGGATGTGTGATATTTGGGTATAATAAGAAGGAGGGACATTCTAGGAGGACTCAAAATGTGAGCACAGGTTTACTAAGAGGTATATAAAGAGTACATTTAATTAGTAATTAGAACTAGCAGAGTACTGGGGACATGTGGGGAACTACCGGGAGATTAAGCTGGAAAAGTAGTTTGGGATAGCACAGAAGACCTTGAATGTTACATTAAGAAGATTGAATTTTATCTAACAAAGGATGGTAATCAACTGAAGCGTTGGCAATAGGGGAATGCCATGAATACAGAGGGAAGATTTATCTGCTGGTGCTACGATAGCAAGAAGAAAGACTGGAGCCAGAACACAGGTAGAAGTTTATTACAATAAGCTGATAGGATGATGGCCAAAATGACACATATCAGAGACATTAGAAAGGATTTTTAAAAAAACCTTTGTGAGTTAGAGACAGGGAAAACTCAAAGATGATTTTTCAGGTGGTTAACAATAAGATTAACACTAATGTGACAAAAAAAGAACAATAAGGAGACAGAGTTTGGGGAAGGAAGTAGGAAGGTATTTTGAAATAATGAACTTGCTTCTAGACTTAAGATTTTTGATGTAATAATGAAGTATACAAGTAGAGATATTCAGGAATAAAATAATTATAGAGGGGGCAAGTACAGAAATCTGAATTCTGATGATACTAAAACCCTTATGTGCCAGCTTGACACTGAAACAAAGAGGTTCTGAATAATGGTTCCCTATTCTGAATGGCAGGAATGACTGCTGAGAGAAATGCCCAAGTTTTGTAGAGAGTGTTGAGAAACTGCATCAATAATGGTCATATCAGCAACTCTCCAGAAGAAATTAGTGTATCTAATGGAAATCAAAATCAGCCCCTCTTCATTACTTTTTTCTCTTTGTATATTTTTTCCTAGGATGATGCTTATTTCTGGGAAGAGGAGAATAAATACAACTCTGAATAGGTTAGTTGTGAGCAAGCATCTGTGTTCTTGAATCCATAGGCAGGAGATCAGAGCATTTATAAGAGGGACTAAAAAGATTTTAGTTAATTTACAGATATGTCTCATATGCAAGTTGATATAAAATGAAAAAATTTGCAACAAATTAATTTATGAAAAATGTGGGAGGCTGCCTTTATACTTGTCGTTATTTTGTTACTAAGAGTAAAATAAATAGGTCTTTAATAGTATTTAAGTTTGTATTTGGCTCAAATATATATTTACTTCATTGCTTTGTCATTTCAGTTGATTTTCTTTATTTTCAGTAAGTTTCATTAAAGAAATTTACATAAAATAAAATTTATTTTTTTTAAGTATACAGTTCAGTAAGTTTTAACAAATATTTACAGTCATGTAACTGTTGTCATAGTCAAGATATAGAACATTCCATGACCCATAAAATCTCTCTAATTTGTCTTTGCAGTAAATTTCCTGCTTCCATTTCTATCCCCAGTCAATGATCTGATTTCTATAACTTTAGTTTTGTCTTTTCTGGATTGTTATGTATGTCAAAACTGGCACCTTTCATTTAACCTAATTCTTCTGAGATTTATCCATTTTGTTTCATATATCAGTATTTTTTTTTTTCTGAATGTCATTCCATTGAATGTCATTCCATTGTAAAATAATTTATCATTTTACTAGTGATGGACATGTGGATTATTTCCAAATTTTGCTTATTAAAAATACAGTTGCTGTAAACATTTGTATGCAGGTTTTAACATGAATGTATATTTTCATTCTCAAGAGTGGTATTGCTGGATCATATGATAAGTGAATGTTTAATTTTGTAGGAAACTGCTACACTGTATTTCAAAGTGGTTGTACCATTTTTGTATCCCCATCAGATAAATATAGAGATTCCTATTGCTCTGCATCCTTGCCACTACTGGATTCTGTCAGTCTTTTAAATTTTAGCCATTTCGTGGGTGTATAGTGATACCTCATTATGATTTTAATTTGCATTTCCCTAGTGACTCAAAATACTATTGAGCTTCTTTTTATATACTTGAGATGTATATTTTTGTTGGTGAAATATGCATTCAAATATTTTCCCTTTTTATTAATGGATTTTTTGTATTAATATTGAATTTTAAAACTTCTTTATATATTCTAGATATAAGTTCTTTATCAGATATAAATTTTGCAAATATTTCTCCCGGTATATAGCATGTCTGTCTGTTTATTTTCTTAGTGTATTATAAAAAGTGGAAGCTTTACATTTTTATAAACTTCATGTTACCAATTTTTCTTTTTTTATGGTTCATACTTTTTTTGTCCTATATACAAAATCTTTGGCTAACTCAAGATAAAAAAAATTTGTTCTACATTTTATTTCAGACATTTTATAGTTTGAGTTCTTAGATTTATATTTTAAAAGCATTTCAAGTTAATTTTTGTGTATAATGCAAGTAATTTGTATTTATTTATTTGTTTATTTAGCACATGGATTTTCAATTGTTCTAGCACTCTTTGACTTCAAAAGCCTAACCCCTTTTAAAAGGCTTGTCCCCATTGAAATATCTTGGTCCCTTCAGTGAAAATCAACTGATAATGTATGTGTATGTCTAATTTTGTTCTATTGATCTATCTGACTATCCTATGTCAATACCATACTGACTGATATCTGTAACTTTGTAATACATTTTGAAATCAGGTAGTGTAATTTCTCCAAATTATTTTTATTTTTCAAAATTGTTTAGTCTATCTTAGGTCCTTTGCATTTCCACATAAATTTTAGAGTCAACTTGTAAAGTTCTAAATGCTTTTGTGATTTTGCATGGGACTGCATTTAATCTTTAGATCAATTTAGAGAGAATTGCTATCTTACCAGCACTGAACCTTCTGTTCATATACACAGCGTCTCTTCATTGACTTCAACCCTCTTTAACCAATTTCCCATTTGCCCCTAGAATATAATTGCCAGCAGCGCTTGTGGCTGCAGCCAGATAACTTGTGGATTACAGTCCTAAACTTACTCCAAAGTTTTCCACAAAATATTTTGCTTTTATTATTATTTTTGCATTGCTCTAGGATATCGAGAGTTTTGGGAAAAAATGACATCATTCTATTTATAGCATTTTATTTTTATAAAATATAGTAATTCTCGATTGCTGAAAAGGTCAAATCCTAGAAAACAGCATTCCTAAGTGTGATGTTAAATTAACGCTGGCAGCGAGCTGCACTTCTTTTTCTAAATAAGAAAAGGGTTAAGACCTCTAAGCAATGTTTTGTAGTTTTCAGTGTAGAAATTTTATGCATACTTTGATAGATTTATATCTATTTATACCTATTTATTTGTACCTATTTATTTCATATTTTTGAAGGTATTTTAAATAATATTAAAAAGATTTCAATTTCCAGTTGATCATTGCTACTATTTAGAAACACAAATAATTTTTGTATATCGACCCTTATATATTAGTTTTTTAGAGCTGTAGTAACAAACTACTACAACTGGGTGACTTAAAACAACAGAAATTTATTCTCTCACATTTCTGAAGACTAAAAGTTTTAAATCAAAGTGCTCACAAGATTGAATCCTTTTAGAGGCTCTGAAGGAGAATGTGTTCCGTACCTCTATCCTAGCTTCTGGTGGCTGCCTGCAATCCTTGGCATTGCTTGAATTGTAGCTGCATTATTCCAATTTCTGCCTGTATTGGCATGTTGATTTCTTCCTCTCTGTGAGTCTCCATGTCCAAATTTTCCCCATCTTTTAAGGACCACTGTCTGGATTCAGGGCTCCCCTTAATCTCACATGGCCTCATCTGAACTTGATCACATTTTCAAAGACCCAATTTCGAAACTATTTCTCATTCACAGGTACAGAACATACATTTTTTAGGGGACACAATCCAACCCATAACACTTTGTCCTGCAAGCTTGCTAAATTTACTTAATAGTTTACTATCTTTTTTTTTTTTTGTAGATTTTTGAGGTTTTCTATATAGATGCTGAATCAGTTTACTTTGACAAAACACCAGAGCCACATCCAAACAAAAGTTCCTTATGTTAACCACTCCTCTAGTGCAACCACCATGGAATTAAAGGTTTTTTTTTTTCCTTTGTTTCTATTAATTAGAATTTTGATCAAAAAACCTTAACTTGAATTTCCCAAATTTTTTCAAGATTCTCTTCATAGAAGGTGTTATTCAAATCATCCCAGGCTTCTTCAACTGTTTAGCAGAATAGGGAACTAGGGTGAAGTGAGTTTGGCACTTGCCTCGGGTACAAAATTTAAGAAGGCACCAAAAACTTCAATAATCAAGATAAATAATATCTCGATGTAATATTTTTTAAATAAAAATTAACTCAAAAATCAACAATAAACAAAGTATCAAAATTTTAAATAAAGTTAGGATACTATCCTGCACTTGCATGATTCTGCCTCTCTCAGCTCACCCTAATCCTGGCCCTGCTATTTAGATCACAATAAACTAGTCTTCCCCAATATGAACTATTATGGGCAGACCAGTTATAGATATCTGCTATGGTTTCAAGGGCTAACTTTGCTGAGCTTATTTATATCTGTTTTTATTTTCTACTTTCACCTGATTGAATCCTATAGTTTAATTGTTTCTTAGTCTTCTATTCTTGAAGGAAATGCTGTCTGTTGTGGTAGGTTCCATGCACAAACGTGGTTTCACGTTAAAGTCTCAATTGCAGAGAGTCTACTGAACACCTTGAGGTTATCAGTCTAATTAACAAGGCACTCCACTGTTCCATTTCTATCTTCCATGTGCCCTGTCTCCCAGCCATGTGATTGTGTCCCAGGTGGACAGCTGGTTCAAAGTGAGCTTACCGCATTTTCTTGCCTTCTAATATGGAATCTGGTTTCAAAAACAATGTACTAAATGCTGTGTTGGGTGGGAACTGCAGCATGTAAACTGTTATGCACCCACATTCTAGCATGTGGCATGAGACGCAGAAAAAGTTGGTTAGCAAGATAAGAAGTTCGAAGTAGACAGGCAGAAAAAAGGGAGATAAAGAGGTAGAGTCCAGCCTGTGTTCCTAATAACTTTCCAGGTCATGCTTCCAATTCCTTTCTTAAACCCAGCTCTATTCTTCTTTTTTTAATTCTATTACTACCACATCATTCATTTAACAAATATTGCTAACTCTACTTTTTCTTAAGGCATCTCCAATTAGTTTCTATTAATTGCAATTAAGGAACCTTGGCTAATATGCTTTCCTTAATTTCCCAAATTAAATGCTTTATCTCCTTTAGCACGCTAAGGAAACTTCCCCAAGCCATTCTTCTTAGTTCTGTCACTGGTTAATGAAATCTTTTCCTCTAGTAATACAGACAACTTTCTCCCTTTTATCTTTCTTCCCCTTCTTCTTTCTTTTACACATTTCCTTGATGTTCCTCACATCCACTGTATTTATATTGTTCTCAAGTTTACTCTTCTATTATATTGTTTCTTCTCTGCACACTTTTTTTAAAATCGAGTATCCATATCGCATAAAAGGTACAGAAGTCAGATTTGTTCTGATATTTTCCACTCTGTTCATTATGCAAGGTCCAGTTTAAACTTTATTTCCACTATGAACTTCTGTCTTACCAATTTCTTTCCTTCTCCTCCAGAAAGAATGTATACAAATCTATTAGAATATTTCTCTATTTCCTTAGGGTAAGGGATAATACCTTATTCATTTGTAGTTTATATTATTAGCACATAATCCATAGTAGGTACTTAGTAAGTGCTTGTTGAATGAATCAGGGAATGAATGAACCAGTGCCAATTTTGCTACATATGAAATTGGGTAAAGTACCTAACGATCACAAATATCCCTTAAACACTGCGTTCTTCAGGGCTCTGTTTATATAAGCCCTCTTCTGTTCCTACTTTACCATTTTTTGAATGATCTCAGTTACCACCAGGTCTTCAGTCACTATCTGCCATATGTCAGTCCCTTCCAAGTCTATATTTTTAGTCTAGCTCTATCTCCTGAGAGCCAAAGCCATAATTCCAACTCCTAACTAGATTTCTCCAGTGAGTGTTTCTGCAGGCACTTCAGACTCAGTTTAGTCTGTCAAATCTTTATTCATTAACTCTTCCACCCACTCCATCCAAATCTCCTTCTTTTCCTTTTTTTCTTTCTCCTCTGATGTTCCCTAAACAGTGAATGGCAGTATTATCTAGTCAATTGAACAGATCTGATGTATCGCTAATACACAGCACATTGCCTGGCACCTAGTAGGCGCTCAATCAATATTTGTTGAATAAACTAATGCCCTTTACTTAAGATGGCCAAATCAGTTGAAAAAGATAAAATTGGTAGTTACATTTAGAAAGGGTCTTAGACTCAATAGTAAGAAGCTATTTCTCATCTTTCACTTTTGATGTCTTTGGAATATGCAACAAACCAATGTCACTCATGAAGTCCTAGTTTGTAATCAGATCTAGAAGGTAATTATTTGTCATCTTCCTTGAAACTGAAACATTTTCCTCTAGATCTGTGGGACTTTGTATTGATGCTCTGTCTTGGACAGTCTCTATACAAGTGCCAACCTAAGTTTTTCCACCTTCTAGAGATTCAGGATATTTTTTGTAATATCATGTTGGGAACAAGGCTTAGAACTAATTTTTAACTCTTCCTTCTTAGGCTAATATTAGAGGCATCAATTCAAATAAAAGACCAGGGGCTTTGGGAGTTAGATTGATGTGTTTGAATTCTGGCTCCTTAATTTACTAGCTTTATGACTTTGGACAAGCTACTTAAGTTCCTTGAATCTTTTTCATTTATACAATGGAGACAATATTAGGCATAGAATAGGGTTATCTGAAAGTTGTGTATAATAAGCTGAGTGTGGTCTCTGAAATGCGAGTCTCAATAAATGTGAGCTTCCTTCACCTTTTTTGTTAGATGAGTGGTATTAAGTTACTTACCTTGACAGAGTATCAGTTTCCTCATCAGTAAATGAAATACTTATCCACAGGGTTGCTATGAGAACTAAATTAGTTATATTCACATGAAGTACATGGTTGTTTAAGAAATATTAGATTCCTTCCTTTTTTCCTTCCCAGTAAGGCACTGGGAAATGCCTGACTGTATTTTGAATCTGTTAAAACTTCCAGTCAACATTAAGGCTCTTGTTAGACTATAGGAGACCTAGGAAGATATAAACATGGAGGAGTATTATTGCCTTGCTCACCTGCATGATTCAGTGCTACTCAACAACAATAATTACAAGAGGAAACATACCATCTTCTTTATGTGACCCATGTGTGCCCCAGTCTCTGTTATCAGATTTGGGGGTTTTTCTTCATGGTGTATTTAACCAATGGGAAATTACTAATGCCCTGAAAGCTCTTATGGGTTACTTGTGAGTGTCCACATTTTCTGATTGGTATAAGCATCAGTCAGTTCTCATCCTCTTATTAGCAGCAGTTTAGTTACATATCAATTAAGCATCAACTAATTTTGGCTAAATCAAGATATCTCAGTCATATGGAGGATTCTATTCCTTCCTCTTTCCATTCTTCACAATGCCCCCCTGTTTACTCTCCACCCCAAATAGACCAATCGTAGCCCATTCTCTTTAAATGACCAGAAAATTGAGCTTTCTGTAACTAACATCTACATCAAAAGTAACTCGGTACAAAAACTACTTGTATTTCTTTAGGAACATATAACTCTAGTAATGAGGGAACTGATAAAACTTCAGTGAGTATGTTTGTATAATGATGTGAGTTGGGGAATGGGCATTTAGAGGCAGGTTTTTCTAGCAGGTACCACACACTGAGATGATAACCATGACAAAGAACTCTGCCAGGATGAGTTGATAAATGGATGACTCTCACCAAATCTTTGACTTTATTATGACATACTCTGTTCCTCATCAGTTTACTTTACCTGGTTGCCTTAAAAGCCTCACCACTTGAATTTCTGTGGGTGCATCAGCAAATCAGAATGGTAGAGGTGGCTTGATTAGTAAAAGAGGCAGTAGAGCAGAGGCCATGGGGGACGGGAATTTCCTAGTAAGAGACTTTCAGAATTTGGAAGCAAACAAACCAAACCTCCCATTCCTTTGATAGATTGCTGTTGGCATCAATGTTATTGCAATAAACAAACAAGCAAACAAACAAATAAATAAAATTAAAAATAATTCTCGTTTCTTAGAACAAAATTAGTGAGGCAAATACAGGGCATTCAAATGCAGCAGAGGGAAGGAAAAGAAGGGAAAACATGCACTTGGCAAGAATTCAGAGATAGTCAATTGTCTTTATTGAAATGGCATTGAATTAAAAACTCAAAGGAGGTAGTGGCATCTTCTTTAGTAGAGACATAAAAACAAAACAACAACAACAACAAAACCCAGGCCATTGAAAAATTTAAAAAAATGTATTCAAGGTTTCTTGTTATTTATTTCGTCTTATTTCTAAACAAAGAGCTCTATGCTTGATACTGAAACAAAGCAAACATGCTAGCAACAAGCCCTGGCCGTTTTGAACCTCTTTCAGAAAGGCAAGGCCGCCATCACCACAACCCCTCCTTCCCCCACCTCCACCCCCATCTCTTCCTGGTTCAAAGTCCTGACCCTTTGCGTGGGTTGAACACGTCCCCCAAGCTCTTGTTTATTCAGAGCTTAGACTTACGTAATGAACAACATTTCTATGATAAAAATCAAAAATGGGGTTCAGGGTAAGAACAATTAGAAACTTTAATTACTCTTCAGACAGTTCACAGTAGAAGCTACATTCTTATTTTTATAAGGAATTAACTACAGACTGGGTAGCACTTGCCATACTTTGAAATATTTCCTGTGTGTTTCTGGCATAACTGCTTTTGTTAGAATGCTGGAGCATCTCATACTCCTGTTCCTTTTGCCCATTTCTCTTTTCATCCTTTTTTTTTTTTTTTTTTTTGGCTTGCCAATTCCAGCACCTTCACATACATTACCCTGTCCTTTCATCTCCAGGATGACCTGAAATGACCTTTCGCTTGGCACAAGACGTGATTCAACTGATAATAAAAGAGTTAGGGGGTGGGGACAGCGGTGGCTGGCTGAGCCGGGCTGACGAGGGCAGGAGGAGAAGGGGGGCATATCAATTTAAAGACAAATGCTGATTCTTTTTTTTTTTTTTTGCTGTGCCATTTCCTGCAATTAATTTTTCACATATCACCTATGAGACAAAGGGGGAAAATATTTTTAAAGCATACCACCCTCTTTGTTTAATCGGAGATCCTCCATTCCGAGAAGCCTGGAGAGGAAGTGAGAAGGGGGAGAGGAAGGGAGGCAGTGAGAAAGGCTGGCACCCAGCAGGGAGGCCGGCTCAACGCTGGAATGTGGGGTCGGCTGCCAGGCAGCTTTCTTTCTGCCTCGGTGTTTGCAGCTGAGAGCTTTTTTTCCAAAGCTGTGGCTCCTGGCTCCTGCTAAGGTTCTTGCACACGGTCCTCTTCCATTTTACACCCGCTGCCTTTGAGGAGCTGGGCCTTTTCCCAGAGGCTTTATTTCTTTGTTGTTTTAGGAAACTAATTTTTCACCAACTCTAGAACTCCAAATAGAAGCCCATGGTAAATCTCATTGATATTCATTCTCATTCATTCTCATTATCTCTCTCTCTCTCTCTCTCTCTCTCTCTCTCAAAAAAAAAAAAAAAAAAAAAAAAGAACAAACTATTTGGATACTCAGCTGAGGTTGCAGAAGTTGCCACAGCAACAGCTCTGAACCTTGCACACACACAAAAAGCCTCTTATTGTAGAGTGGCCTGCCTTCTAAAAGCCCTCCTCTTTAAAGAGACACTGCTGGTGATACTCTATCAGTTTGGGGTGTGTATGCATTGACATATCATGAACACCATTTGAAGAGACAAATGCAGGGGTTTGCTTGGGTGGTTCTCAGGATATTTTTAGCCAAGCTTGATTAGATGAGATGTGAAAAGAGAAAAAATGGAATTATGAAGTCACTGGGGACCTGAGATTAGAGAACTTTTTGTCCAAATGTTTGTGAAATGCTAGAACATATAAAGGTGTCCTGTCCCTTCTGGGGGTTGTGACAGCTTGCATGTATGCTGACTGTATTGATTATGCAGCTATCCTGTCGCCCTTTCCTCAATTTTGCCACAGGAAACTTAGACATGAGGTGCTGTCAGCTCAGAGAGGTGAGAATCTCATCCTTTTGGATCAGGGAAGAATTTCTCCTTTTAAAGTGCCTCAGGGTTGAAAGTTCCATGAAAGGCAAGAGGTTTGCTCCACAGTCCTCTTCTAGTTTCATATCTTCTGGATTTCCTTGGAGGACATTAACTCATTAATTTATCACAGACATCTTGAATACTGGCTCTATGCTAGGCACTATGGTTATAAGGTTGCAGGAAAATAAAAAAAAAGACTAGCCCACATCCTCCAGAAACTTATAGACAAGAAGTGGAAAGAAACAAACAAATTTAGGGGAGAAGAAGTAACTATACAGTCCTGGAAGTTCCATTACAGCCACCAGTGTGACCCCCCATTAGTCCTTTAATTAAAGGTGGTAACTCCTGTAAAATGCCTGATGAAATGCTTTTCCTTCTCTTTGCCAATCAGTATTTCTCTCCTATCCTTCTTCAAAAGTGCCTTCTTATAGGAAAAGAATTGCCATTCTGGAACAGATGAGTGTGGAAACTGGTCTTGAGAACCACTTAAGGTCACTGCTGCCATCTTTGATGAGACTTTCAGCCCAGTCTCTTTCTAACCTGCTGTAGAGAGGGAAAGGAACTAATTTACTGAGTACCTTCCACATGTCATACATTATTCTGATGTATCACACCTATATTCTATTGAGTCCTCAAGCAGTCTTTCTCACCTGGTACCTGGTTTTATCTGAACCACAGAATAGAGAAAATGATTTGAGTTGACTATTTTCTCAATTATCCCAACGATGATAAATAATTAGTACCATTCTAAATGCATGGAGAGAAACTGATTCATTATATACAATGAATACTTTCAGATAGGCTTCTTTCCTAGAGTCCCTCTTGAGAAAGTTATCCTAATTTAACAGATGAGGAAACTGAGGCTCAAGGAAGTTGTTCAAGATCACACAGCCAACAGTAATGATACTAAGGATGAGAAACTTTCCTTTCAGACAAAATTTAAAATCTTTCAAGATTGCTTGGATAGCTTGCACCATTAAAAATAATAGCTCAAAATTCTAAACTTGGCTATTAAAAGAAAAAAATGGAATGTTGGGGTTAAAATTTTAGTGATTTATTTAAAGTCGTTACTGACATAGAGTTAGTTTGGAAGCTGTACAAAGACAAGAATTGAGTCTTTTTTTCTCTAATACTCTCTCTCTTGGAATTATCTTTTGCGTTAGGCAAAGAATTTCACCAAGGAAGACACTATTCAAAGTGACAGGAATACCTTGTTTTTAACTCAAGACCTTACCACGCACTCTAATCATTCACTAGACTTGACCTCACACAACTTGTAAAATCAAATCTCTCCTTAAAGACTCGAGGCCTTGTAATCGAGATAAAAAACTGAGCCTCTAGCTCTAGGACCATTCCAAAAGAAGGGCTGGTTAACTCCTGTGATCAACACTGGCATGTTTGGCAAAAGCAAATGCTTTTCAAGAGATAATAGTAATTTCTAAGAGTTTTTCTATGAACTTCTTCATACAGTAGGCTCTCAGTTCATGTTCTGCAAACTTGGGCAATTTGCTCAATTTATCTATTCTTTATTTTCATCTGAAAAGTGGAGTAACAGTATTTATCACATGAGATCACGTTAAGGGTTCCCCTGAAATTAAGCATGCACATCGCTCAGCACAGTGCCAAGCCCATATGCAATGCTATTTATTATGCTATTATGTTAATGATTACCATCACCTTTATTTGTATTGTAATTGATTGATTAAAGTGGATAGTTGGCATAGTTGCAGGAAGACCACGGAGGGGAAAATGGCAGACAAGAAAGTGAGAGAGGACAAGTCTGAGAAGCCACAGAGAGCCGGAGCCGCAGAGGACCAGAAGAGGAAGAAGGAAAACCTGAGAACACTGACTGTTTCTTCCAGTAATAGAGGGAAATTTCCAGTTACAGCATGCGATGGGCTGAAGAAGAAGTTGCAGACCTCCCAGTGAAGCCTACAAAGGTCTCCACATTTGGATTTGCTATCGGCAATTAGATGACAAAGAAAGCCTCAGCCATATGCATCAAAGTTAGATCAAGTAAGCCTAAAGAAACTGTTACAACTCTTGATCCCAAAACCTTTCAGTCACAGTTGCTTTTAATGAAGGTGAAAATAGCGAACCAGAGGAAATGGCTCTAGAAGCTAAGATGAGGATAAAGAATATTGAAAGGGATACACCAACATCAGTAGGACCAAATTCCTCCAATAAAGGAAAGCATGGGTTTTCTGATAACTAGAAGCTATGGGCACGAAATACAAAATCTCATCTTGGAAATGTCTATGACCAAGACAATTAAATGATTAAATGATGTATTTTGAAACTGGGGTGTGAGGTAGGTATCAGGTTAAAAGGAACAGTTTCCTCTTTGAAGAATGTATTAAGATTATCTTTGGAATGGCCTTTTTTTTTTTTTTTACAATTGAGTGTTACACTAATAAATGAGGGTTTGATATTAGAGGTAATTTATGTTTTATATACAGATTTCAAGACGTTTGCTAATTTTGTAGTTTCATGTGATTTGCTTCCAAAGGTTACAGATAATTTAAAAAAATCAGAAATAGTACCTTTTTAAGAATTGCATTTTTTAAAATACAACTATTAGTACCTTAAGAGGGAAGGAAAAGTTATTGTTTCTTTAAACTGCAAGTACTCTTTAATTTATCTCCCGTATTAACCTAACCTGTCTGGCTTCCAGAAACAGTCTTATAGAGAAGGGAGTATTTTATTGCAAGAAAAATGTTGCTGGACTATTGACCGAATATAAATTAGATAAAATTAAAATGTAGCTTTTTTTTTTCTAAATGAGCATTTGTTTTGTTTCAAGTCTTAAGCTGAATACAGATGCTTAGCTCTTTCAAAAAAATTTAAAAATTTTATGTAAACTGTTAGATATTTGAAATAGTCCACTTCACCTTAACGAGCCTTATCTACCTTCACTAGTCTTCAAGAACAACGATTTGCTACCAAAGTATTGTGAATGTGCTTCTTGGTTTTTGTTATTAGCTAATTTCTGTAAGCACTTCCACCAGACCTTGAAGCAAGTCATAAGAAAGCTGTTTCTTTTAAAATACAAACTACAACCAAAAATTTTAAATATACATAACAATTATTTGATTATTTTTATTTTTTAAAAGGTAACAAAACCAAAAAAAGCAACATTGTATGAAGATGGAAAATGAGAACAATGAATTTTTCTGTAATTTTTTCAAAACATTTAAGATACTAACTTGTGAAATCCAATTTGAACATATTACAGAAATAGTTATTTAGTTGAACAGTATGGTTTAAGTGCATACGTATTAACCAATGGCCTCTCAAAAGCGCAATTAGGTACCAAAATGAGAAGGCGTAGGGACGGGGCTGGCCACCACCTAGTTCAGCTGCTTTGGGAGGCGGAGATGAGGAACTTTGTAACCGCAAAACTTCCTGGAACAGAGTATCCCCACAGCCGCATGCGCACACAACTGAATTGACCCCGGTAAGACCTCTTCGTGAGGTAATGAGCAGCACTGTCATCTTGGTCCTGCCCAGCGTGCTCCAGAACCTGGGCATGGACTTCATCTGCACAAGTACCATAACCAGGAAGAAAGGAGAGGATCGCCCCAGCTGACGTCAAGCCCTTCCTCACTCTGACCTATGTAATGTTCCTAGTGGCTTTTTTTTTTTTTTTTTTTTTTTTTTTTGCGGAGCCAGCTGGAGAGCTCCTCTCACTATGCTCTCTCCCTGTGCTGGGGCATAAGCTCCAATAAACCTTGTCTGAGCTTCTGGTTTGGCCTCTTGTCGGCTTCTATTACATAAACCATCTAACAACCCAAGGTCGATAACAAAAATAGAAGGAAAGAAAATGCATCTTTAAACATTTAATGGAATCTTTGACCACATATATTTTGTTAGAAGTGTGTCATGTATGTTTTTTTTCCCTGTACTTTTGTATTGTACATGAATTCTATTTTTTTCTTTTTCTTAAAAAAATTTTTAAAAAATCAATTAATTTTTATGGTGACGTTGGTTAATGAAATCTAATGTTTCAGCTGTACATTTTAACAATAGGCATATGTATATTTACATTGTGTGTTCATCTCCCATAGTTAGAGTTCTTTCTGTCAGCACATATTTGACCGCTTTTACCCTGTCTACCTCCCACCTCTTACCTCTCCCTTATCCTCTGGTAACCACTAATCTATTGTCCATGTTCATGAGTTTTGTTTGTTTCTCCTGTTCATTTGTTGCTTTTAGGTTTATATCCCACATATAAGTGATATCGTGTGATTTTTCTGTCTGGCTTATTTTGCTTAGCATGATTATCTCGAGGTCCATCCATATTGTCGTAAATGGCAGTATTTCATCTCTTCTTATGGCTAAATGAATTCTATTTTAATGTGGCAATTAAACGTATCTTTAAAGGCACAGTCATAGATAAAAATGTAGTACAATTTATTTGAAAACTCACAATGTTATATTTTCAGACAGCTTCGGACTGTCTTAATGGTGATAACTTCTCGCTCAGCTCTTTTAGTAGGTAATAACTCCAGGGAAGCAGCTGATGTATATTCCTAACACTTTGTTCACTTGAATTTAAGTTCAGAGTAAGCCCCACGTAAAACAATGGAAATGTATATAGAACTATTTGTTCTTACATGATTTAATTATATCAAGATACACGAATTTAATTTGCTTTAATGTAGGCAAATTTTTCATGTTTGTCCACTTTACTGTTTATGTTAAAATAACATCCCTTTCCTACAAATTCTTTTCTTATCTCAAATGAAATATTAACCTAAGGTCAAAATGGGAGAGAGAAATGACTGAGATCGATGTCCTTACTAAAATACTAATAAATTGTCAAACTCAATAGTGTTCTTATTTTCTATTCCTAAATAAATAAATAAGTAAATAAATGAATAAATAAATAAAATAAATGAAGTGGAAAGTTGGTACTTCATTTCTCATACCTACTCTGGTGGTAGGTTTAAGCCACATCATGAGGCAGATAAATTTTTCTTTCTGAAATCTTTGTTTTCCTCTCATCATCACACAACTTCTCTTGATTTTAGACATCCAATCATCCTTGCATTTCTCCCTTCTTCCTTACTTAGCCTTCTCAAACCAAACAAAACCTCTTTCTCCTAAAATGGCTCTGTTACAAATAATTTATACAAGGGATCAACAACATTTTTTTTTCTATAAAGAACCAGATAGTAAGTATTTTAGACTTTGCAGCCAACATGATCTCTATTGCAATTGCTCAAGTTGACTGTGGTTGTGCAAAAAGCTACTGACAATTCCTAAATAAATGAGTGTGGGTGTTCCTATAAAATTTTATTTATCAACATTTACATTTGGATTTCACATATTGTTCACATGTCACAAAATCTTTTTCAAACTTTTTTCTATGGTTTGGAAATGTAAAAACCACAATTAGTTCCTGGGCTCTATGAAAATAGGCAGTGAGTCCAAGTTTGCTGAACCCCAATTTATATTTAACGTGACTTTCATTCACTATGATACTCTCAGGAATATTTGCATCTTATTTTCTTCAAGTTCTAAAAGAATATACAGAAAACACATCTTTGAGGGACCATTGGTTTCATGGGTATACACACAATGGCAGCTTGCCCTCTAGGTTCTCTGTGGGAAGGCTGGCTGGCATGATAAGACCCAGGTTGGCCAACTCAAGGTATTCATTTGTGGAAAAGTGTCAAACCACCTGGGAAGAGGCAGTAAAAAGAGCATCTGCCATCATGTTAGTTTTGGCTTCAACCAAATTTGGACTCTTAACCCCTCAGTAGTATTCTTTGAGTATCAATTTTCTTAACCATAAAAGTAGAAATAATAATGCTTACTCTGAAGAGTTATTGTGAGAGTAAGTTATATAGATGCTTGTTGTGACAATATATATTCAGAGGATGGTGACTAGAACATAGTATACATTATGTAAATGTTTGAAGAATATTAGTAGACACTCAGCTCATCTTTCCTTCAGTCATTTATCAGCAAGGGTAGTAGGGGTCAAACCTTGGCTGTTGTGAAATATAAAAGTAGGAAGGTTGAATATGGTGGTACTTCCGGTATTTAAAAAGAAGTCTTCTGATCTTTTCCAGGGTGTATGTGGGGGCTGATGAGAAGACAAACCTAGGACATTTTTGGCAAAGAAAAAAAAAATAGATTATTTGACGTAAGTGAAACTCGAGCTTGTAGAAACAATGGCTCTGTCATGAGGTTTGAATTTAGCTCAAGATGACCTTGGTTTCTGATAAAACAAATAAGGTGTCCGGGTCATTTCTGAAATACCATCTTCAGGCAGAATGGGACATCAATGCTTGGTTCCCACATCAATCAAGGCTCTTTGAAAGGAGAATCAGGGCTGTTTGAGAGAGTCTACTTGCTCAGAATATAAATCACTAATTAGGGATAGAGGTAAGATTTTCTAAATTTTTAAAAATTCCTACATAAGTTCTATAAACACAGTAAATTATCATTGTTTCTAAAAATTATTTAAAATTACAAGTATGTAGAATCATTTATATGAACTTGTCATAATACATTTTTTTAAAAGGGTGGATCTTACTTCATAAGGTACGTAAATGTTTAATCACTATGTTGTACACCTGAAACTAATATAATATTGTACATCAACTGTAATTTAAAAAATACTTTAAAAATGTTTAAGAAATAAAATTAAAAAGTTCCTCCCAAAATACATAAATAAAAATGATTGATCATGTGAAATCTTGTAATGCCACAAATCATACAGACATAATGAGTTAGCTTGAACTGTAAGGCAACCTTAGACTAGTACTAAATTAATTATTACAGAAACTCTGTAAACTCAAATTTTAAATAAGAAAGATGAAAATGTTAGTTACTAACTTTTATAATGCTAACTATACTAAAACTATAGTTTTAATTGTTCTTTCTCCTATTTTACATATAAATGATATATCATAACAAGATATACAAATATCTTTAAGTGAGGTAATGTGTATGCTTATTTTACCTTAAAATTTGTCAAAATGATATAAAATGTGTGTGGAAAATTAGCTAGACTGTTTTTGGTTGCTGTCTTCCAGTTTTCTCTTACTTTAGCAAGGGAGTAATTAATATAAATTGTTGAAATAATACTAGGTACAATTATTTTGGATAAATATAAATATGTATACAAAATTATAACTGGTTTGTTTGCTTTCTAAGCAAATCATTACAATTTATTAGGATGGTAAATGCAGTTATATACACACACATACATGTATGTGTATATATATTGTTTTATTTTATATGCTGATAAAGTTAAAGGATTTAGTTAACATAATGTATTTTCATAGTTCTATATTCATTATATATAAATACATACATATAAAGGTATATTAAGATTAATTTTAAAAGTTTAAAGATAAAAAATATAATAAAAGACTAATGTTAAGGCAAACTCTAAATGTTAAAGGTCCAAGGCAAACCTTCTCTGCCTAGGTTTGTAATGTTGGCATGTATTTGAAGGAAACATTGATTTATTTTTGAAAAAATGTTATCTACAAAGTTGACTCAATGTTAATGGATTTATTCACAAAAAGGAAGAGGCTTGTGAATCTTTTACTACAAATGGATGCATATGGATGATATATGTATATGTTTTGATATATATATGTAAATATATCAAATTATTCTGTGTTCAGATAACAGAGGTTCCTTTTTATTGCTAAAATATTCTATTAAATCTCAAAAATGTTTTGGCTTATTTTGAATTATTTTGACAAAATTTCCCCTTTTGTTGACAAAAGTTAAATTTCTAATAGTCATTGTTAGTTTTTCTTATGAGTGTACAAATATTGCTTATCATTAATTTTTACCTTTGGATGTGATGATTTATCTTTCTAATTTGTTTCTTTTGATATTTCTTTTTGATTTTAGCTTTCCAAGGTAAAAATCTCCAAATCAGAAGAATCAAACTAAGATATCTTTTAAGCAAAATTTATGTTTGGTTTTCCTGTTGTGATCTCTGACTACCACAAAGATTGCCTTCTTCACCTTATAAATGGAAAAATAGTATTAAAAAATTAGGACCTTTTGTATGAACTTGCCTTAGTAATCAAAATTTTTAAGAAATGATGCTTGGGAGCAATTGTGTATTTTTGGAGATTTCCGTTTTTTAAGACCTCACAAGAAAAGCTTATTACTTAAGCTTGACCCCCAAGTTTTTTTTGATACCTGATGATTTCTGAATTGTAAACTTCATCCCTTCATGTTGTACCACCCTGGATAAGTGGTCCAACACTTTCTTGTACTATTTGATAACCTCAATGCAGTATTTTTTTTTAAAAACAGATCATTAGATGGTCCCTAATATCTACTGTTTACTTATAGTGTAAAATCCTATTAACAACTATCCACAAATTGGTCATAGATCTGTTATCTTACTAAACTGAGGCTTGCATTCTGTATAGTCTCTGATATCATCCATGATTTATTTTGGGCCATGAATTTTTTTCTCAGAAAAAGACATCTTTAGATAATTTAGTTCAAGGAGGAGAAAAACTTGGTATCAATTAGAATTCAAATCTTTTATCAGCTGAACTGGGACTCTGGACTGCCTTCTGTTTTAAGACAGTTCATTTTGTGTTTTACAAGACTCTCCCAAAGTGGTAGAATCTTACATGCTGTGGTTGGAGAAGAACAGAAGAGATAGACAATATCACAGTGACTGTGGATATTTTTGCCTAAGAGGCTCATGAAATTTGACAGATGGGTGGCTTAAGATATATAATAATGGCCCTCTCAAGGTAAAATATGTCTTATGAAAACATTATTCTACTTTTCTCTCCATAGACCTCTCTAGTATCTTTAATGTTACTAAAAACATCTAGGGATCAAAGAAATTATAAAGTTAGGTAAATTGGTTAACACCTCCATATCTTGTTCTTTTCGGACTAGTGATGGACACTCTTAATTTAATTTGAGTACTTGTGGATTCTAGCTTGAAAATGGATTGTACACTCTAATTATATTCTTTTTCTTAGTATTTGTCCTAGTTACAGTGCTCACATATATGATCTCCAGAATCTTGAATGCTATAATGTTCCAGTCAAATGGAGTTTCCAGGGGTAGTTATTCCAACTTGTCAGGTTTTCTTTTAGAACAAAAAGAAAAAGAAAATCTGATAAGGTGGAATAACTACCCCTGGAAACTCCGTAAAACACCTAAGCAGACCTGAATTGACAATGTCCACAAACATGAGCAATGACCAACACTGGGGACTTAGAAATAAAACCAAAATACTTTCTTGTTCCTGTGCTAAGTGGTTCTGGGATCAAACATATTTTCACATTTCTGTGCTAAACAATAATAGAACCAGAAAAAATAACTTACTTCAGGTAATACTTGCCTCTAGAAGATAAGGTTTTTGACCAACTAAAATAATTTATCAAAATGAACAGATTGCACAAGACACAAAGGTCACATATTGTATAATTTCATTTAGAAAAAATATACAGAATAGGTAAATCCATAGAATCAGAAATCCCTTGGGGTATGTGAATGGGAAGCAAGTGCTGTGAGTATGGGTTTTTGGAATTAGATGGAGATGGTGATCTCACAACATTAAGACTGTACCCGCTTAATTGTTTGTTTTAAAATAGTCAATTATGTTATGCAAATTTCACCTAAAAAGAAGCCAAAACACAAAACTAAAAGGTTATTCATGAAGGCTCATTTTAAGACCCTTGACTTGCTGTGTCTACCACTGCAAAGCTATTGCCCTAAACTTTGCCCATTCTCAACCAGTTTCATACCTTCTAAAACCTACCTTAAAATCATGCAACTCAGGCTCTTAATCTTTATAAATATTACTCCTAATAACTCCATTTGAGACACTCTTTGCCTTGTTTACTGTAGTCATTCTAATAAACTTAACTTTACTTCATTCATAGATTTTTCTGGTGGTCTTTTGGAAGGTCAACATGATCAGTAAAATCTCTTCCAGGGATTAAAAAACAAATCACATTTTTTTTTATCTTTAGCATTAGTAGGTAGCAGCTTTTTGATTACAGGTAGACATATGATTGGAGTAGGTGTTTACATAATGGCCAGAGGTAAAAAGGTCAGTTCCAGCTCCCCAAGACAAAAGACAGGCAAAGATTAGGCATAGCCATGTGCCCATGTTTAATATAAGTTTATAGCTATTTTGGTGGCCAAATAAGGAGTCAAGAATTCTTGTCTCAGGAGTTATATGAACATGTCAATGGCTACAGGAAAAGCCCAGAAAAGCTAATGTTTAAGGCGCACTTTGAGTATTAGAAGCCAGGCTTATAGAGAAATCAATTTTAGACCAACTCTATTGGGAAAGAACGGCATTAATATACTTATTGCCTCGATCTAATTTGGCTCAAGAAAAAGACAGCAGTAAGCCTATATATGAAGAGTCTCAGTAGCTGTAGATGACTAAAATTGATTTTTAAAAAAAATTGCATGCATGTGTGTATGTGTTGTTTGTAATAACTTATTAAGTATCTATTGCCATACCAAAAAATTACTTCAAAATCTAGTGGCTTAAAATAACACATATTCATTATCTTATCGTTTTTGTGGGTTAAGAATTCAGGTATGCCATATCTGGTTCTCTGCTTCAGGATCTCTCAGAGGCTGCAATCAAGGTTGCAGCAGTCACCTTAAGTCTCACCTTGGGAAGTACTGCTTACAAGCTTATGTGACTCTTGATAGGAATAAGTTCCTCAGGGGACATTTTACAGAGGCTAAATATTTAATATATACATTAGTTTTTAAGATTCAAGACCTGTTTGAAAGTATTAGTGCCTTTTTTTTCAGATAGAGTGCCAGATAGTTTTGAAACAGAAGTATCTGAAAAGTTATGGTGCTCTGTAAGTATTTACTGTTTCCCTTGAAAACGACAAAGCTTGTGTTGTCATCAGCCTTGTTCCAATTAATTAACTGGGCTTTCAGACCTCTCTTTGGAGAAGCTTCACTGAATGAGTCAAGTGTTTTTACAATTAGCAAAAGCATCTCAGAATGAGAAATAGCGATGTTTGCTTCAGAAACAGGAGGAATTATTGTATTTTCCTTCCATCTGAAACTGTCTAACATTAAAAACAGAAATTTGGTTTGACCCTACCTGGTAGATTATCTTATCAATAGATATTAATTCATTCTCTTTTGGAGATGGAAATCTTTGGTGAATACAATGTGTGTTCTAATAGATCAAGAATTAGAAAAACAATTACGAGACCAAGGCACAGAAAACAATTATGTAACATATCTAGGATGGCCTTTAAGACAACTTTTCAACATTATCTTTGCAAAAATTGAAGCACAGAGAGCAGAGTTTTTTTTTAGTTAAAAGAATATAAAGCTAGTTAAAGGGATATTCTTGATCTAGTCTAATTCTACACTACAAGTGTTATTAATGGGAAGTGCACTGAATTAAGAACAAAATTCAAATCCTACAAACTGTATATTTTGTTCCCTATAGTATCCTATATCTGAAACTGGAAACCTATACCTGAATCTATACTTGGAATTATATATCTGTGATACTTGTTTAATGTATAAACAAATGACTGAAATCCTAGTTCTGTGACATACTGGTCTAGTGACTATGGACGATTTATTTCCCTTCTCTGAACTTTAATTTCTTCATATTTAAAATGAGAGTTTTGGTCTGGTTAATCTTTAAAATTCCTTTCAGCTCTAAATTTCTATGATATAATAATAATAATAATAATAATAATAATAATATAATAATGATGATGTTAGTTGAGTACTCTTTGTGCTTTGTACTTTGATTTACACAATAATGCCATGTAACTTTTAAAAGCACTCCATGAAACAAACTTATGTGGAAAGTAGCTAATAGCTACTAGTTATTTTGATCTTATTCAGCACCAGATGCTATTTTTAGCTCATTTTAATACTCATCTCTATCCAATGAGGTACAAAGAGGTTTAATTCATTCAGGGTCACACAGATAGTAAAGGGTGGAGCCAGAACTTGAACTCAAGTGATCCAATTTTAGAGCCCAGCTACTTAATCATGTTGTTTTAAGGTCAAGTATAACATGTTGTACTAATGTTTTATGCCTATTCTGTTCAGTTAAACCTGAGTTCGGGCTTCTTTATGGCTACCACCATCTTTTTTATTTCCTATTCATAAAAATTATTTGCACCCCAATACAGTAGCCTTTACATTTCTTTCCACTGTAGTCCCAAGCATGTCTTAAATTGCTAAAAGTTGCTGATTAGATAAGTCTTCCATGATACCACCCAGTCATTTAAACCCTGGAAGTTATACAAGTATTAGTGGTGTTTCAAAGATTGGGAATGGAGAAATGTTTTCTAAAGTCATGTCTGGTATATGGTGAGTGGATGTTTGGCTTGCTCTGAGAAATTTAGCTGAAAACTCAAGAATTACTCAAATATTTGAACTGGTTAGGTTTTAATATTCTGGACAACTGACCTCAGAAAGACATTAATCAAACCCATGGAGAATGAGGAAGGCAAGTTTCAGATGGTGTGGACTCATGTCTACTCATGTCTTTTATTTTTGTTTTAATCTTTTTAGACTCAAGCTCAAGAACTCTGAGACTTCATTTCTGAACATCTATTATGACTAAGAATATATTAGTTGTATATTTGTATGGGAAACTTGAGTGAAATTGAAGGTAATTTTCTAAATTAACATTTTTCATTTAAGAAAATTGAGGTGTTATGAGGATATAAAATGGTATGAATTTTGAGCATAGTTATCTATTCTAATGGAATCTACTGAATATCTTACCAGTGTTTGCTGCAGTTTAGTCAGCCTATAGGTTTATATTATATAAATGTTGGTGATACTCTGTAGGATAGTGTTAAAGAGAAATAAAATACTAAAAGGCCAAATATTGAGCACCTAGTAGGAAAAGTATTATTATCAAGCAGGGGATCTGATCAAATACAGAGTCTAGACTCTGGGAGATGAGACTTTGAAAAGAAGAATGAAGTGAGTCTTTTAAAGCTAAAAAGTGTCAATTATCTCTGTCTCATATTAGAAGATCAATGTCTTTGAGTGATGCTAATTGTTTGGTGGTGCCTGGACTTGTCCCTCAGGTAAGTATAGGCTGGCCGAAGTATTCTGCTGCATGTATGGATTGCCAGCATCAGGGTCATGATGGCCAGCTGCCTCTGCTATGTATGTGATATACTGCTGTAATATTATGCCACCTGCTCAGTGTAAGCAGGTTAAGTGACCAGTTTAAAACTTACCAGGAGTGAGCCTACAAAGCCTAACCTGGGAGTAAGAAGTCCTGGATTCTAGTCTTTTTTTTAAAAATTACAGTTGAAAATATTATTTTATTTTAGTTTCAGGTGTACAACATAGTGGTTAGACATTTATATAATTTATGAAGTGATCCTCCTGGTAAGTCTAGTACTCACCTGGCACCATACACAGTTATTACAATATTATTGACTATATTCTCTATGCTATACTTTACATCCCTGTGATTATTTTTTAACTACCAATTTGTACTTATTAATAGCTTCAACTTTTTAACCCAGCTCCCCACCTCCACTACCATCTGGCAATTATCAGTTTGCTCTCTGTATCTATCTGTTTCTGTTTTGTTTGTTTGTTTATTTTGTTCTTTAGGCTCCAAATATGAGTGAGATCATATGGTATTTATCTTTGTCTGACTTATTTGACTTAGTATTATACCCTCAAGGTCCATCAATGTTGCTGTAAAAGGTAAGATTTCATTCTTTTTTATGGCTGAGTAATATTCCATTGTATATAAGTACCACTTCTTCTAATCTTCTATTAATGGACATAGGTTGCTTTCATATCTCAGCTACTATAAATAACACTGAAATAAATACCAGGGTGCATATATCTTTTGTAATTAGTGTTTTGGAATTCTTCAGATAAATACACAGAAGTGGAATTGATGGGTCATAAGACAGTTCTATTTTTAATTTTTGAGAAACCTCCCTACTGTTTTTTATAATGGCTTTACCAATTTGAGATTTTATTAACAGTAAATGAGGGTTCTCTTTTCTCCACATTCTTGCCAACACTTTTTTGCTAATTTATTGATGGTTGCCATTTTGACAGGTGTGAGGTGTTATCTCATTATGGTTTTAATTTACTTTCTCTGATGATTAGTGACGCTGATCATCTTTTCATACGTCTATTGGCCACTACATGTGTTCTTTGGAGAAATGTCTATTCAGGTTCTCTGCCCATTTTTAAATTTAATTATTTGAGGGTTTTTTTTGTGTGTGTTGAGTTGTATGAATTCTTTATAATTTTTGGATATTAACCCCTTATCAGATGTATCATTGATGGATACCTTCTCCCATTCAGTGGGTTGTATTTTTGTTCTGTTGATGGTTTCCTTTTCTGTGCAAAAACTTTTAGTTTGACGTAGTCCCATTTCTTTATTTTTTCTTTTATTTCCCTTGCCCAAGGAGACATATCAGAAAAAATAGTACTAAGAGCAATGTCAGAGTTTGCTGCCCATGTTTTGTTTTAATAGTTTTATGGTTTCAGGTCTTACATTTAAGTGTTTAATCCATTTTGAGTTTTTTTTTTCTATATAGAGTAAGAAGGTGATCCAGTTTTTTTTTCATGTATTTGTCCAGTTTTCCATATACCGTTTATCGAATAAATTGTCTTTACCTCATTGTGTGTTCTTGTTTCCTTTGTCATAGATTAATTTATCATATAGATGTGGGATTATTTCTAGGCTCTCCATTATGTTCCATTGGTCTATGTGTCTGTTTTTATGCCAGTATCATGCTGTTTTGATTACTATAGTTATGTAGTATAGTTTGATATCAGGTATGGTGATACCTCCAACTTTGTTCTTCTTTCACAAGATTATCATGGCTATTTGGGGTCTTTTATGGTTTTATATCAATTTTTTTTGGATTATTTGTTCTAGTTCTGTGAAAAATGTCATTGATATTTCGATAGGGATTGTGTTGAATCTATAGATTACTTTGGGTGTGGACATTTAATGGTCAGTTCTTACTGTCCTTGAGCACAATATGTGGTTCCATTTATTTGTATCTTCTTCAATTTTTTTTTCAGTGTCTTATATTTTCTGAGTACAGGTCTTTCACCTCCTTGGTTAAATTTATTCCTAGGTATTTTATTTCATTTTTTTATGCAAATATAAATGAGATTGTTTCTTTAATTTCTGTTTCTGAAAGTTTGTTATTGGTGTATAAAAATACAACCAATTTCTGAATATTAATTTTGTATCCTGCTACTTTGCTGTATTGGTTTTAATAGATTCTTGGTGGAATCTTTAGAGTTCTCTCTATATGGTATTATGTCGTCTGCAAATAATGATAGTTTTGCTTCTTCCTTTTTAATTTGGATGTCTTTTGTTTATTTTTCTTGTCTGATTACTCTGTCTGGGACTTCCAATTCTATGTCGAATAAAAGTGCTGAAAGTGGAAATTCTTGTCTTGTTCTTGATCTTAAGGAAAATACTTTTAATTTTCCCTAGTGAGTATGATATTAACTATGAGTTTGTTATGTATAGCATTTATTTCCACTATTTTCACCCTGTTGAGAATTTTTATTATAAATGAATGCTGGATTACCTCAAACCCTTTTCTGCATCTAGTGATATAATCATGATATTTATTTTTCATTTTGTTTATGTGGTGACCCATGTTGACTGATTTCTACCTTGGATCCCAGTAATAAATCCCACTTGATTGTGGTGTGTGATCTTTTTAATATGTTGCTGAATTCAGTTTGCTAATATCTTGTTGAGGATTCTTGTATCTATGTTCATCAAGGATATAAGCCTATAATTTTCTTTGTGTGTGTACGTAATGTCTGTGCATGCTTTTGGAATCAGGTAATGCTGACCTCAATGAATGAGCTTGGGAGCCTTCCCTCTTCATGAATTTTTTTGGAAGTTTTGAAAAAAATAAGCATTAGTTTTTCTTTGAATGTTTTGTAAAATTTACCTGTGAAGCCATTTGGTCTAAGACTTTTGTTTGTTGGGAGTTTTTTGATTACTGATTCAATTTCATTAGTAGTTTTCTGTCTCCAGATTTTCTGATTCTTCTTGATTAGTTTTGAAGGGTTGCATATTTCTAGAAGTATGTCAATTTCTTTCAGGTTGTCTAATTTGTTGGCATAATTCTTCATAGTATTTTCTTATAACCTTTTGTATTTCTGAAGTGTCAGTTGTCACTTCTCTTCTTTCATTTCTAATTTTATTTATTCTAGTCCTCTCTCTTTTTTTCTAGATGAGTCTGGCTAAAGATTTATCAATTTTGTTGATATTTTCAAAGAACCAGCTCTTGGTTGCATTGATCTTTTGTATTGTTTTTCACTCTATTTTATTTATTTATCATTTCTCACCTTTATTTTTTTCCCTATTCACTTTAGGCTTTATTTGTTCTTCTTCTAATTCCTTTGGTTGTGAGGTTAGATTGTTTATTTGAGATTTTTCTTGCTTCATGAGGTAGGCCTGTATTGCTACGAATATACCTCGTAGGGGTGCTTTCGCTATGATCCATAGACTTGGGATTATGTTTTTATTTTCATTTGTCTCAAGATATCTTTTGGTTTCTTTCTTGATCTCATTGTTAACCCATTCATTGTTTAGTAGCATGTTATTTAGCCTCCATGTGTTTGTGTTTTTCAGTTGTTTTTCTTTTTTTTCTTTTTGTAATTGATTTCTAGCTTTATACCATTGTGATTGGGGAAGATGCTTGACAAGATTTTGATGTTCTTAAATTTATTGAGAATTGTTTTATGGCCTATATTGTAAAAAAATTCCATGTAGACCTGAAAAAAATGTATATTCTGCTGCTTGGGATGAAGTGTTCAAAAAAATATCAATTAAATCCATCTGGTCTAATATGTCATTTATAGTTGTTGTTTCTTTGTTGATTTTCTGTTGGGAAGATCTGTCCATTGGTGTCAATGGGATATTAAAGTTTACTAATATGACTGTATTACTGTCAACTTCTCCTTTTATGTCTATCAATATTTGTTATATATATTTAGGTGCTCCTCTATTGCGTGCATTAATGTTTACAAGAATTATTTTCTCTTTTTTAATTGATCTAATTAACATTATAAAATGTCTTTTTAAAATTTTATATTGTAGCCTTTGCTTTACAATTTATTTTGTCTGGTATAAATATTGCTACCCTAGCTTTTTTCTCCCCATATCCATTATAAAATATCTTTATCCATTTCTTTATATTCAATTTGTTTGTGTCTTTCAATATTTTGGTCGCGACATTTAATCCATTTACATTTAAAACAATTGCTAATAAGTATGTAGTTATTGTCATTTTATTATTCATATTTTTTATTTTTTCTTCTTTTTCTTAAAGAAGCCCCTCTAACATTTCTTGTAATACTGGTTTGGTGGTTATAAACTCCTTTAGGTTTTTTTTTTTTTTTTTGCGGGGGTGGGGGAAGCTCTTTATCTGTCCTTCTATTCTAAATGATAGCTTTTCTGGGAACAGCAATCTTGGTTGTAAGTCCTTGTTTCTCATTACTTTGGATAATTCATGCTAATCCCTCTGGTCTGCAAAGTTGAGAAATCACTTAAAAAATCACTTAAGAAAGCCCCTTTGTAGGTAACTAACTGCTTTTATCTTGTTGCTTTTAAAATTCTGCTTTAACCTTTGGCATTTTAACTATGATGTGTCTTGGTGTGGGCCTCTTTGTGTTCATCTTGTTTGGAACTCTCTGTTTTTCCTGAGTTTGTATGTCTATTTTCTCTGTCAGGTTAGGGAAGTTTTCCAACATTATTTCTTCAAATAGATTTTCAATCCCTTGCTCTCTCTCGTCCCCTCTGGTAACTCTATAATATGAATGATGGTATGCTTAATTTTGTCCCAGAGTCCCCTTAAACTATCCACATTTTTTTTTTGATTCATTTTTCTTGTTGCTGTTCTGATTGGGTATTTTCTGTTACCTTATCTTCTAATTCATTGATTCAGTCCTCTGCTTTATCTAATCTACATTTGATTCCCTCTAATGTATTCTTCATTTCAGGTATTATAGTCTTCTATTCTGACTGGTTCTTTTTTATGTTTTCTATCTTTATGTTTATGTTTTTAAATTTTTTGTTAAGGTTTTCACTGAGTTCATCTACTTTTCTTCTAAGTTCATTGAATATCCTTATAACAAATGTTTTGAACTCATGTGTCTGGTAGATTGCTTGTCTCCATTTTGTTTAGTTCTTTTTTTGCAGCTTTGTTCTGTGCTTTCATTTGGGGCATATTTTTTGTTATCCAGTTTTGACTGCCTCCCTGAGTTTGTTTCTATGTATTACGTAGGGCTGTCATATCTTTCAGTCTTAGTAGAGTGGCCTTATGTAGTAAATGTCCTGAGGGGCCCAGTGGCACTGTCTTTCCTGGTCACTTGAGCCAAGTGTTCCAGGTGTGCCTTTTGTATGGGTTGTGCATGCCCTCCTAGTATAGTTGAGCCTTGGTTGTTGTTTGCTCATCAGTGAGAGGGATTGACCCTTAGGCTGATTGATTGTGAAGACTGGCTGGTGAGAGGCTGACTCTACTGAGTAGGATTCTCTTTAGCAGAGCTATGGTGCCTGCCCAGTCTGCCCTTTGAGTGTAGTGTCCTCAGATACATTCCTGGGTGGCGCTCAGGCTGTCTGAAGCTGGTCTCTAGGGTGTTCACCCTGGAGCCTCTTGAAAAGGGCCCCACCACAGGTCAAGTCTAGTCACAACCTGTGCCCTGCCTCAGGTCACTTGGCAAGAGTTACCAAGCAATCCGAAGATGACTACCATCTACTCTGGGTTCAAAGTACTTCAAGAGGCCAAGTTGTGAACTGAGGTTGGCTGCCACTAGTCTTGGGCTCAGAGCTTGTCAGAAAGAGGCTTAGTGCATGTCAAGGTCAGATGTTACTTGTCTGGGTTTTGCAAATCTTTGAGATATTTTAGGAAAGAACACAGCATGAGCCAAGATAGGCCATTTTATGGGAAATCCACTCTAAGTTTCTTGGGTTGGCCTATAAGTTGGGTGGGGCAGGGTCTCAGGGAGTCACCAGAGCAGGGCTTCTAGTGTTAGCCAGGTTGATGGAGACTCAGACATGACAGCTCCCTGTGTGTTGCACACTGGGATGGAGGAGGACTCAATAAAATAACAATGGATTCTGCTAGCACTTCTATCTGGGAGATAACTGCCCCTTCAGCCTTCATCCTGAAGTCAGACTATTCAGTGCCTCCCATAGAACCCTGACACCTCTTAAGTTGCTGCTCTAGCACTGGAGATCAGAGCAAGCGAGTCCATTAGCAAGTAGGTTTGCACATGGACTTTTTAAGAGGAATGTCTGTAACTCCAACAGCCCTTCATCTCACTCAGACACAGTCTCCACTGGTTTTCACAGCTAGGAGTTGTGGGAACTTCTCTTCCTGGTCCTGGTGCTAGGGAGCCTGGTATGGGGCTTGAATCCCTTGCTTATCAGAGGGACCTCTGCTGCTGACATATCCTTTTCAATTCTCAACTGCCACATGTAGGTGTGAGATCTGCCCATTTTACATCTCTGTCCTTTCTACTAGTGTCAACATGGCTTCTTCTTTATATCCTTAGTTATAGGACTTCTGTTCAGCTACTTTGCAGATGGTTTTCCAGGTTGATTGTTCTGTAGTTTAGTTGTAATTTTGATGTAATGTTAAGGAGACAAGCTCAGTGTTCATCTACTCTACCATCTTGACTGGAACTTTGGGTTCTAGTCTTGGTAATATCATTGACTTAGGTGTGTGAATTTGGGCTCACATAAAACTTCTCTATGCTTTTAATTTGTAAAAAGACACAATAGGCACAGATCTACAAAAAACCACTTTATATTCTGCTATAGGTTCTGTCGAGGTATTTCAAGAGTGACCACAATGCCCTACTCCACCCTATACTTCTCCTATTCAACAAAAACATCTCCGCATATCACTTATTTTACACAGGCTTCTTTTTATTTAGAGTTTTTTAAAAGAAAGTTTTCAATTCTTAAATCATTTTATAAAATTAAGTTAGAAACTATTTAATCTAATTATTATTTTAAAAAATTAATTGCAGTGAGTTAAAACATCATTTAAGAGAGTTCTGAATGCAAGGAGATAAGAGTTTATATTTAATTCTTTTCCTTCTAGCTTTTTAGGACTAATTTGTTGACATGCCAATGTTCATATTTGGGAGCCTGGGACTGCATGTGAATTAACTTTTGCGAATTTCAGGCTTAGCCTGAGAAATGTATGAAAGACATCCTGCTTACATAAAGAAAATACTTTGCACTTTGCTTTTCTTTAATAAATATCATTTTAAAGAAAGACAACATCATTTCCTCTGAAAGTTATCTTTTCTTCATTGCTCAGAATAAATTTCTATTGAGTTCCTTGTGAAAAGAATGAAAGAAAGTGAAAGAAAATCACAAAGATTATATCTATGCAAAGTACTTAGTGTCCCATCTGAGCTTTTGGGGAGTTGTAGACATTCCTAGCCAGCTCAAGTGACACACACCTTTAAGAGAAATGGTACTATTAGCATATCTATGTTTTATTAAGGCAACTAAATGGAATCTGTGTGCATCAGACTACTAGTGACTTTGTAAGAAATATGTATATTGCAAAAAAATCATTGAAATTCATGGAAATTAAAGTAGAGGTCCACATTTCTGCTCAAATGCTCCTTACTAATGTAGGCAAATCCCATTAAGATGAGTATTCTCCTTATGCATTTTCCTATTATCTTAACCTAACCATCTTCTCATTGAGGTTTTCTTAGTGGGTTTGTTTGTATCCCTATAGCTCTAGAGGTGACTTTCACAATTCTAGCTAAGGGCCATAAGGATACTGTTCTAAATGGGATGCAAATAAATAGAGCATTAGGAAGGCTTCATCTGGCTTAGTGCCATTTTGAGTAAGTGCTGGCTTTAGTTTTAAGCAACTGTCTTCTGACAGACACAATATTTGGCAAGGAGGAGTAAATATGAAACTATGAAATACTGTAGTATTCTACAATCATGGGGGGAAAAATGAGTTAGGCACTCTCTCTCCTTCAGAGATTTTATTTGGGTACTCCTGTTATCTCTTGCTGCATAATAAACCACCCCAAAACTTGGTAACTTAAAACAATGATCATCATTTATTTGCTTATGACTCTGCAATTTCAGCAGTTTAGTGGGATAATCTGGTCTCTTCTCTGCTCCACATGATATTTGGGGGCTTTCACTGGGATGACATGAATAGCTGAGGCTTTTAGCTGAAGCTAAATAGGAATAACTTTCTCTTTATGTCATCTCAGGGTCTTTCTACATAGCCTCTCCAGGATGGTGATCTCAAGGTAGTTATATTTCTTATATGGTAGTTCGGGGATCCCAGAGCTGAGCTACTGCTTCATGAGGGTTGGGTTGAAGCTAAAAATCTTTTTCGAACCTGATCTCAGATGTCTATTGTTCAAGCAAGTCACTAAGGCCAGACCATATTCAAAGAGAGGGGAATTGGTTTCCAGCTCTCAAAGGCAATAACAAAGAATAGGTAAAGCACCCAGCATATTACTTTTATTTCCCTCAGTGTTCACAACCACCCTGGGATAAGAATGTTACATATGAGAAAACTGAGCTATTGTGATTCAAGTAACTTTCTCAGGCAACTCAGGGGGTAAATAGTAAAGTAAGGATTCAAACTTTGAATTCTGATCTTGCTAGAAGAGACCTTCTGGATCTTTTGTTCAATTTATTTAATGTACAAATTGGAAAAACAAACAAAAAACAACTTAGTTCCAAAGAAAGGAAAAGAAAGCCTGTTTGGTGTCATATGCTTTGTCAACAGAATTAAATGCCTAGGAAGTTAAGCAAACACAATGATTCTAGGCTTCTCAGACAGAGTTCCGAGAAAGGGGCTTTGAAAGAGTTAATGGACGCAAACCTTTCCAGGTTGGGCAACATTAGGTTGAATGATTTCAGATGATGGAATATGTAGATCAGGGAGTCTCCAGCCGCCCAGGGGCCTCAGACCAGTACTGGGTCACACAGGAGGAGGTCAGTGGCTGGGGGAGTAACCAAAGCTTCTGCTGTATTTGCAGTCACTCCCTAATGCTATCATCACCACCTCAGCTCCACCTCAGATCATCAGGCATTAGATTTTTATAGGAGCACCAGTCCCTGGTGCTCAAAAGGTTGGGGACTGCTGCTGTATATGTTCAAAAGACACTAGTGGTATATTGTACTCTCCAACACTGTCAGTTCTAGGAAACTTATAGGAACACCGGGAATAGATACTCAAATGACTTTGAACTCAAGTTGAAATACTTGGAGTAAAATTATTTCACATTGCAGTCTAAAATGTTATGTTCTGTCTAAATGTATTTTAAATGATTGCACTAACAAATTTGAAACTCAAAATAGATACTATATCTTTTTTAAAAAATAAGTTTTATTTTGTTTTGTGCTAGAGAGGGTTACTAAGGATGCTATTGTGTTTAGATTTACCAGTATTTAACCTTTGGATGGGAGAATAAGAGTCTCTTACACTTTTTTTTATTGCAAAAGGTGGACTTGTGTACTGTTGATATGGATACACACTATGGGTTTACAGCAAAGAAAAGCAATTTTTTTCTTTCAAAGAAAGAAGGTAGAAGCCTACACAATATTATGTATATTGCAGGAAGAGAGATAAAAGAGAAAAGAGAGCAAGAGAAAGAGCCAGCCTCTGGCTATCAAATGACTTCTTTTTAAGAAAAAAAAATCTATGGTGTAAGAGATATTGCCAGGGCTTTTATACCTGCTCAAGTTGTTAAAAACTCCAGAAACATAGATAATTGAGGAAGTACAATCTCAAACAAAGAAATTCATTTGTAATTACTATGTAAACTTGGGAAAAATTTAGAATAGATTAATAAATGCCTGCAATAGTTAAGAATTTGTGAACCAGATGCCTAAACGTATGAAGGTGTTTCATAGTGAGTAGGTGTGTGTGTGTGTATGTGTGTGTGTGTTCAGTATGTATATTTCTTCCTATCTACTTAAAAGTGTAGTTAATTTCTTTTGTAATAATTAATGATACTAGTTACTTTTTGCTTCACTTTTCCAACAAAATACTTATATTTTAAAAGGGTAAATGAGGAACAAAATAACCTGCTTGCCTTTAATCACTGTGAAAATCCATGAAATTGGAACTATAAAACCAAAGCTAACATATTGCTGGAGACCTATAGTTGGCTTACTTTAATTGCAGACCAAATACATAAGAAACAATAGGGAACCTCACAGTGCAAACCCATAAAGAAATAAATGCCATCTTACTTTTTTATAGGTCTGTCCCCATATTTATGTAATCTTTAGAGTATAGTCTAAGGAGATCAGTTATCTGCTTTATGTGGAACCTATGAGGAAGGTTGGAGTGAAAAGGAGACAGGACGAAAAAGGTAAAAGAATAAGGAGTAAAATTGCTGTACAGAGAAAATTTATCTCGGTTCATAAGACTTGGAAGCCAAAATTCATTTCTTTATCCTTTAGGAAAATTCATAAAACCATTAGAATCTACAAACTTCAAACTCTGTATAAAATTAGTTTTTGGAAGGTTTTCCTTTTGATGTTAATGTTTTCCTTTAGCTCCAATCTAATGTACTCTCTAGCTACAAAGTTAAGATGCACTAAAATCTCTGGGATATTGCAGACTTCGTGGGAGTCTGCAATTCAAGCTATGGGGCTATTTCAGGAGGGAAATGCAAGGCTCAAGGCAAGTTAACAATCTCAGCCAAAACTGACCCCACAAGTTGGATGTCAGAGGTTCTTCAACTCTTTTTCTAAGAGTGAGGTGACTTCTGCTTTCCCGCTCTAGCCCACCTTGCCCCTCCACACACAGAGGCATACACTCTGTCAACACTTCCAACTGGAAAACTATCAAACAAGCATGCTGCATGATCAGATGACTTTTCCCAATGAAAATTAGAAGAATTATATAAGACCTTTTTTATGTTTTCTCTTACATTTTTAAAAAGGGTGTTTTTTAATGAGCCTGGAGGAGAGGAAGTAGGCATGATTTAGGTTTATACAATGTCATTCACAGCTTCCACACACATCCTTTTCCAGCACATTAGAGTTTGGTGGGCGTTTATTTGTGTAAATTATTGCATATTCTTCCTGCTCCTCCTTTCATCTTCAAATCTCCTTGACAAGGCTGACACTTTAATTCTCAGTCCCTTGGTGAGAATGAGTTATGGAAGAAGGGTCAGAGTAGGAACTGGCCTCTAAATTGTTGAATTTTGCTGAAAATTTTACCTGCCTTTACCCATGGAAGTTGTTTTATTTTTCATCTACCTTTGAAAAGGCTGGAGTGCTTTTACTCTGCATTTTGAGAGCTATTATCTCTGCTCTTCAAAAAAAAAACAAAAACAAAAACAGATTATCCAACAGGAAGCTCTGATCCAGATTATCATAGGTATATTTGTTTTGGCTCTGAAGGCAGCACATCTTTTTCTTATGTCATATTCATTTGTAATTCAGAGGGTTCTAAAATTTTGTTCTTTCCTCCTCTGAGATCCAGAGCAGTACCCTGAACATAAGTATTGTTCCTGGAGGGAAGAGATAATAGGATTGTTGTACATTTTTAAATAGTTGTTAAGCTGTTGACCCTAATTGCCTCCAGAAGGATGTTTAAGGCAGTGCTTGTGCTTTGGGAATTGGAGGGAGGCCCTATAGTGCCCTTTCAGTAGCATACCTGCCACACAGATTTTTGTCAGTTGTTTGTATATCGTGTTCTAAGAAGCCACACTCCCTAGCAAAGTGTCCCCTGGGGAGGGGGGTACAAGGAAATGTGAGCTGGTGGGAATTTTGTGCCTTTCTCCTGCTTCAACCAGAGAAGACCCCCTTTATATTTTTATATACATATTTGGGGAAAAAAGAGTTCAGCTGTTTTTTTTTAAGTTAAAAAAATATTGGAATATAAAATAAGATTACAATGCATAACCTCTAGCCCCAAGGCCATTAGCCCCAAGGACAGAATAAGAATGTTCCCTGAATCTAGCTGAAGGACAATGATGAACATTTACCAAAGGAGAGTCCTCAGTAGACTGAGCAGGTCCTAGGGCAGCTGAGCTAATGCTCACCTGGGTTTTGTGTGCTAAGGGTTTGGGGTGGGGGTGGTAGACTTTTGTGGATTCTAATAGAAACAGGTTATGAAGAAAGGGACCTGCTACCTATCACATCAGTTTTGCCCTTTCGATTCTTTTCTGACCACACCTATGCCTTTCTTATTTCCATATTCCCTCCATTCATAATAAGCAAGTAGGTTGAACAGGTTCTGAGACTTTCTGAAACAGCTATAAAGTGATTATGAAGGATTTTACCAGAGTAAAATAATCATTAAAAAAGAATTCTCATTCCTATTAAGGTTAAGTAATGTGTTCCTGTCCTAGGACTTATGGATCCATTTAGTCAGTGTTGCTTTAGAAAAATAGTAAAAGAAATAAATTAATTGAATTCTACTTTTTGTAAAAGTTTTAATCTCATAATATTATTTAAAGACATCCAGGATATTAAAGCACTTTGATCTAATTTCCTTCTTTCAGACATCTGGGTCAGGTTGCTCCTGATGGGCTTGACTAGGGCACCATGAGTATTGCCAGATTCAAAAAAAAAAAAACAGGACAACTCTGTATCTTCTGCTGAATAATTGCACAGTTAGATGCTAAACATTTTATATCTGAGATTTCCTTTTTTATTTAAATGCACTATGTGAAGAGACAATTTATTGGGAAGGGATTCTCTAAATTTCACATGTAACTCTTGCCAAGGAATATAACATCAAGCTGGATAGGTCTTCTTAAGGTGATTTGAATTAAAAATGTCCTTTCTTGCAACACATTTCCTTTGCCTCTTAGTCTCCGCAGAAGTCTGGTGTCATTTTTGGTTCCAATATATTCTATCACTTTTCTAATCTCATTAGGTTTCCTTTCTTTTCCCCTACACCTTCATCAAAAGACTAGCTAGTGTTCAGTTGTTCAATTTCTGTGGTTGTGCTAATACAGAATGCACTGAGAGTGGTATGCCAGAGGAAATCTCTGGGTGCCATCAGGATGAGTCATGTCATAGTGATGCACTTTTCTTAGATGGTTTCTGGCCAAGAACCTGGGTATATAAGAAAGAAAAATCCCTCTGAAGATAAATGCTGACTTTTCCCCAAGAGAGGAATATAGCTCAACTCGAACCTTTTTAATCCCTTGACTAAATTCAAACTCAGATTGAAGGAGGCCAAGAGTCTCACTATAGGTTAAATCATCAAAAAATTGCTGTTCTCCCATTGTTGATTTGGTGTCTTCACTTTTATATCTGATATGTTCGATAGTTTTCTTAACAAATAGGTATATAGTAGAAATTCTCTTATTCTAACATCAATTAACTGACTAGCCTTAACTAAGGCTCCCTATTCTCTCTGTAACACATTCTACATGATACTGATGTAATTCTTACACTGTAACCAGCTTACTTTTCCATTGTTGAGTACCCAAGAAATAGCAGTGTTTATTCCCATTATTGTTTCTGCCAGTTTTACTTGTTATTACATAGATACAATTTAATTATATGGTACATGAAATATTTTTATAAAAACTAAGTTGAATTATTTGGAAAGATGAGAAAATAGAGTCAGCAGAAATTTGTTCTTGAATTAAATAAATAAAAACAAGTGTAAAAGGTAAAGAAAATGTCTTAAATATTTAGGAAGTTTCTAGGCACTTTTAATATTTACTCTAGGGCAATCTATGACCATGCTACTCTGAACAAGCCCAATCTTTTCTGATCTCAAAGTTAAGCAGGGTCGGGCCTGGTTAGTACTTGAATAGGAGACTACCTAGGAAGACTAGGTGCTGTAGGTGTGAAAAATAAGGGATTGTAAGCTGACAAGGTCCTTCTTTGCAATCTATGAGGCCAACCAAGAATTGCCTTTCTAAATAAAATAAATAAATAAATAAATAAATAAATAAATAAATAAATGCTTAAAAATATTTTTAGTCTAGGGCAAAAACTTTAAACCAGGACTGACCTGTATAAATTAGGGCATATGTTTACCCCATGTAAAAGAGTTATGGTTTACCAGACCAGGCATATAGAGAATGAAGGATATTCCATTTAGGGGAAACTGCATGAGTAAATATACAAAAGGGGATATATGCTATGCTGTGTGTGTGTGTGTGTATGTCTGTGCATGCATGTGAAAATGAGTCTTGGTTTGGTAGGCCACAGAATGTCAATTATTCAATTATTGAATAGTAGGAGAAAAACGTATTTTGTTCTGTTTAAATGTTTTACTAAGTTATAATTTAGATATGAAAAGACACAAATCATAAATGTAGAGCCTACACTTATTTTCATCAGTGATATAACGATTGAATCAGCACCTGGAATAAGAAACAAAACATGCCCAATATATCAGAAGTCCCTCTCCTGATTCTGACCAGCCAATATCCCCTATGAGAAAAGCCACTATCTTGAATGCAAGCATTAGTGATTAGTTCTGCCTCCTTTTTGTACTTCATGTAAATTAAATTTCGCAGAATGCAGTTTTATGTGGCTTGACTACTTTCATCTAACATCACTTTCCTGAGATTCATCCATGTCTTTGAAGGCAGTTGTATTCATAGCATGATTACACAAAAATGTATTTATCCATTATATTCCTGGTGGATGTTTGGGTTGTTTTCGGGCTTTGGCTGCTACAAATGATGCCAAATGAATAAACATTTTTAAATATGTCTTTTGTTTAATATAGACACAATTCTGTTAGGCATATACTTAGGGGTAGCTATATGTGCTTGTTACTTCAGCTGAAATAGCAAACAGTTCTCCCCAAATGGTTGCACTAATTATCATCCCCATCAGTAGGTTTAAATGTTCCAGTTTAAATGCTCCACTTTTGCACCATTACTTGATATTTTCCGTCTTTTTTATTTAGCCTTTCTGGTGGGGTATGTAATAGCAACATAGTAATTTTCATGTTCATTTTCCAGATGACTAATGAAGTTTAGTATGTTTTCATAGATTTACTGGCCATTTGGATACTCCCCTTCAAGAAATGCCTATTTAAATTTTTGTTCATTTTCAGATGAACATCTAAATTACTTTTTTATTGATTTGAGAAATTTTTAAGCATTTTTATTTTGAAATAATTTTGGATTCATAGAAAGTTTCCAAAAATAGTACAGAGTATTATAAAATCTTCATCTAGCTTCCTCTAATATTAATATCACATAACCATAATATAATAACTAACACCAAAAAATTAACATAGACACAACATTATTAATTAACCTAAAAATTCTATTAGAATTTCAGCATTTAGAGTGATATTTTTCAAACATCACATAATGACCCATTAATGCAATGGTTCTCAACTTTAACTACACATTATTATCACCTGGGAACATATATACGTACATATATATATATATATATATATATATATATATATATATATACACACAGTATAAATATATACTATATATTATATGTATAGTATATATTTACTATTTAAATATATACTATATATTACATATAGTATATATTTAACGTGTCCAGCATGATTTGATATATATAGAGATGGTGAAATGATTATTATAGTTAATCTAATTAACATATCTCCTTACACAGTTACCATTGTGTGTGTGTGTGTATGTGTGTGTGTGTGTATTGAAGACACCTGAACTGTTCTCTCTTAGCAAATTGTCAGCACTCAACACGGTATTACTAAGTACAGCCATCATGTAGTACATTAGCTTTCTAGATTTATTCATTCTACACAACTGCAACTTTGTACACTTTGACCAACATTCCCCATTTTTCCCACTGCCTTGTCCCTGGTAACCACTATTCTACTCTCTGATTCTACATATCAGATTTTTTAGATTCCACATATAAGTGAGAACATGCAGTGTTTTTCTTCCTGTGTCTGGCTTATTTCATTTAGCATAATGTTGAAGATTTCTTTACATATTCTGATTATTATTCCTCTATCGACATGTATGTTGTGTATATAAGCCACTCTGTGGTTTGCCTTTTTACTTTCTTAATGCTTCTTTTGATGAATATAAGATCTCAGTCTTAAGGGAGTTTAATTTTTTTTGGTTCCTGTTTTTAAAATCTTTGTCTATCCTAAGGTCATGAAGTTAGTCTCACATTTTCTTCTTATGTTTCTTATCTTCACTTTCAAAAGCATACTGAGGGACAAACAGGATTTTGAGAAGATCAGAGGCACATACATGCAGAATGGCTTGTAGAAAGAGGTCAGAGACAAGAATACTAGCCAGGAGGCTATAATATCCACCTAGATATCAGGTATAAAATAGGCTTAGACTAGGCGAATAAGGGTGAGAAGAAAAAGAGAAGTAGAAACAAGAGCTCCATTGAAGATGTGGCAGAACTTCTTGCCTGATTGAATGAGAGAGGAATGGATATGAAAAGTTACTATAACTTTGAGACTTGCTTGAATCTTGAGAGAATATGAATATGTTTATATTGCAAGATCCAGCCTTTTTAGAAATATACTTTGTGAAATACTGTGGCCTCTGTTTTCATAAAGATATTGAGTAAGTATTTACTACGTGCAGAGAGCATAACTAGTAAGAGTATCTTCCTGTTTTAGAAAGTATAATCTTGGAGCAAGAAAGAACTGAAGAAAGTCTTCTGGGGGAAAATGTAGATCTTTATCTGAAAGACATGTGAAGAGGAACCGTCTAGCCATCTATTGTGATGAGTAGGTATATTGCTGACTGGAACAGGGAGCTGACACAAATGACCTTGTGAACTCTCTAACAGCTTTAGTGAGTTCTCATCTGCCTTGCAACTTGCGTCTGAGTCATGTAGGTCATTTAACATTGTTAAGTCAACATCTGTTTAATACCAAGAAGGGTTGGATTTGCCAAGTTTACTTTTCCAAAGCAGTTTTGGTAAATTTTGATGAAAGTTCTTCTGCTCACTCTCCTGAAATACAGACATCATGTTTGAATGGCTATGTTTTAGGATTCTCAATTGCGCAGACTGCGACATAGTAACGTCATTAAGGGAAATATTTGTATAAACTTTTCAGAGAATAAAGCCTGGGGTTTAGATTTTTTTGTTACTTTTCACTGTGTTCCAGCAGAAGATGTGTTTCCATGATTTTAGTAAACAATTTTCACCATCAGATTGAGATAGAGGTAAAAGCACCCTTGCCCCTTGTTAGGTCAGGTGTTAGAGCAGAAGAAAAAATTCACTAATTTCTACTAGTAGCTGTGTTTTATTCAGAGAAAGCAAAGAGGTGAGTAAAGCATAAGAGATGCAGAAACTCTGATTTAAAAAAAAAATCCTAACGTCTCTTCTGATTCTCTTATTCTTGGATGTGTTTACCTGCCTTTATTCCTGATTTGGTTTCTTTTGCAGAAGACTCTAGTTCCACAGTAGAGCTTTGTCTACAGGTTCATTTATTTTCTCTATGTCATATTCTAAACCATCTCATCTGGGTTATAACCTTTTGGAGAGCCTTGCCTTATTCTCTGCATTCCCTAAGTACCCTAGGATATTGGCTTACATTTAGAAAATACTAAATAAACAGTATTTTAGAAATCAGTTTAATGGAACAAGGAAATGTGAGATCTAGGCACTGAGTCTTTTGTGATAAGGCCCAAACTTACATAATTACCCTTAACTCTGACCATAGACTAAGCTTATCCCATAATCACAATGGCCAAATTGCCATTCCTTGAAATTTCCTCATGTATACCTATAATGTGCACCTGTAATTGTATCTGAAAGTAGATAGAGATTGGCACAGAAAAAATATTTTCAGTAATAATAGCTAAAAATGTCCAAATTTGATTAAAAATATAAACTAAAGTACCGAGAAAGCAAATGAACCACAAATAAAATAAACACAGGGAAAACCACACTTCTCACCTCAGTGATTTGAGACATTTCTGTTCCTTCAGCTTGGGTGAACTTTTCTTTTCAAGGCAAAAGCCTCCAGTAGACACTTCACCAAAAAAAAAAAATCCAAGTGGCTGATAATTATAATTAAAGTATTCTGCATTATTATTTACGAAGAAACGTAAATTAAAATCATAAGGCAGTACTACTACATCTCCACATAATGGCTAAAATTAACAAAACTAACAATATTAAGTATTAGTGAAAATGTGAAGTAAATTCTACTACGTTGTCAGTGAGTAAATTGATATAACTGCTTTGAAAAAACTACTTGGTACTATCTAAACAAAGCTAAACACACATATTCTGTAATTCAGTAGTGAATATCTACTGAAAAGAAATGAATACCTATGTCTATCAATAGACATTTACAAGAATGTTCACAAAAACTGGAAGCAACTCAAATATCTATCAATAGTTGAATGGATAAGTAAATTATAGTATATCCATACGATAGAATATTGCATGGCAATGAAAATAGCAAGAAAAAACTGCACACAACATGAAACTTTTAGACATAACATTAAATGAAAGAATACAGAGAAAAGAGTATATATTGTATGATTACATTTATGTGAATGCCAAAAACAGATAAGCTCATTTCTCATGATAGAGGTCAGAATAGTAGTTGTCGTGAAGAGGGTAAAGTGTTTGACTGGTATGGATAGGGCATGAGGGAATCCACTGTCTTGCTGAAAATATTCTGAATCTTTACCTGGGTTGTTTACCACAGTTGTTTACATACGTACAATTTTTTTTTGGAGCTGAACACAATATTTGTATACTTATGTAAGCTACATATCAATAAAAAAGAATTGAAGAATTAAAATAAAAATTATGTAGTAAGCACAAAACCAGGTAAATACAGATTTACTAAGTAATTGTTATAAATGCTATTATAAAACAAAATCAAACATAAAAATTAGAAATAAACTATATTGTAAGAATAATTTTATTGCAAGAATATGGCTCTTTAAACTCAGATGATATTGACATTATTTAGAAGTAGGGGTGAAAGCAAATAGCTAAAAGCAAATAAATCAGTAATTTTTTATAAAAAGGTAAAAAATATTACTTTTTAAAACTTATTTTAAGTGTGGAAATATGAGACATAGAAAATTAAAAATATGTATATTAAGAAACCTCTCATTGCCAGACTTGGGTTTTCTGTTAAGACACATAAAACTTTAAAAACAACTTCTTTATTCTTAAATTCTACTAAGAAACACTAATTTTTTTTTTCAAATGTGATCTTTGAGTTTGGACCCCTCCTCTGTAGTTTCTCTTCCTTAGCAGTAGACCTAAGGGTTGTGCCCATTGTCCTAGGTCCTGCCCCTGGTCTCTCTGCCTCATTGCAAATGAAATAATAAACTGGCCTGTGGACTAAGAGAATCTGCCCCTTGCTCTCCTACTGCACCCCAGTTGGCTGCATTTTACTAAAAGGGTAGAGTAGGAATTATTACCTTATTTACTGAACCTAGAACAGAAAAGTTTTGAAAGATGTCAAAAAATTAAGTTTCTCTGGCTCAAGATTACCTCTCAGGCCTACATATATTGCTCTCTTCCATCCACAACTTTGTGTGGAGCAGGTAGCTTTTACAGTTCTTCAGGGTACACAATGCTCTGGTCTGCTGTAATCTTGGTGGCCACAGGCAGATGAAGATATTCTTAATAAAGCTCTATCTCTTTCTTGCTGTTTTTTTTTTCTGATTTCAAATCCAGATAGATTGAACTAATGCTTGTCTCTCTAATCTACCTCCTTAGTGAACAGTGTCAAGCCTCCAAAAATAGCAGCTTTGAAAGGAACATTGTTTAATCCCAAAGAAATCAAAAGGACACATGAAATCTGCAACTTTGCTGCATAACAAGGATTGCTATTATAAAAGTAAATGCAAATATTTTAAAAAAATTAGAAATGAAATATATAAGAATCATTTTATAGCAAGATATGGCTATAGATTATCTTGATTTTCTTATCTAGATTATCTTGATATTATTTGAAAGTAGGGTAGAGGAGTGAGAAAATAGGATAGAATAAATCAGTAATCTAATATAAAAAGATGCCCACCACCTGATTTTGACTTAGGTAATTCCATATTTTAAAGTCTGTCACTTGTAATTCCCTATTCCTGGTAGCAGTTCTAGATGAGGAATCTTGTCTTTGAAATAACTCAATTCAACTTAGGAAAGAACAAATAGGAAAAAATAAAAATAAGAGGTTTGTTGAAAAAATATTGTCAAACTCTAAAATAGAACAAAAAGATTTCAGTCCAGGTATCTCCTAGTAAAACAGGATTAGATCCAGAGATCCAGGCATTATCTTTTTTTTTTTTTTCTCTCATCACTGTTTCTCTCTCCTTGGTTTTATTGTCTGCCTCTGTGTATGTGTCTTCCTCCTTCCCTCTCTTTCTCTCTCTCCCTCTCCTCGGCCCCTCTCCCTTCCTCTCTATCCCTCTTTCTCTCACCTCCCTCTCTCTTCCCCTCCCTGTCTCCCACATCCCTTCCTCCCTCCCTCTCTCCTTTCCTCTCTCCCTGCCTCTCTCCTGCTCTCTCTTCCCCTCTTTTTCCCCCTCTCTCCCTCTTTTCCTCTCTCTCTTCCTCCTTCTCCCTCTCCCCCTCTCTCTTTCTCCCACTACCTCTTTCCCCCTTTCCCCGTTTTCCCCCTTCTCTCCCTCCTTCTCTTTCTCTCTCTCCCCCTTCCCTCCTCTCCCTCTCTTTCTGCCTCTCTCTTTCTCTCCATTTTCCCTCCTTTCTCTCTCTCTCTCTCTCTCTCTCTCTCTCTCTCTCTCTCTCTCTCTCTCTCTCTCTCTCTCAACATGCCATGTTTTTTCCATTTAGTGTGAACATTGAAATTGGAACAGCAACTCCACTTTGCATCATTCTAATTCCATGAAAAGAGAAAATAATTTTATTTTTCTTTCTTCCAGTGTTGATAAATACAATTCCAGGGGAGGATTCTGACTGACAGTTTTTAGATCACATATCCAGTAATGATAGAGGGATGGGGTACTATGATTTGCTTAGTCTGGATTAGGAACTTGGCCTTTAGAGTGGACTGACATAAGTTAAATTCAGATCTTAGCTGCTTCTTTCCATGCTTTACATGAAAGGTATTTTGGGTGGAAAAACATTTTTATGTCAAAATATTTTTCTCTCCAATACTTATATATGTTGTATTGGTGTTTAGACTTGCTGAGATGTCAGACTTCACTGACTTTTTAAGGCTTTTTATTTTATTTATTTTCTACATGGAAACTATGAAAATATGTTATTTCTTTTTTATTACAATTTAAAGAATTGTTAGAAAATGATTATGTAAGTTAAAAAAATTTTAAACTAATTCATCTGGCATACAGTCAGTTCTTTCAATTAATAACAGTGCATTTTTTCAAATTCCTCAAGGCTTTTTTTTGCATTAGTTCTTTGATATTTATTTATTTATTTCCATTTTTCTTGTTTTTCTATTAAAAATACTGAAAGTGTACTTTCACAGTCTAATAAAATAATTATTCTAAATTTGCTAATGATTTTGTACTTTTAGGTGACACACTAGCAATATTCTCATTAAAGTCAGGAATAAAACAAAAATGCCTACTATATTGAAAATTCACATTTTTTTCCCGCAAAGTTCTAGCCAATAAAATAAGACATGAAAACAGAAATAAGAAATAAAACCATGAGAAAAGAGATTAGCACTCCTAAATATACCTCCAAATGGGTTTCTCTATTTTAAAATTTTTCTAAATCTTCCTAAAACTGTCCTCTGTCATATATCACTTTCTTGTTCAAAAAATCTTCAGTTGTTTCCAATTGTCTAGAGGATCTGTTTCCAAATATGTATGTATGTATGTATGTATGTATGTATGTATGTATGTGTACACACACACACACACACACACACACGCTTTAGAAATGTAGTATGTTTAGCCATTACCACAAAAGATTTAAATGAGGTTTTTAAAAATATATTTTGAGATTTTTTTCCAATATCTCTATTCTAGCTAAAGATGGTGACGAACATCCTTAGCATTGCTAATGCCCCTAAGTTGTCTTTACTTTTCTGTGGAAGATGGAATTTTGCATTTTAATGTAATGTTTTTCTTCAGATCTTATTTCAGTGTCTATGAGAAGACCTTCATATTCTTTGCATTCTTCTGATGATAGAGAACTTTTTTATTTTACTTTCTTTTATGTCAATCTCTTGACCTTTGTGACTGCTCTCTGCCTCCTTAAACTACTTTTACCAGACTTTTATATTTCAACCTGTCTAGAAAGTATAGAAAGACATTCACTTTTAGCAGGAAGAATATGCACTATTATTTATAGTATTAATAATTGGTGACTCACCATAGGTAGAAAGGCAGTGATAGCACAAATTCTGCAAGTAACTGGCATATTACCTTTGACTATTATCTTAGCCCAAGTCTTTGCAGAAAATGGAGGCTGAGATAAAAGCTCACAAGCTACCATTTTATTAAGGAATATAAACTCAAATTAGGGAAGTAGGAGTGAGAGAAAAGAGGAGTAAGGCAGAGAAAGAGGATGTGACAATGTGGGTATGCTATCAAGGAGTCCCACTGCTTAGAATTAAGCAAACTGGAATCCACAGAGAGCTTGTTGATGCAGTGGCAACTGGGGAGGAACAAGTGGTCAAGTATCTCCAAAACTGAAGTTTATAAGATCTAAGATGACACAAAATAAACATCTCACAGAGAACACCTGTACCATTAAAGTCCAGTTGGGTCCTTCTATTATGTCTGGCTCACTATTACAACATGATGCCTCCATTTTTGTGAGAACAAAATGCCCTCATTTTCTGATGGGGGATGTCCAAGTACAACTAATCACAGAGACTCCTTCAAGATAGTGGTCAGCAGCAATCTGAAATAACACTTAAAGCAAGAAGATTATGGACACAAGCAGAGCATCATTGCTCCTCCCCTTCCACTCATTTTAGATTTTCCTTCCTATCGGCCAATACTTTAGATGGTCTGAGTTCCTCATCTGTGGGGTAATCTAGATTCTACCTGAGGTGTTACTTTGAGCTTTTGAGTTATAGTTGCTGAAATGCTCATTTGCTCTTATCATTGGGAACTGGAGCACAGAGAGAAGCCTCAGTGGATCCTTGGCTTCCAGGGAATTCCTTGGGCTCCCTGATCTCACTGTAGAACATCAATCCTAACCTTTCATAGTAATTAAGTTCAATTACCATCAGTATAGTAATTCTTTCCTTTGATTCTGGTTCATGGGGGTGAGGAGCGAAGAATGGCTAGCTGGCTGTCCCTTCTTCCAATTCACTAAAACTCCTGATGGAAGCATTCTCTCTGAAGAGCCAGGACCTTTAACTTGGTAAGGTCTAGTGCTACAGGAAGGGGAAACATAACTTCTGCAGGTAGGTCACTGAGAGTTATTCTGAGAAGGTTCAATCTTATTCTTGTCCTTTAGTTTTCAGATTCATGTATCCCAGCTTTTGGAGACACAGGTCATTCCATTGTGCTGTTTGGCTGATTGTCTATGTATGACAGAGTACATGGTGACACAGTGGATCCCATGGTAATGTGGCCAATATTGCACCTCCTTGGCTATAAAATATTTCCCTTGGTCTGAGGCAATGTTGAGTGTCATACTATGTCAGTAGATTATGCATTTGAATTGTGGTTCTGGTGAAAGCAATATGGGCAGGAGCAGGGAAGGAAAACCCATTTTCTGAATAGTTATAACATTGGATGTATGGAAAAGATTTGATGTAATTGATCTGAAAACAAATGCTGGACAATTTTATAGGGCAACAGTACTCAAAACATTGTCCTTGGACCTGTACTGGTCTGTTACCAATTTTGTTAAGTACAGAAATTGAGAGTAGGGATCTAAAAACTTTTTTTTTTTTAGTAATTTAACATTGTTGTAGCATCCAAGCATCTGATAATTTTTCCAGTAATTTATTTTATTGTATTATGTAAAAATATTTTCCACAGTATTTAGATATTAAAAAACAAACAAATCTGATTACTCGCCACAGATGGATTGGGAAACACTGTCCTAAAGAAATGGTACAATATCAAGTGATTAGAGTTAGTCTGCTGCTGGCAGACGGAACAGCATCAAAAGTCTTGGTGAAGGAGAGCCCATTTGATGTGACCATGCAGTACTCCATCTTTGCCACCATATCCACTCAACACAGGGGCTCTAAGCCAGTACTAAGCCAAATGAGAAGTTTGCTGATAACCACAGGAGGCCAAGTTGACTCTTTGGGGACTGAGAACTTTTTCCAACGGGAATATACTTCTTTGAATAGTAATGAGAGACACAAAAATCCTAACGTATTTTGTGCCTATATCCATAGGTCCACCCAAAAATCTTTCCAAGCACCAACCTGTGGTAGGCTGATAATGGCCTCTAAAGTATCATGTCTTAATTTCTGAAATCTTTAAATATTATTTGGAAATGTGGCTTTGGAGGTATGATTAATTTAGGGATCTTGAGATTAGGAGAGTATTTAGGATTATTGGGGTAGGCCCTAAATAAAACCACAAGTGTCTTTATAAGAGAGAGAGGCAGAGGGCGATTTGACGAAAACTAAGGAGAAGGCAACATGAAGATGGAGACAGAGATCGAAGTGATATGGCCACAAACCAAGTAACACCAGCAGCCATCAGAAGCTGGAAGAGGCAGGGAATGGACTGTCTTTTCAAGCCTCAGAAATCTAGCTATCAACCTGGTAATTTTAGACTTCTGGCCTCCAAACTGTGAGAGAATAAGTATTTGTTGTTTTCAGCCACCCAGCTTGTGGTAATTTGTTACAGCAGTCACAAAGAACCTAACATACATATATTCCAGTCTTGCTTTTTTCAGCCAAGTAATTTTCTACTTCTCAGGAGTTAAGTATATGTCTAGAACTCAGACTTTCTTTAAATAAAGTAAATGGCCCAGTGTACTGCTTAGTGTTCTAACCTCTGGGAAAACTTTCCTTCACCAGCGTCCTTAGCGTCACTCCTAACTGAGGCTCTAACATGTTAATAGTCTATTTTCACTAGCATTGAGTATGTTGTAGCCCCATTTTAAAACTAGGTTTGAGGTATTTTTCCTTCTTCACAGGTGCGAGTTAAGGGAGCAACAGGAGAAGGGGCATGAAAGTCTGACCATGCTCATGTCATTTACTTGTGCCTTCTGGATTTCTACAGGCCTGACACACACTTTCCTTTGCATGTAAATTATTCCTTACCTACCTTATCTTATGAATCAGATGATCAGATGATACCCAGCTTATGATGGGCAGACCTAATCACATAGTCACTTGGTATTTCATTCATTGTCATTTATTTATCCATGAGCTTTTCAAATGGCAGTAATTTTCTACTGCAAAAGACATGGTTTTCCTCTACATTCATAGGTTTGTGCTCTGTCTTAGTGGGACAATTCTATACCACATCTTTATTTATCTCAATGCTTCTAGTACCATTGGACCTAGGCTGGAGTAACAAGATAGTTTGAACAAGAAGCTTGATCTGCAGCAGAGTCTTGTCTTACTCTAAATCCCATTTAAAACTCCACTTAGTATCAAGAAGTTCAATTTTATGACAGTATTTTCCATCAATCCTGTTCTACAGAGGCTAGTCATCACTGGACTTCTCAAAGATGTCAGTGTTCTCCTCGCTAGTACATTTCTCCTTACTTTAAGGAGGAGACCATGCTCTGGGTCCTCCCAGAATGATGGGTTTCAAAATCTTATATTGTAGTGTATTCGGTACTAAGGTAGAAATATGGAGAGTATAGTTGCGTCTTCTGGGTTTTGCTGAGCCAGAAAGGACAGTTGGAAAACCTTTGACCATCTGCTTGTGATTATTTGAATCAGATAATGAATACTCGATCACATTGGAAGAAAAGTGATAAGTATCAGGGCTGGAACAGGGACCAAATGGATGATTAAAACAATGTTATCTGGGTTGACTTGGATACAGTGTTGGTAATCAATTACCCCATGTATTTGGCTGTTGTAGCAGAGAATATATCAGAGAACGAGTGGCTTAAATCTCTAAAAAACATCCATTCTTCTAATTCCTATAAGGCAATAGCCTCATTTACTCTCCAACCACCTTTGATGACTAAAAAGCTCTTTTGGTAAGTTGTGAGCTCACCATGTGGAGTAAGAGGCAAGCCTGAGCCTGACAGCTGCACAGAGTGGAAAATCTCCTTTACCTCAACCTCCTTTCTGTCTCTTCTGCCTCGGATTACATTACATCCTAGTCTTGGCAAGACTGCTTCTCCACAGTAGGCAAAATTCACTGGGGCGAGCCTTAATTTTATTCTAGGGTTCCTGGAACTGTGAGAAAGAAACTAGGAGTGTTACCTCATACATCGTAAGGATTTAATAAGTCATCCACCCTTTGGCTGGATCAGTTCTGAGAAAGATGATATTCTACTGCCTAGATAGGAATGGGAAACAGTTGCTCCCAACACTGGTTGTCAGCATTTAGCTTGCAACTAAATCTTTGGTGAAACAATTTTCCTGACTTGGAATAATTAGCTTCTTGGGCAAGGAAAGATGGCCAAATGAAAAATAATTAAGAAAACAGGTTTATGCATTTCAATAACTCACTTTCCTTCTTTCCCTGCCCCTCTCCCCCACCCCAAAATGGAGGCAAGGGCCAAGGCTGGAGTCCTTTCCAACTGGAACGAGGACCTGTCTCCATTTCGAGCCAAGGCAGAGTTAGATAAGCCATTGTGCCATGTGCTCAGGGGTAATTAGGCATGAAAAGCATCTGCAGTCGGCTCCCTCCATTATTCCTCACAAGCTGTCCTTTTGCTATGTGCCCGAGCCCCTGGGTCTCAGTGCTGGCACTTCTACAGAAATATAGATGCTGTTGTCATGGCAACTTCTCTATGCTAAGCAACTTTATGGTCTAATATTATTAAGGGGGCAGGGATCAAAAGCCAGTGAGGGACTTTGTCTCTGAAGCCCAGGAAAACTGTGTCAGGGATGGAGCAGGATGGCAAACTCATGGGAGAAATGGGGATCTCAGTAAGCACCAGGTTGTCGCCCAAAGAATCTTTTGAGACAGAGAAGGTCAAACAATGAAGTCAATAAAATATGCCTCTGAGGGTCTCAGTTTCTCATCTCCCATATACCTTTCTCTATGGCTCACTCTCCCTTCAGGTGCCCAGTACCTTGCTGTTTCCTCTTGGGGAAAAGATGTGCTTTCTTTCAGTAGTTTCCATCCGAATGTGATTTCTAGTCACTGTTCACTTCTATTTTAACTCATATTTCCAGTCTTATTTACAACTGTGAAACTAAAAGTACTGGCTAGATGTGGCAGAAAATATTTAGGGGGGAAAGATTCCTTTCCCCAAACCCTAAAGTTACATAGTGAAGAAGCTGTCTTTTCTTTCTAGTTTAACATCTTACTATAGATTATATTAAACATTCACAAAAAGTAGGAGGAACGATAAAATGAGCCTCCATATACCCATCATCCCAGTTGCCTTCTTTATAGATGTTTACCATGCTTGACAGATAAATACAGAAAGGAGCCCTTAGACCCCTCTCTCTTCCACTTTAGACCCAGTCAGGGAGGGTTGCTCAACAAGCCAGGGTAAGAAATTTCTCCTAGAGTGACACTGAAGAGAAAGTGTTGGGCATTGCTCAGGCACCTTTAGAGCTTTGGAGTAAGTGCTGAATGTTAGTGCTTTCCTCTCCCCACTGTCAATCAGTCAGAAGAAGTGAAAATACAGAGAGTGCCTGCCTATCCAGCCAGTCAGAGACCAAAAATGGCTGGCCTCTTAGTCATTTTGTTATTACCTGTGTGACGGTTCCCTGGTTTGCATGATACCAGCTTCACAGACTGTGTTATCAAGTAACCTGAAGCAGCAGATGGACTCTCAGTGTTCCCCAAAAGGTAGGTTCCAAAAAATGCTCTCAATCTTTAAATAATGCAGTGAGTTTCTTATTAAGTGGCAAAATGTATTCACCATTCGACAGTATCCAAAAATGCTGCTACTGCTACAGTTTTCACAGTACCCTTAGCCTCTTTCTGAATCATCTCTTGGCCTGCATGGGCAGGGAGTAGTGGTTGTGTAGCACATGAGACAGTGTTATACAAAGGTTATTCTCATCTGTAGTCTAATAAAGTACATTTATAATACACTCAGGTTATATTAAAAATTGGTGCTATGGCATCAAAAAACTTTGGTTAAAAAATAAGGTAAAGGGTCAACGTAGGGTTTTCTTTGTAAAGTGTAAGATATAAGAGTTAAGCTCAATTTCAGATCATCAAATATCATTCTCTATAGTGTAGACACAGCAATAACAACTACTGCTACTATCTCCAGCACTTACTACTATCACTACTATGGCTATAATTACCTAACAATTACCATTTCTAAAGTGCCTTCTTGCCCATTTTAGCTGGAATAACTTTTTGCAGATGAATAAATATGTTAACACTTCTCCAGGTAAGATGTGTGAATAGTTCAGCTATTGGAAATTAGTAAAACTCAGCCAGAAGTAAAAGATGGCAATGGAAGAGCAAGCAAAGAGCTTTAAGCATTATATGAGAAATACAAACAAATGGCAGATAGGTGGGATGGGGTGAATGTAGCACAGTTTAGTAAATCTTAGGCTGATCTTACCAAAGAGAAAATGTGAACAGTTGCTAACAAATGTAAACAAATAATTGATATTACTCATAATTATTAACTTCTCACATTTTCACATTTCGGTATGATACCTAATCTTTCAATATAATTATCTATCCTATGACATAAGTAGACATTTAAAATCCTACTTTATAGAAAAGGAAACTAAGACCCAAATAAAATGACTTATTGAATAATTAAATGAATTGGGCAAGCATTAGACTCTATTGCGTCCCAATCCAGAGTGCTTTCAGAACAAGTCAAAAGGAATCACAGTGTCTACAACCCCGTCAGCTCCAGAGAGCTATTTGTTTCCTGTACATTTGGATTAAGCTCCTTTTTGAATTCAGTATTTTTCTTCCTTGCAACCTGTCAATTTTTCTTATTGAACAAGTCAATAAAAAAACAAGCTGGTCAAGTTAATCAAAATAGCTTATTAATATTTTTTCAGTCCATCCCATTATATATAGCTCAAATGGCTCTTGCTTTAAATAATCCTGGTTCTGACATTGCCTTAATTCTTCCCCTTGTTTTACAGACAAGGTCATTTAAAGATAACTTTAAGTAGCCTCTACAGGTTGCAAGGAAGAGAAATACTGAATTCAAAAAGGAGCTTAATCCAAATGTACAGGAAACAAATAACTCTCTGGAGCTGAGGGGGTTGTAGACACTGTGATTCCTTTTGCCTCTTGCTGTGGCCCTACTCTCTAATACTAGATTCCATTATTCTCTCTATCACTGGATTACTTATTTTATGTAGAACTCAGTCTTCCTATAAATTTGGTATACATGTGGCCCATTATGGCTATTTTGGCTTCTAAGAGATTAGCTTTCTTCAGCTTCTTTTCTATTATCAACTAATACATTCTCATGGCATTTCCTTGCTCAGAATCTCAAGAGAGGAAATATAATTGGCCCAGTATGCTGAGAGTTTAGGATTGTTGCCCTTGGATTAGATGGCCAGTCAAATGTGGTCTAGGTTGGAGATTTATATAATACAAAACATGGTAGGTTAAGCTTACCTTTTCAGGGTTATTTCTAGGAAAAAGAGGTGGAGAGTCTGATACACTGCAGTAAAATTACATTAATGAATCTACTTTCTTCCCTCTCATTTACTTATCAGCATGGACAGGGCTAGGATGAGGTAAATGAGGCACCTAAGGTGTACAATTAAGGTAGAACTGACTCTCAGGAGTGAATCCTGTTCTTGTACAACTTTAAGAATGAGTGCCACCTTATAATTTGTTTCCTGGGTGCCTCACTTGTCTCACCTGGTCCCTATCCCTTCACCAAATCTGTTCTCACCAATGAAAACAATGATCTCTATACTGTTAAATTCAATGAACATTTTCAGTTTTTTTAAATCTCTTTCTTGGCCTATGTGTTTGACATTCCTTCATTGAAACACTCTTCCTTTTTCTTTGTGGACATTCTATATTTTCCTCTTCTGTCTCCAGATGATCTTAGTCTCTTGCATGGTTCTCTCCTCCCTTTTTTTTCAACCAGTCTTCACATTTGGGCATACTATATTTGGTTGTCTCTTAAGATACTTCTTTAAGACAATTTATCTATACTCAGTTTTTACCTAACACCATATGTTGATGTGATTCTGAAGTATATATCTTCAAATTAGATCTATTTCCTGATCTATTATTCACATTCTTTTTGCCTTCCAAACCTCCACCTTTATGTCTCATAGGAACATCAAACTCAGTATACCTCAGCACAAATACATAACTGCACCATGAAAACCTTTCTCTGCATTCTGTATTATCCATATCAGCAAATTCGAAGATCATTCAAAACAACTGATTATGTTATTCATTACTCCTTTCCATTATGGCCAATTGGTCATGAAGTTTTTGATGATCTCCTACATATATCTTGCATTTGTCCGTTCTTGTCCATCTCTTCTACAATCACCTAACTCAAACTCTCATCCATCTCCACTGAGTAATGAAATTGTCAACAAATTGGTCTTTCTGAGTCCATTTTTCCCTACTTTCCAATCCATTCTCCATACTACAGCAAGAATTACCTTCCAAAAATGAAACTCTGAACATGTGAGTCCCTTATTTAAGAATTTTAAAATGGATTATTATTGTCTAAAAAGATATGGCATTCAAGATCCTTCATAATCTGATCCCTTACTATCTTTGAATCTCATCTACCACAATACATTTTCTCAAAGTCCATAATTCAGTCATATCATATTACTAATATTTTCCCCCACCCCACAAGCAAAGCTGTTTCATGACTCTATGCCTTTCATATGCTCTTCCATCTACCACTTTCCCTGTTTGCCCAGAAAACTTCTACTCATCTTTAAAGATCTACCTCAATTATTACTTACTATGTGATAGTATCTCATCTAACCAGAGCTACATAACCAATGCAGAATGCTGCCTTTATATATATTGTGTTTAAACACTTATAAACCAATACTTATCTGACTAGTCTGCAATATTATTTTCTTTGTTAGACTTTAAGTTACTTTCAGACCAGGAATTTGTTTTACATATTTTATAGCCCTGGTACCTAATGCTTTCACAGAGCTAGCACTCAATACTCAGTATATATTTGGATATGCTTTTACTTTTCTGAATCAGTAAAAATGTGTTGATAAATTAATATATCTTGTTTCTAAAGCACTTTCACATGATTCATATTGTGTGGCTTTTTTTTCTACTGAGCCATTTCTGCATTGGAATTTTTGTGCCATGGTCTCCTCCTGGGATTGATTCTACTGAAGGGCAAAGTGGAGGCACTGGAGGAAAACCAAAGATGTCCCCAGGTCTCTCTTTGGTGATAGTATCACCCAGCTCTCCATTTCATCCCATTGGTGGAACTACTCTCTCTTGTCATCATATGTCCAGTATGTCCCTGCTGTTATTCTTTATTATCTTCTCAGAAAGATACATTTTTTGTTTTCAGAAAATAATCTGATAAATTAGTTTATTCAGAGATGAATGATTAATAATGTTCAAAGCACATCTTCCCTCAAAAACCTCCAAAGCGTAACAGTCAGGCAGCCAGCAAACATCAGCTTCAAAAGTTCTGCTTAAATCTCTTTCCTCCATATTTTCTTCCTACAGTACCATGTTGCTTAGGTGCTTAGATTAAAAATATGTAGTAACCTTAAAATATAACATTCAATAGCCAATCCATTAAGTCTTACTGGAATCTTGGCACTTATTATCTTGTATTATTTTACTTAGCAAAACCTTTAAGAAATAACCATCTGACAAGGAGTAGAAAGTATAGAGGGCGAGCCTGGGAATAAGAAACAGGAACTGTCTGTAAGTTCTGGTCAGAGTAGGGGTGATAGGTAATTTGGGAGCAGAGGAGTTAGCTGAGATTTTGGACAGTGTTCAGAAGTGGTAAAAAGGGAAGGAGGGAAGGAAAGAAGAGAAAGTATGTTTGATGATTCATTCAACATTTTATTGAATTTTACTATGGACCAGGCACCAAGGCTGATAAAAAAAATAAGGTGATGATTCTGTATTGCTGAAACTCATTTTCTCATAGGAAAATTAGGTATTAAAAGTCACAAAGCAATATTTTAAGTGCAATGGCAGAGGTTAAATACAATATGCTTTTAGCTCACAGAGGAGGGAACAATTAACTTTGACAGGGAATAGAGATCAGCAAAGTTGAGGAAGCTGCAGAGAGCAGGTAATATTTGATTTCTGTCTGTGAATGGATAAATATGTTTTTCAGGTGGAGAAGAGTAGGATGAACATTCTCTAGAGAGGGAAGATGTGGCAAAAATATTAATTTAACAAATATTTATTGGGTATGTACTATGGGCCAAGTGCTTTTATAGTTGCTTGGGATATATCAGTGAATGAAAGGACCAGATTCTGTGCTCATGCAGTTCACATTCTAGTTACGGAGACAGAAAATAAGTAAAATAAATAATTAAAATATAGAGTAAGTTACATATGATAAATGATAAAGGGAAAGTTATAAAGTGTTGGGAGGGGGACTGATATTTTAGATGATGTGATGAAGAAAGCCTCCTTGAGAAGGTAACTTCTGAGGAAAGGTCTGAAGGAAGTAAGGGAAGTAATCATATGGATATTGAGGGTAAGAATGCTTTGAACAGACTAAACAACAAGAGCAAAGGCCTGAGCTAGGGGCTAACATTGAGTCTTTGAGGAACAGAAATGAGATCAGAATGACAAGGATGGAGAGATCAAGAGGGGACTAGTCAGAAATGAAATCAGAAAGGCAAGAAGAAGGCTGATAATTTGGGGCTTTATAGGTCATAGTAAGGACTTTGGCTTTTACTCTGAGCAGTATAAAGAAAGAGCCATTAAAGGGGCACAAGAAGAGGAGAAATACTTTCTGACTTCAGTTTTAACAGAACCATCCCCACTGTTACTTTGAGAAATGAATGCAGGGATCAAGGGCAGGCATAGAAAGACCATTTAGGAGGTTATTTTGACAATCCTCATGAGAGATAATATTGACTTGAACCAGATTAGTGGCAGAGGGGATGGTGAGAAGTGATCAAATTCTAGATTTATTATGAAGATGAGCCACAGAAATTCATGATACTTTAGACAAGAAGTTTGAGAGAAGGAAGAATCAAAAATAGTTCCAAGTTTTTAAGCTTGAGTAAGTTGCCATAAACTGAGAATGTAAAGGAACTAGTTTCAGAAAAAAACAACAGGAGCTCAGTTTTGGACATGTTAAGTTGTGATGCCTCTTAGACATCCAAGTAGTAATGTTAAATAGGCAGTTTTGGATATATGGTGAGAGATTCAGGTTAAAGACATAATACTGAGAGTCTACTATATAGAGTCATCATTACCATTTAGATGGCATTTAAAGTCATAAATTTAGAAGAGGTTATATAGGTCACAGATGAGATTATGTAGGAAAGAAATGTAGAGCAGGTTCCCCAACCCCGGGGTTACGGACCAGTATATGTCCATGGCCTGTTAGGAACCAGGCTGCACAGCAGGAGATGAGCAGTGGACAAGCAAGCAAAGCTTCATCTGTATTTGCAGCTCCTTCCCAGCACTAGCATCACTACCTCAGCTCCACCTCAGATCATCAGACATTAGTTTCTTATAGGAGCACCAGTCCCTGGTGCCAAGAAGGCTGGGAACCGCTGGAGGATGTAAGAAAGAAGATATTCTAGAACTGAGCCTGGTGTGAATCCAACATTTAGAAGTCAGAGAGATAAGGACAAACCAAGAAAAGGAAATAAATAGGTGCAGCCAGAAATGGAGGAAGAAAGCAAAAATAATGAGGTGTACTGACGTCAAAAATATGAATTGTTTCAAGTTTTCACTTACAACAAAAGCTATTGATAAGTAAACAAAGATAAGGACTGAGAAATGATCTTTGGATATGGCAATGTGGAAGTCATTGGTAGCCTTGTGAAGAACCATTCAGTGGAGTGATGGGGACAAAAACTTGATTGAAGTGTGTTTAACAAAGAATAAAAGCATATAAACTTATTCATAAATGTTTATAACAGTATTTTTCATAAAAGCCAAAAAGTGGAAACAACCTAAATGTACAACAACTGATGAATGGATAAATAAAATGTGATATATTCTTACAGTAAGACATTATTTGGCAATTAAAGGAATGAATCATTGATACATGGCAACATGGATGAACTTTAAAAACACGCTAAGTGAAAGAATCTAATCACGAAAGATCACATATTGACTTTCATTTATATGATAAGTTCAGAATAGTTAAATCCATAGGAAAAAAAGTAGATTAGTGGTTGCCCTGGGTCTGGGGAATGAATATGAGATAAGGATGAATATAGGATGACTGCTAGTTGCCAAAATGTTTCTTCTAGGGGTGAATAAAAGTATTCTAAAATTAGATTGTGCTAACCATTGCACAACTCTGTGAATTCTAAAATCATTAAATTGCATACTTTAAATGGGTGAATTTTATGGTATGTTAGTTATATCTCAATAAATATTTTTAAAAAGAAGAAAGTGGGAAGATGGATATCAGGAAGAGCTAGTAGAGAATTCTTTCAAAAATTATATTATGAAGGAAAGAGAAAAATAGGAAGTATATGGAGGTAGATACAAGATTAAGGAATTGTTTTTTAAGATCTAGGAAATATCAGCATATTTTAGAATATTGAAATTAATCTGAGGGAAAGAGAAAGTTTGACAATACAGGAGAGAAAATGAGAGGGAGAAGACTTGGTGGAATAATGTTTTTGAGCAGGAAATAAGAAATGGATATTTAGTAGGTAGGTGGAGGGATTTGCCTTGCAAGAATATGGAAAGTTTATCCACAATAATAACAGAGAAAGTAGATTATATTAACTCTGATTCCTGGTAGATAGGTAGATTTGGGATTGAGGCTTTTGGAAATTTTATTTTAATTGCTTCATTTTTTTCTGTTACAGTGGAAACCAAAATTGACTAGCAGAGAGTAAGGGTGGGGAAGGAGGTGTCGAAAATTAGAAGAGAAAATCTAAAATACTTGTCCTTGAGAGTAAAAAAACAATGGATTATGGAATAAAATAATGACTCCTTGGGAGTGTTAGGGACCTATATGAAGTTTAGTGAGCATGAATGTAATATGACACCAGTTGGCCTCCTTGTGTATTTTTCTCCAGCTATCTTCAGTTGCATGGATTCAGGCATGGAGTAAATGAAGAGTTAGATTTAACCAGAGTTTTGATTATGCCAGATTAGACTGAGTTTTTAGAAAACAGACTGTGGGATAGAAATTTGTGTGCAGGAAGTTTATCGGAGAGTGTTCTCAATAGCAACATCTGTAAAAAATGAGGAGAAGGAGGCCTGGGCATAGGAGAGGTTGAACAGCAATGTAGTTATACCAGAGATCTCAGACAATCATACAGGGAGCTGTGGAGCTGGGATGACCTTCAGAGTTGTTCCAAATTGAGAAAAGGGTATGAGCCATTCATGAACCTTTGTAGAACTTTATATGGAATTTCTCTGGGGAAGAGGCATGGCCTTGGACAAAGAAGCTTCTTTGAAGTAAGTAAAATTTTTCAAGAGGGATTTAGCTGTGAGATTATAGCAATCAATACTTCTAGTAGCTGAGGTGATGAGTGCCTCAATCCTAAAGGGAGGTAAGAGTGTGCACACCATAGAATCCACTGCAGTTCAGCCTTTGTACTGCTTGCTTATATATTGTTTACTCCTTCTAGGAAGAGCTTCTTCAGGATTCTGATTGGTCTCCTTTTCTAAACAAATTTACAAGAAGGAAGTGGAACTAATCCCACATCTGTAACTGGTCTAGAGGCTGCCACTAATATTCATCATCTTCCTTATTTATAGTCATTCTAGGCTCTGTTTTCTCTTAGCTAGCATCTAGATGGCTTACCCAGTGGTATGACTGAAATTTTCATATATGAGGTGCCTAAGCCATTCTCAGGATTTGGCTGTTGCTTTTCTCCATTTACCATCAAAATTGGACAGGAAAGTACCAAGAAATGCCATATGGCATCACCTAGTTATTAAACATGGTTTTCACTTTTCCCATATGGAACAGGCATAATGAAGATCAGGGTCAGTTTTTTTCTGCCAGCATGGTGACATTTTCCCTCTATTGCTGGTTTTTAGTACAAAAAGGTCAAAATTACCAGGCAGCAGCCATAGCTTAAAGTTTAATGGGACCATAATATGTCCCCTGGTTGATTTCCATTCTGGAAATGAGGACCTCTAAATCTGTGAGGCAGAGCTGTGGGAGCAGGAAGCACATACTTCAGTGACCCACTTGACGTGCTAGTAAGCAGGCTTACTTGGTTTCCAGATCCATGCATTCCACATACAGGGAGATGATATCATAAAATAGTCGTTGAATTAAGGTATATACTATGTTCTAGAGAATAATACTCTGGCCTTTCAGGGTATCATCTCCAAGATGGTGCCTTAGCTGTACTTTTGAAAAGTCATTCTACTGCTCTATCAGGTTGATAATTGGGGGTGGTGTAGTATATGGTAAGACTAGTGTATCTTAAGGTCATGTAACTTCTGCTGCATCTTCTTTTACATAAAATTTCTTGGTATAAGTTAATTATATGTGGCATTTCATGCTGGTAGATTAAATATTATGTATACTCTGGGATAGTGGTGCTAGCCAAGGCCTTTTGAGTAGGAAAAGCATATTTATGTTGGGTTTGGGTTTCCTACGAAAATAAATAGCTCCTCCTTTCAACATGAAAGGAGTTCAATGTAGTACATTTGTCACTTGTGTCTTGTTGGCCTTATCTAGTGATGGGGCCACATCAGGGGCTGGCTATTTGTCTCTGTTGCTGGCAGGTTGAGCATTTGGCTACATCAGTAACAAGATCAGCACTGTTTAGTGCTCTTCCATGCTTTCGTGCCCATGAATAACTTCCATCCATGTTACCATGGCTTCTCTCTTAATAAGCCTATTATGTTGGCCTTAGAGTAGGTGGATAAATTATCCTGTCCACTTGGTTGTTTAGTGCTTATTTCATAGTGGATGCCCTCTTATGGACATAGCCAGCAATGAATATTTTATACTTCGTGATTACTCCCATACTTCCATTCACATTCACTTCCCCTGACCTCCTGTCCACCATTGTCCAAAGTATGTAAATTCTGACCAACAAGCTGAGCCAATCATCATTGCCCATAAGTCCATGTTTATTCTCACCTCAAGCCACTTCTTTTTCCATACAAAGTAGATGAACAGGTTGTTCACTTGAAGTCTGAATATTAGGAGAATTTCTGTTCATCACTCTTTTGGTGCCAACTTTGAGTGGTGCTATAACACAGCATCAGTCCATGTTTGCCTTGCAACCACATAGTGAAACAGTGCTTTCATGATAGGGTGCATTCTCTATCTCAGGCAGTCATAGGTGTGAGCGTACAGACAGGCATTGGTATAATAATAGTTGATGACACAGAGGTCTGGGCAATCTACTTGCACAGTTTGGTACTGCTTATACCTGCTTCTGGAAACATAGATTCCTTTATTCTTCACAGTTGGTTGATAGAATCCAAATCATAATGGGTAGGTTTGGCCACATCGTCACTTAATGTCCAATGGTCAAATTCTTTATCTCTGCTAAGGTCCAGAAACAGTGAAAGGAGCATTGTGTCAGATAAATCATAGTTATCTGTTGTAGTAAGCATAGTCTTGCTCCAGATTCCTAAAAGTTTGTGTTGTGATTCTTCTATCAAACCTTGCTATGAAGTCAATATAATGTCTTTTCTTTTAACAGATAAAAACATCCAATATTATAGGCTCCAGTGGGTCACATAACTAAGTGGTCAGCTTTTCCTCCAGTGTGGTCTTGATTCCTGTTCTAGGCCTCACTTGAAGCTAGAAGACTTTCATGTTACCTAATGAATGGATCAGAACAACTTCCTAAGTGTCATATGCTGCCTCTAGAATGTGGGCAGGTTTACCAGGCTTTGTTTTCTTCTGACTGCTGTAAGATACATGATGCAATAATGTGTGCTTTAATTTAGAGGGGGTGTCTCAGCATGATTCAAAACAATGAACCCCTTGAAACTTCACAGATATGGTGGTCTCCTAATTATTGGGTAGATTATTTCCAACTGTCAGAAGAACATGTGTCTTGTGAAGATTTCCAATGTACTTGCCACTTTTTGTTCATCCAGTTAAACTAATAAGATGTCATCAATATAGTGAAATAATGTAATATTTTGTGAAATGTCTGAACTGTTAAAGTTCTTTTAGACAATGTTACTAAAGAGGAAAGTAACCTTGGGGAAAATCAGTATAAGTATATTTTTGTCAATTGCATGTGGATGCAAACTGCCTCTGATCTTATTTCATGATAGGGAAGGAAAAGATCACATTTGATAGCTCAAAAAATTTAAGTAGATTAAAATGATACCAATCATATTTTTTCCATGTATAGCAGCATGGAACTGAAAATTAACTATAAGAAGAAATCTGGAAAAAGCACATATATGTGGAGTTTAAATAACATGATACTGAACAATTATTAGATCAAAGAAGAAATAAAAGAAGGGATCAAAAGATACATAGAGAAACATGAAAAAAAAAAACAAAACAACATATCAAAATTTTGGAGATGCATCAAAAGAAGTACTATGAAGGAATTTTATAGCATGATAGCCCTACCTCAGAAAACAAGAAAATTTTCAAATAAACAATCCAATGTTTCACCTTAAATAACTAGAAAAGAAGAACAAATGAAGTCCAAAGTCAGCAGAAGGAAGAAAATAATAAAAATTAGAACAGAAATAAAATAGAGAACAAAAAGACAATGGAAAAAATTTAAAAAATAAAAATCTGGTTCTTTGAAAAGATACATAAATTTACAAACTTTTGGCAAGACTCGCTAATGAAAAAAGAGAGAAGACTCAAACAAACAAGATCATAAATGAAAGAGGATAATTTACAGTGGACACTCCAGAAATACAAAGGATTATAGAAGAATACTATGAAAGGCTATTCACCACAAAATTCAATAAGCTAGAAGACATAAAAACACTCCTAGAAGTATACAAGCTTCCTGGACTAAATCACGAAGGATTGAAAAACCTAAGTACACCAATCACTTATAAGGAAATTGAAACAGTAATCAGAAATTTTCCCCATAATAAAAGTCTAAAATCAGATGACTTCACTGGTGAATTCTACCAAATATGCAAAAAAGATTTAATATCTTTTCTTCTCAAACTCTTCAAAAAAGTTTGAGGAGGGGGAAATATTTTCTAACTCATTATATGAGACCAACATTACCTGATACCACAACCACATGAGGACAACACACACATACACAAAGAAAATTACAGGCTAATACCTCTGATGAACATAGATGCAAAAATCCTAAACAAAATACTAGTTATTGAGGACAACAATACGTTAAAAAGATAACATCATGATCAAATACAGTTCATTTCAAGGATGCAAGGATTGTTCGACATATGTAAATCAATGTGATACACCACATCAACAACATAAGTAATAAAAAATCATATAATCATATTAATAGATGCCCCCCCAAAAAACATTTGACAAGGTCCAACACCCATTTATGATTAAGACATTCAATAGGATGGGTATAGAAGGAAAGTACCTCAACATAATAGTGGCTACATACAACAAACTCTTAGATATTATCACGCTAACTGGTGGAAAACTAAAAGCTTTTCCTCTAAGATCAGGAACAAGACAAGGATGCCTATACTCACCACTGTTATCCAACTTAGTACTGGAAGATCTAGTCAGAGCAATAAGTAAGGAGAAATAAATAAACAGAATTTAAATTGGGAATAAAAAAGTAAAACTGTCACTATTTGCAGATGACATGATTCTCTATATAGAAAATCCTAAAGACTTCTCCAAAAGACTATTAGAAACAATAAACAAATACAGGAAAGCTACAGGATAATAAACCAATGTACAAAAATCTATTGCATTCCTATATACCAATTCTGAAATGTCAGAAGAAGAAATAAAGAAAACAATACATTTTGCAATTGAAAAAAATAAAGGACCTATACACTGAAAATTACGACATTGTTTTTTCTTTTTCTTTTATTTTTTAATTTTTTTATTATTTTATTTCTATTTTATTTAATATTATTTTATATTAGTTTCAGATGTACAGCATAGTGGTTAGACATTTATATAATTTACAAAGTAATCCCTTGATAAATCTAGTATCCACCTGACACCATACATAATTATTACAATATTTTTGGCTATATTTCCTGGGCTGTACTTTACAACCCCATGACTATTTTGTCACTTCCGATTTGAATTTCTTGATACCTTCGCTTTTTCACCCAGCCCTCTAACCCTGCCTCTTACCTGGCAACCATCAATTTGTTCTCTGTATCTATGGGTCTGTTTTTTTTTGTTTGTTATTTTGTTCTGATTCCACATATAAGTGAAATTATATGGTATTGTCTTTCTCTGACTTATTTTACTTAGCATAGACTCCCTACTTCTATCCATAGTCACAAATGATAAGATTTTATTTTTTATGGCAGAGTAATATTCTAGTACATATATGTGCCACCCCTTCTTTATCCAATCTTCTACTGATGGGCGCTTATTTTTCTTCCATATCTTCACTGTTGTAAATAACACTGCAATATAACATTGGTGACTATCTTCTCCCATTCAGAAAGTTGTCTTCACATTTTGCTGATGGTTTCCTTTGCTGTGCAAACATTTTTAGGTTTAATGTTGTCCCATTTGCTTATTTTTTATTTTGTTCCCCTTGCCTGAGGAGTCAGATCTGAAAAGGAATTGCTATTAACAATATCAGAAAGTTTACAGCCTATAATTTTTTATGAGGGTTTTGGGTCTTACATTTAAGTCTTTAATCCATTTTGAGTTTATTTTTGTACATAGTGGTATAGTATCAATTTTTTTGCATGTATCTGTCAAGTTTGCCCCAAAACATTTATTGAATAGACTGTCTTTACCTCATTGTGCCTCCTTTGTCATAGACTAATTGAACTTACAGGCATAGATTTATTTCTGGGCTCTTTATTCTGTTCCATTGATCTATGTGTCTGTTTTTATGCCTGTACCATGCTGTTTTGAATATTATAGCCTTGTTGTACAGTTTGATATCAGATTGTGTGTTACCTCCAACTTGTTCTTTTTTCTCAAGATTGCTTGGTTAAATATTTAAGGTCTTTTTGTGGTTTCATATCAATTTTAGTATTATTTGTTCTAGTTCTGTGAAAAATGTCATTGGTATTTTGATAGGAATTGCATTGAATCCATAGATTGCTTTGGGTAATATAGACATTTAAAAATGCTAATTCTTTCTATCCATGATCACAACATATAATTCCACTTGTATGTTTTTCAAATTCTTTCTTCAATGTCTTATGATTTTCTGAATACAGGTTTTACAACCTTGGTTAAATTTATTTCTAGTTTTTTTTTAAATGTAATTATAAATGGGTTTGTATTCTTGATTTCTTTTTTTGATAGTTTATTATTAGCATATAAAAATGAATCAATTTCTAAATATTAATTTTGTATCCTGTTACTTTTCTGAATTCATTTTTAAGCTCTAATAGTTTTTGGTGGAATCTTTAGGGTTCTCTGTATAGTATCATGTCATTTGCAAATAATGATAGTTTTACTTCTTCCTTTTTAATTTGGATGCCTTTTTGTTTTTGTTTTGTTTTTCGTTTTTTTTTTTTGTTTTTGGTCTGACTGCTGTGACTAGCACTTTTGAAACTATGTTAAATAAAAGCGATGAAAGTGGACATTCTTGCCTTGTTCTTGATCTTAAGGAAAACGTTATAGGTTTCACATATGTGGCCTTTATTGTGTCAAGCTATGTTCTTCTATTTCCACTTTGCTGAGAATTTTTATCATAATTTAGTGCTGGATTTTATCGGATGTTTTTATACATTAATTGATATGATTGTATGATCTTTATCCTTCATTTTGTTTATGTAGTTTATCACATGAATTGATTTGTGGATATTGAACCAACTTTGCATCCCAGGAAAAAATCTCACTTAACCAATTTCCTATTTTGAAAAAAAAAGCGCAACTTGCTGCCAGTGTTAATTTAATTTTACATAAACACACTCTTTGAGGCTGAAGCAAATCTGATTGGTTTTCAATGTGAAAATAAAATATAAAAACTGTTGTTGGAGTTATTTCTAAACAGAACTGTCTATAATTCTATTGTAACAGAAGTGCATGCGATGATCAGTATTTAATAACTTTTTTTCACATTTGAAATTCAAAGCATGGAACAACACAGAGGGGAACATCACATTCCACACAAAAATATTGCATTTCTCTCTGGATCTTCTTGCCATCCTTGTAATTGTGTGAGCAGCAAATTTTAAAGCAACCAGTTGGATTCTGTTTCCCTTAGGGGAAATATCCCCCAGACAGGTGAAATGCTCCTGGGGAAATGTCCTCCAGACAGGTGAAAAAGATGATCAATCAGAGCATGAACAACCTTGAAGACATTGCTGCCTTGGCTTGTGATGCTTTTCCAGCATTCTTTCAATCAATGTCAGTCTGAACTTTACATGGCTGATCATGTGCTCAGGATTGTCCTTCTTGAACAGGATGTAGTTCAGCACTGTAATGTTTAGAAGAATTTCTTTTGACAACTTGCTTCTTTTGTGTTCAGTTGGATAAAAAGTGAGCATCTGAGAACTTGAGCCCACTGCTCCCATATTCTCATTACAATCCACAAAGACACACGGCTTCTTAGTTTTCTTTCCATTTCTGTTGTCTACTTCAATCAGCATCATTGTGGAATTTCAACAACATTGACATCTCCTTCTTGTCACAGCATTTCAGTGCCATAAGTTCACCACAGAATTTGGTTACAGTAGTTCCCTTTGCAATTTTTTTAAAGATGATTTGGCATCTGTTCTCTGTTCAAATGAGCTGTCTCAATTACCTCAGCCTTGTATTGATGCAATTCTCCAAAAAGCATTGGAGATATGTGGCAAACTTTGGGGGTAAGTTTAGGACTGTAATTTGTAAGTTATCTTGGGGTAAATGCTACAGCCACAAGTGCTGCCCTGTGAGTATTCTAAGGGCAAATGGGAAATGGGTTAAATATGGTGTATGATCTTTTTAATGTATTGCTGAATTTGGTTTGCTAATATTTTGTTAAGGATTTTTGCATCTATGGTCTCAGAGATATTGGTCTATAATTTCTTTATTTATAATGTCTCTCTCGTTTTGGAATCAGAGTAACAATGGCCTCATAAAAATAGCATGGGATCCTTTCCTCCACTTGAATTTTTTGAAATTGTTTGAGAAGGATAGGTTAATTCTTTGAATGTTTAGTAAAAAGTCATCAGTGAAGTCATCTGGTAGGACTTTTGTTTTTTGGGAATTTTTTGATTAGTGATTCAATATTGTTAGTAGTAATCAATATGTTCAATTTTTATCTTTCTTTTTTATTCAGTCTTAAAGATTATATGTTTCTAGGAATTTGTTATTTCTTTCAGATTGTCCAGTTTGTTGCCATATAATTTTTCATAGCATTTTCTTATAATTCTTTGTATTTCTGACATGTCAGCTGTCATCTCGCCTCTTTTATTTCTTATTTTACTCATTTGGTCCTATCTTTTTTCTCCTTTTTTTCCCCCTGTGATGAGGCTGGTTAAAGGTTTATAAATTTTGTTGATCTTTCTAAAGAACAAGCTCTTAGTTTCATTGCCTTTTTGTATTTTTTTAGACTATATTTCCTCTCTAATCTTTATTATTTCCTTATTTCTACTCAGTTTGGGCTTTGTTTACTTCTATCTTTCTAGTTTTTTTAAGTGTAATGCTGGATTGTTTATTTGAGATTTTTCTTGTTTCTTGAGGTTTGCCTATATTGCTATGAATTTTCCCCTAAGGATTGCTCTCTCTCTGTCCCATAGATTTTTTTTATTGTTTCATTTTATTCATCTCAAATGTCTTTTAATTTCTACCTTAATCTTGTTAACCTGTTCATTGTTTAGTAGCATGTTATTTAGCCTCCATGTGTTTGTGTATATGTGTGTTTCTTGTAATTGATTTGTTGTTTCATACCATCGTGGTCAGAGAAGATACTTTACATAATTTCATAGTTCTTAAATTTATTGACTCTTGTTTTGTGGCTTAACATGTGACCTATCTTGAAAAATATTTCATGTGGAGTTGAAAAGAATGTATGTTCTGCTCCTTTGGTGTGAATGCTCTAAAAATATCAATAAATCCATCTGGTCTAATGCGTCATTTAAGGCTACTGTTTCCTTGTTGATTTTCTGTCTGAAAGATCTGTCCATTGGTGTCAATGGTATATTAAAGTCCCCTAATATGACTGTATTACAGTTGGTCTCTCCCTTTATGTCTGTTAATATTTGTTGTATATATTTAGGTGCTTCTATGTTGGGTTCATAAATGTTTACAAGGGTTATATACTTTTGTTGGGTTGATCTCTTTAGCATTATGTATTTTGTCAGACATAAATATTGCTGTCCAAGTTTTTTGTTTGTTTCCCTTTTCATGAAATATCTTTTTTCATCTCTTTAATTTCAATCTGCGTGTGTCTTTGGATCTGTAGTGGATCTTTTATAGACAGCATATGTGTGGGTTTTATTTTCTTATTTGGACCTTGTGAAAACTTGAGAGATTTTTGAAAACTCCACAGCATGGGCTCAGGCTGCCACTTGTGGATTAGCCTCTAGAAGAAGTTCAGTCCAGGCACATGAATTGGATAAGGTGGGGTCTCAGAGAATCACTGCGGTGGGGCAAAAGTGATGTTAACCAAGTTAATGAAGATTGAGATTTGGTTCCTGCTTGTGCTTTAATCTCAGAGAAAGTTGCCACTCCAACCCTCACCCTGAAGCCTGACCTTTCAGTACTTCCCCATATGTTACTGGTGCTTTTGAGCTGCTGTTCCTTTTTTGAGCTTGGGACAAATGTTTTTGAGCAAGCAAATCTTTTCTTAGGTTCTTTAAGAGGATGCCTATCAACAGTGGCTCTACATCTTACCCAGACTGAGCCCCTGCTGATTTTCACAGCCAGCTGTTATGGGGGGGCTCCCTCTTCCTAATACTGATGCTCTATGTTAGAGAGCTTGGTGACAGGCTGGGACCTCTTGCTCCTCAAGGGAGAGCCCTGCAGGCAGTATATCCTTTCCTATTCTTAACAACCACAGGTGGTGTGGGAACAACCTGTTTTGTGTCTTCTCCTCTCCTACTAGTCTCAAGGTGGCTTATTCTTTATATCCTTAGTGTTAGGAGTTCTGTTCAGCTACTCTTAAGGTGGGTCTTAAGAGTAGTTATTCTGTAATTTAGTTGTAATTTTGATGTGGTCATGGGAAAACATGAGTACAGCATTTACCTACTCCACCATCTTGACAGGAAAATCTCAGAATTTTGACTTTTTATTGAATATCCACTCTTGATTTCTTTTGGTTCTGTGAATTAAGCAACTACTTTGTTAGCTGCTCATCATTATTCCCTTAAGATTAATAAAAGTTATCTTCTTTTAAAAAATTCATTTATTTTAATAGTTTCAAGTATACAGCATATTGGATATATATATATATATATTTCATAAAACTATCTCCCCAATTGCTCCCTTCTTCCCTTGACCCTCCACCTAGCCAACATATTAATAACTGCATTCCCTATGCCGTGATCCCCATCCCCATGACCATCCATTGGCTACTAATTTGTATTTCCTTAACCCTTCACCACATTGTCTCAGACCCCCAAAACCTCCTTCCTTCTGTCACCAAATTGTCCACTATATTTGTGAGTCTGTTTTTGATTAGTTTCTTCTTTTTATTCCTTAGGTTCTGCATATAAGTGAAATCATATAGTGTTTATTTTACTCTGTCTGACTTAAATGTCTTCTAAGTTCATTAAAGCAATATCTTTTCCATCCCTTCCTTTTAGTCTGTGTGTGTCTTTTAATCTGAAGTAAGTCTCTTGTAGGCACCATATGTAGGGGTCTTGTTTTCTTATCCATTCAGCCACTCTATCTCTTGGTTGGAGCACTTAATTCTTTTCCATTTGAGGTACTTATTGATAGGAATGTAGTTGTTACCATTCTTTATTACTGTTTTTGAAACATGTTTTTTCTTCTTAAAGAAGTCCCTCCAACATTTCCTATAATACTGGCTTGATGGTGATAAATTCCTTTAGCTTATTTTTGTCTGAGAAGCTCTTTATCTGTCCTTTGACTCTAAATGATAGCGTTTCTGGATAAAGTATTCTTGGTTGTAGATCCTGGGTCTTCAACATGTCGAATGTTTTGTGCCAAGCCCTTCTGTCTTGCATAGTTTCTTTTGAGAAATCAGCTGCCAATCTTCTGGGTGTTCCTTTGTAGGTAACTATCTGTTTCTCTCTTGCTGCTTTTACTATTTTTTTTTTTGTATTTAAACTTTGGCATTTGAATTATGATGTGTCTTGGTGTGGGCCTCTTTGGATCCCTGGTTTTGGGATCCTCTGAAGTTCCTGAGGTTTTATGTCCAGGTTAGGAAAATTTTCCACCATTATTTCTTCAAATATATATTCAACTTCTTGTTCTCTCTCTTCAGGTACCCCTATGACATGGATATTTTTACCTTTAATAGTGTCCCATATGCTCCTTAAATTATTTTTATAGTCTTGGCATCTTTTTTCTTGCCATTCTGATTGAGTGTCCTTGGCTTTCCCATCTTCTATATAGGTCATTTGATTTTCTTCTTTATTCACTTTGTTTACTCCTTTGTTTATTCCATTTAATATACTTCTCATTTCAGATAATGTGTTCTTCATTTCAGACTGCTTCCTTTTCACAATTTCCATTTCCATTTTTATGTTTATTTTAATCTCTTTGTTGAAGTTTATGCTGAATTTATCTACACTTACAAAAAGTTCATTGAGCTTCTTTATAACCAGTACTTTGAACTCTGCATCTGTTAGAATGCTTGACTCAATTATTTCTGAATCTCTGTTCTGTTCTCTTATATGGTTTCTCCTTCTTTGTCTTCCCATTTTGGCTGTTTTTCCTTGTCTGTTTCTATGTACTAAGCAAAGCTCCTAAATGTCCCAGTCTTATTAGTGTGGATTTGTGAAGTAGGTGTTTAGTGGTACAGTCCTGAGAGGGGTTCAGCTGCAGACCAAATTTATTCTAAGCCTGTGTGCCCCTCTGGGGCCACCTGTTAAGATTCTGCCAGCAATCCACAGATGCTGTGCCTATACTTACCTCAAAAGGCCACCCAGAAACCAAGGCCGGCTGCCTCCAGTGTGAGTCTAGGCACTGTTCATCAAGGAGCACCTGACTCGCTGAGGATACACGTGGATGTGGCTTGGGTGGGGCTGTGAGTTCGGGGAGGCAGAGTTTCAGAGATTCCTCTTGGCGGAGTGACCCTTCTTATCCAGTTTGATGATGTCTGGGCTATGGCGGCGATGTGTCCGGGCACTGGAAGGTGGGAGCACTCAACAGGGAACAATGGACATCTCTGGCACTTCTGTACAGAGCAAGTCTTGCCTTGGTTCTCACTCTGACAATGTCTCCCTGTAAGTCCCTGGTTCCCCCTCTGCTCAGCCTAATTGACACTGCTGCTCAGAGCAAGCAAGTCCATCACCGCTAAAATCCACTTGCAGATATGAATTCCTTTAAGAGGAGTCTGCTGCTGCTGCTGCTGCTGCTGCTGCTGCTGCTGCTGCTGCAGCCTCCATCTCATTCAGCTGCTGGAGACCCAGCAGCCCTATGTCTTCACCTTTGCAGGGTGATTTCTTGGATTTCCCCCTAGCTGTATGGCTTGTTCATCTGGATCCGAGGTGATTTTTCTTTGCTTGTTCCTTGTTTCTATTACAACTTTGATTTGGTTGCCAGAGGGATGAACAGAGCCTTTATCATTTACGTCATTTTTTTCCTCTCTCCAAAAGCTATCTTTTGTTAATCATTTCCATAGTTGTCTGTAGGTCCTGCGGAAGGCATATAATCTTTTGTGAAACCAAAACCCCTGAATTGTCCTCAAAAAAGGAATAAATGATAGCTTTTAGCAGGGAAAATGGGATACTGCTGCAAGTCCAGATATTCAGGGTAATCTGGGGATTCAAGATCTTCAAGTACATCAATATAGATGTCCTCAGCTGAGGTTTCAGGGTCTCATCTTTTCCTAATTAGAATCCTAACCTTTGACGAGCAGCCTCCAGGGGACTGAGAATTCAATCTCCACTGAAATTCTGCTATACCTATAATTAAGTTGTGGCCCTGGACCTCAGCTTTCTGATTCTCCAGTTTCAGAAGAGAAAGTCTCTTGAAATGCTCCTAAGGAGGCCTACTGGCTTTTATGCTTAACCTTTAATTGTTGATGAATTACCCAAAGCTTTTCATTGTCATTCCTCAAAGCATCGGTAGGCCCCCAAACAGTTATTCAACTTTATAGTCTGCATATTTCAAGTTCCTGAGGTATTATCTTTGCCAGTGCATTTTGTTACACCTGCATCCTATTCAGTTCACCACTAATGTAAGTTATAACTATTGCAGCATGACAGCATGCCAGGAACTACCCACTCACCACCAATCATGGGATTCTCATTGTCAACTGGCTGGTGGGTGATCTGGTTCCAAAATTTATTTTAGAGTCTTTTTCCAAGAATGCATAGTACTGCCTTGGGTCAAATTTCCTGGAAAGAGACTCCAAAATAAAAATTTACATGTAGAAAATTTTTAGAAATGCTCTTAGGAGAAATACCTATAAAAGAGTGAGGGTAGCAGGATTTGGCAGAGGAGAACTGGAACTGTGATGCAATTGCAATAGAACTGGCAGAGACCTTCAACATTTTTTTCTAGATTAAGCCAAATGTGTGTAGTTTTTTTTTACCCTCTCATCAACCAATCAGTGGATGTCTCTAGGGGAATAACCTTGGCGAAATGCCTGAAGACAATTCCCAGAGAGAGACTCAGCTATGAGCAGTCAGCAGGCTATATCCCTGGCTTGGGTATTTTGCTTGGGGCCTTCAGTACTGAAGAACTTTTCCCAGTGTGCCACAGCATTCACTCTACTTAAAGATGTACACAAAAGGATAGCTCTGATGGTTGCTCATGCCTATTAGTTCAGTAAGGAGAAAAGTTGAGGGATAGCAAAAAAGGATGAACAAATTGTAAGTTCCTGGGGAGTTGAACAATTGCTGTGGTTGGTGTACTGGAGCAAGTGGGCAGGAAAGATAAGATGCTATGTGGTGAGCTGATGAATGGGATGTTTAGCATTATGGAGAGAGTGCGGTTATTAGTAATGACAAGGTCAGAAACCTGTCTTTGGACTGAGTGGCTAAGGTAGGGTAGAAGACAAGGTCATTGAAGGAGAGCAGGTTTAGGAATTGAGAGGTGATGGAGTCATCATAGAATCAACCTGTTTATTATTTAGATGTGAAAGGGCTTAGTATGTTCAGAGAATAGTAAGAAATGGAATTATCAATAGTTCATATATGTGATGGCAAGTGGTGGAAATTAATCTGAAAAGGTAGTTTAGGGCCAGTATATGAAAGGCCCTAAGTATCAAGCTAAGAAATTTGGCTTGTGTCCCATAGAAATAGATAGGTAGTGAAGATTTTAAAACACCTATTTGTCTTATATGGGATTTGGAAAGGTCAAACTTGCAGCAGTGTAAACAGTACATATACTGTAGAATAAGGCCAATCAATTAAGATGCTATTGTAATAGTCCTGAGTTAGTCAAGACTTCACATGCTAGATATTTGTGTCAGATACTACAAACTGCCTATCCAATATCTATTCTTATTCTTTAGGAGGAGGCTTCTATATTGTCAAAGGTAGTATTGAGTTTTGCTTTCTTTACAGACAGGAGGGACCATTAATGCAAAAGAAAGGTACTGGATTAGGTTTTTGAGATGTATGTGTTAAGATGATTAAATCAGCTGAAGGTAAATGTGGAAGGCAGACTAATATCCCCCAAAGATGTCCGTGTCCTAATTCTTGGAGCCTGTGAATCTGTTACTTTACATGGCAAAGAGAGATTGAGGTTATTATCAGCTGGAACCTGAATTATCTGAGTGGGCCCAATGTAATTGCAAGTATCTCTAAAAGTGAAAGAGGGAGGAAGGGTTCTGAAAATGGAAGAAGGGGCACAAAACCAAGGAATGCAACAGTTTCTAGAAGACTGAAAAGGCAAGGAAATAGTTTTTCCTGTTACCTCCAGAAGAAAATGGAGCCCTGTTGATATCTTGATTACATCCCAATGAGACCCATGCCATATTTTTGACCTATAAAACTATAGGGTAATACATTTTTTTTAAACCTCTAAGCTTGCGGTAATTTGTTACAGCAGCAGTAGAAAATTAATACAGCAATCATTTTTACTTTTTTTACTTTTTTTCTGCTTTATTTTAACTGCTAAAATGCAGCTATCCCTATTAGACTATGAAGTATCCATGCAAAATGATTGGTAGACCAAAAAGATGAAAAGACTTGGGTCCCTTTTTTTTTTGAATTTTTTTTTTTGAACTGTTAGCCTGTGAATTTCTTTTAAAAGAGAGAAAAATAATCCTGTGAGTATTTAAAAGACTATAATCAGATTGCTATTAATAGCTAAATATAATTCCTGACTAAAATAATAGTATAGGCTGGGTATCCTTATAATTATTAAACTCAACATACCAAAATCCAGTAAATAATTGAATTTACCATATGTCAGACATGATTTTCTTTCCCCAGATTTCCTGATTTCTGCTCAAGTCACCACCAATTCTCAGAACTACTAAGGCTAAAAATTTTGGAGTTTCCCTTAAATGCCTTTTTCTCCTCATCTATATATCTAATTATTTGTCAAAGCCTGTCAATTCTACTTCCATATCACCTCATGCACTACCTTTTTTCCACTGTGATTGCACTCTCCTAGATTAAGTTCTCTCTCTCTCTCACCTGCCCTCCCCGCATACAAACATACATCTGAACTATTACAAAAACTGGTCTTTTCATGTTAATCTGCAATATATCCCACAAACTGCTAGATTTTACTAATATTTCAATTTTTTAAAAAAACTAATAGGTCTACTTTTCTTCTCAAAAGCCTTCAGTGGCTTCCCATTATTCATCATATTAAACCAAATGCCTTAATGTTGCATTCAAGACCTTAACCCAGGCATGCTTCATATTTTCTCTTTAACACATATTGGATCGGCTAATAATTACTTTCCTAAATGTGCTTCTCATTTTCCTTATTCTGTGGCTCCTAGCCTCTGACACACATGCATTGGTTTCCATGACTTATTCTCTCATTGTTTCCTATTTACTTCCTTTTCTTCACTTACTGTCGTTTGTAAATATATTATTTTTTTAATTAATCAATTAATTGTATATTCACCAGAATATAAGCTCCCTGAGGATAGGATAGGAACTAAGTTTCTCTTAGTCACTACCCCATTTCCAGTACCTGGATGGGTGTCCGAGGAGGGACTCAGTAAAGGTCTGTTGATTGCGTGGATGAGTGGAATGTTACTGTAAAGACCATCATAACTTCATATAGAATCGTCTTAAAATTCGAGCTGGAAAAGCATGACTTTGTTTCCATCAACAGTATCATTAGATTCAGGGATGAATTCTCATTCTCAAAGATGAGAAAAACAAACAAACAAACAAATGAACAAAGCACCAGTGTATCCTGATGGTCAGGAAGTAAGGCCGTCTACAGGTCAGAACATTAGCCTTGGTGGAGGGTCCCTCCCTTCCACGCTGTGAGGCCCTCTGATCTCTAGGCCATGTCTTTGTGTCAGCTAAATAAATGTCCTTCCTATTTTACACTTACTTTATGCCAGATCACAAAGATGATTTAGCCTTTCAAAACATGGTTTCTCTATGGCTTCACCTAATTGCTGAAAACTTAGTTTGCTCTGCAACAGCATAAATAAACATACTTGGAACAAGAGGCTAAATTTTATTCTTCCCTTCAGCAAAGCATAAAAACAAACAAAACAAACAACCTTCCTGCCTAAACTCTCCTAAAACCTCATAATGACAGGAAGAAAAATATTGTATGAGGAAATTTTATTTATTCAATATTAGACAAGGAAAAATTTTATGCCACAGGATCTTAGATAAGGGAAACATGTCATAGTAGCTCAGAAGTGGCTGCTGAAAGTGCTGCAGGAATGAAGAGACAATAAATGCACTCATAAGGTTCATAGAAGTGCTTTTTATTAATCCAAGGAGTCAATACTAGGTAAGCAGGGTATGTATTAAAGGGTGGGCATACCATATTGCCTCATACACTTAGGGAATTTCTATTGCTTTTGATTCTCTGTGATATCATTTCTTTTCAAATACAAACTAGTGCATGCATGTGTATGTGTGAGCATCTAAATAAATAAGTTTCTTAATTCCAAATGAATAATTATATTTATAATTTGTAATTTTATAGAAAACAGAAATATGTAAATGGTACCCTAAAAATATCAGGACAACAGAAGATATTTATTATTATTATTTTAAATATAAAATGTCCTTCCATTATTATACTGTCTATATTAGGTCCTATCTCTACCTTACCCTCATCTTCTTCTCCCCAAATCGTTTTCACGTGCAGAGTAAGAATTCTGCCTTCTTAGATTGTCAGAGAATGTCTATTTTTCACAATTTCAGACCTCTTGTAATTAAACATGACACAGCAATTTAGGGAAAGGGAAAGCATTGTTTGAAAACTAAAACCATTTTTTAGTGTAACTAAGGTAGCACAGCAGATTAAATCTGAATTTTGAACGTATTTTCAGATTGTTCACTGGTGTGTGCCATTTTAGAGGGAGATAATGTGTTTTCAGAAATGGTACATTTTTAGTGGAAATTAAAAAAATTATCAAGAAGCTAAATATCTTCGTGCTGTATTTTAATGTGCAGATAACTCTTATTCTAACCTGGGTTTAGAAGCTTGATCTGGAAAGACCTTTAAATTACATTTAGGACATGATGTTCTTTAGGAAGAAAGCTACCTCTTTTTCTTTTCTCCAGGGCACTGCAGTTTAGGACAGGCACAAAGCTGGGAACATAACCAAGGGCAGAAAAAAATTCATTCCCATGTTCCATTTGTCCAACTGACCTGCAGGTCACAACCTGAAAGTTTATGAATCGGTGAGGCCTTGTCTCTGTATAAGCATGTTTTCTGGACTTTGGCTGAAGCTAAATTCCTGACTTCTGAAAGAGGAGTGGGTGTGGACTTCCAGCAGGAATAGCCAGTGGGAACGAAGTAATATTCATTAAGAGTGTCTCATGCAAGCAGCACTGGGCTAAGCATGCT
>CM053510.1:73971953-74054580 GCA_028627145.1 Eidolon dupreanum
TCTCTCTCTCTCTCTCTCTCTCTCTCTCTCTCTCTCTCTCTCTCTCTCTTTTTCTCTCTCTTCCTCCCTCCCTCTCTCCCTCCCTCCCTCCTTCTCTCTCTCTCTCTCTTTCTTTTCTTCTCTTTCTTTGTGCCAGGAGATTTGAAACAATATTCTTTTCTGATCAGTTCAGTTTATACAATGTCCTTCAGTGTCCACATGAGCATTTCAGTGGAGAAGAAAAGAAACTGTGCTACCTGAGAACTGAAGACTGCTTAGGTCAGTGAATACTAATAGAGTCTTTAAGGACTTATGGAGCCAGGAGTTAACTTTTCTCAACTTTTAAGGTAATCTACAGCAAATTTAATTGTTGTTTAAAATAAGTGGGTGTACACTAATTTTCTGTTTTTCACACAACAGCAAGTTTTTCAGTGGCTGGAGCGATTTTCCAAACATAGAGAAAATATGTCTTTTGGTTAATTTGCATTTGAAAGAATCTCTTTTTGTATCTGAGGTTCTCTCTCTACCACAAATTATGTATTTTTCATATGAGCTGATGTAGCCATAGTGATCAGAATGTGGATGCATTCTGTGTTATATTAATTCTTGGTGTGGGTTGGTTTGGTGAAAGTTATTGTTTTGTTGCTGCCAAAGATGAAAGAGTTTGTTTTTTATTGCTATTGTTTTTGGAACTTTTGGTGGGGTTTAAGACTGCATTGTGAGAAACTCTCTTATAGAGAAGAGCTATCTCTTTCTCTGTTTAATGTGCATTTTTTTACAATGTTCAACTTTAACTCTAAGGAAGGAGTACAGTTTTCCCATAATCTGTGTCAAAGTGGAGTTTTTAAAAAATGTAGTTTTGGAGGAAAACATAATTTAGAAAGGCAGTCTGTAATAAAGAAATTAAGTCAAAACTTTCTTGGTGAATATAAGCAATGGATGCAAAAACACTACTTGCTGCATACTCACAGATTTAGTTTAGGTTAATAATTTTTACTTCTTAATTAAAAACATAGATCAGACTTTAATGTGCTGTCTTACAATAATAGTCGATAACACAAAACATTAAGATTAGAGAGAATTAGGATCTCAGAAAAAACAAATTAGCAAAGGCAGCCCCTTTAAAACATCTGAGGACTGAGGTTATGAAATCACACGGCTTCATGTAGGAATAGTGCATCCTGAGCTAAAGCAGTTTAATTTTTTCAAGAATTTTAAGAGTAAAAGAGGATTGATTTCTTTTCCAAAAAACCCAAACAAAACAAAACAAAAAACAGCCAGGCAAGGATTATTGATCAGTTAGGGATTAAATAAATTTTGGAATACAAAGCATCACATATTATCAATATGTAAATCAGACTGGCCAGCTATTCAGGGGGAATAAATAAAAATAGCATAGTTTCATATGGAATCAAATGCAGCAACACTCTTGCCCTTCCTACTCCATCTTCCTGTCCCAGAGAAGGACGATAGACATGGGCCATATCAGACTTAGCTGATATGCTGACCTTGTTCTTTAACTTATTTCTATCTGTTTTTACTGGGTAGTTGAAGCAGTGAGCAAAATGAGAAGGGACCTCAGAGAAGGCGAGAAAAGGAGGCCAGGGCTGTGATCTGCTCCCCTCCTCCCCCTGTGATTTAGACATAAGTAGAGGAGCTAAGTGGATGTATCTAAATCCACTTCCTTCTGCTCCCAGGGCTTTGATTTAGTACCAATTGCTGCAGTTCTGCACCTGCCTCTGTTTTCCATAGGTAAAAGCTTCTCTGATGCATCAATGGTGATTTATTTGATATCAATTGATCCCTAAGGAGATAGCCAAAGTAATTCAGTCTTGTTTTGGTTTTTCTTTTCTTCCCTAACATGTATCAGAGGTCTTGATGAGTTTAATTGAAATAACAAATCCTTTCTGGAATAGAAAAACACAGTTCTTGAAATTGTGTGTGTGTGCGTGCGTGCATGTGTGTGTGTGTGTGTCCACGCGTGCGCGCATGTGCCCATATGTGTACCATTTGCAGTCTGGGTTCTGGGACAGTGCTGCTTGGAAGGCTTTGTATGGCTGAGAGCATTTGTCTGGAGTCAGAAATTATTTCACTGCCTTGGTTCTGTCTGTATTAAAAGCAAGGAGGCACCGATTCTGGAGCATTCTATAACTTTCTTGTTTGACTTTCCTTTTCCATCTATCATTGCACTCATCGCCAGCTCTGCTCCCTCTTCATGACCTATGCCTTGACGAATAGTACTGAAACTTTTTGAGGCAGAATGCAAAGCCAAAGGGTATGCAACGAAGCAGAGAATGAACAAAGACAGGCCTCCTTGTGTTCACATCTGGATAAAATTTAGATTGTGAGAAGGGAAAGTGAATGGAAGAAAAAAAACTGACATCACTTTAAAAATGTATATAATCAACTTCTTAGAGGTTTTCTTGTCTCTAGTTTTCTGAATTTTTTGTATTCTGCCCACACCCTACTCATTGGGCTTGGAGAAGGCAAGTATTATGATCTTTTTCTGTAGTGAAGTGTAGTGGTTTATTCAAAGCAGTGACTGAGTTAGAACTAGAACACAGAACTCTTGAGCTCCACTCCAAGGCTCTAACTACAAAATAATAGGAATAATCTGGTGTTACTTTCTGTATCTTGGACTCAGTTTCCCATTCACCTTGAGGTTTTGGACAATGGCAGTTATTCTGTGAAAAAAAAAATTCTCAAACCAAATGTGTTACTATAATGGATTCTTAACTTTGAGAAGTACTTGAAACATTTCAGGGAACTTCCACATCTTTCCTTTTACCTTATCTTTAACACTACCCATTAAAATAGATTGAACCAGTATTAATATTTTTATTTGACAAATGATGAAACTGAAAGATTAGAATGATTTGCTCTCTAAGATCAGAATGAGGCTGGATGGGAGTTCAAGTTGCCCAACTCAGGATTTGAAATTCTAGGCCATCCTGAACCTATGTAGGGTTGTCAGGTCACTGAGACAGAGAATGTATATAAAGAAGAGTTTCATGATTCACGAAGGCAAAAAAAGTGGCAGTGGTGGGGACTTTATATATTGTTATGAAAAAGAAAACTGAGACTGGAAAAGTTATGTATTTCTCCGACAGTAACCCACAGTGAGTTGGGGACCCAGCTTTGAATTCTGTCTGTGGGACCACAAAATATGTGTGATATGATATAGTTACAAAGTACATGGACTTTGCTGGATTTCTCTGCATCTCTTTTTCATCATGGGGTTGCTGTGAGGATTATTTGAGACGATACACATAAAATACTTAGCAAAATGCTTTGCAGAGTAAACCCCACAGTGTTTTGAATGGTACATATTCCTGCTGTTTGTGTTCTATATCATCCAAGGTAAGTGCCAGCTATTCTTTATGTGAATTCCCAAAAGCTCTTAGCTCAACAACCAGATCCTCAGGGAGGTTGTGTTGGTGAGTTAAAATCATCAGGTGAGTAGTGCTTATGGTATATTTATTGAAAATATAAAAACTGTGCTGAATAGTCCAGTGAGCTAAGGCAAAATCAGTGGTCCTCTTGATATTGGTCCTGGGAGAGGCTGAGAGAGTTTATCTAAGTAGATGTGTCTGAGATGAGCAGTACTATAAAGCCAAATCTAATTATCTGTGGTGGCTTTCCAATGCTTCTGACCAGGCTTCTTAGATATGAGATATCTCCATGAAGGAAAGAATGATAGTTATAGGTTATTTCAACCTCATTCATCTGGTAGATATTGAAAAACAACCAAAGGCACATGTGCATATGAGCTGCAGAATTGTCAAGATTTTGTATTTCTTGGCTCTTCTGACCAGCACTGGTGTTGATGGAATATCTGGATTCCAAGCTTCTGGGCTTACACATGGCATTATGTTAGAAGAATCCCCTTAAAGAGAGAGAGAAAGTTCAAGGGCCTACTTCTGACCAAATCAATGGCTTATAATTGAGTATTCTCTCTATAGAGAATTGTGTAAATACACAGTCGCAGGGCTACAAAATCAAATGAAAGATTGGGCTGCTTTCTTCAGTCTAACTGAATAAATGAAACATATAAAGGCATAGAATACTTATGTGCAAATCAACAGAACAGATGCAGTGATTCAGAATGTAAAGTGGACTTCAGGGACAGCGGATGATGAGTAAAGATTTTAAATGTCTATTTTGACTTCTTTAGATTTCGGTATCCTCCTTCAGATGCCTCACCACAAACTTCAGCCACTTGTCTGTGCTAAGAAAGGAAGGTCACTTAGGGGGTGGGGTGGAACAGTGTAGGTGAATGTTGTTTCATTGAGCATCTATTATGTACCCAATACTAAATTTTATGCTTTACCAACATTAGCTTTTTTACAGTTCATGGTATCTCTAGAAAGTTTAAAGAAGAGGAAATCTGTTCTGAAAGGAGAATGTATATGGTCACTGAGGCAAAGAAGGCTCAGGTGATTGATCAATAGAACATATGATGCCATGTGACTAGAAAGTCTTCCAGGAAGCATATTCAGTGGGAAAATATGGCTGTGGTCTGATAGACTTTTGGCTTTCAGTAGTATTTCTGCAAGTTCCTTAGATGGGAGATACCTAATACACCTATGTTTTGCCTAATTCTGGAGCAACATGCATTGCTCAGAATTGGGCAAGTCTGGTCCCCTGAAGAGTTAGTGCCTAATAAGCTTTATGTACATTGCCTGCCTTCAGGGAACCATTCCACTTGAACAGCAAATGCAGATTATCATTTTGCCCCTCAAATAGGTTCTTAAATGTTTTTCAGCTTCAGAGTGAATACCTTAGTAATTGTTGGGTTGTATTGTATAGTTTAAAAATAGAATTTAGAGCAAAATGGCTGGCTTTTGGATCCTAACCTTGGATCTAGCTATATGACTCTGAATAAATTATTTTACTTTACTTTGTCTTAGTTTTCACATCTGAATATTATAATGTCACTAGAATTTCCACAGGTGGGATGATGAAATGTGAAAATGATTTTAAGAATTTAGTCTGTTAACCAAATGCATGATGTTACTCTTTTCCCGCTGGCTGTTATCTCTGAGTTCTAGTGCTTTCACCTCTTCTGTTCTGAAAAAGCTTTCTCTTTCATTTACGTAGATGGAAGGAGGCATGATTAAATGAGCTGGGCAAAATGCTTTCTACCAGAGTCCTAAATACTCTTTAATTGCCCAAATTATCTTTATATTTCTTGAATTAGTAAAATATTAGGAAATATGGGGGAACTAGACAGAAATTATAGCGAGTCGAATTTGGTTAACCATAAGAATTTTCTGGATGCATGAGAAATTATCTAAGTAAAATAGGCCAGTAACAAAAGAATGTGTTATTCCACTTACATGAGGTACCTAGAGTGGTCAAATTCAGAGGCAGAGAGTGGTGATTGCCAGGGATTGGGGGAAAGTGGGGAATTATTGTTTAATGGATACAGAGTTTCAGTTTGGAAAGATGAAAAAGTCCTGGAGATAAATGGTGGGGATGGTTGCACAATAATGTGAATGTATTTAATGCTACTGAACCATATTTAGATATGATTCAGATGGTAAATTTTATGTTATGTGTATTTTACCACAGTTAAAAATGAAAAAAAAAATTGAGAATATTTAAAAAGTCTGTATATTAAATAATTAATAAGGATTTACCCACTATAAGTATTTCATTACTGAAATTCAGCTGTACATAAGCAAGAAGATTTGGCTCAAACTGAGGGGGAAAAGGGAATAAAATAATTCAATAAATGCAGTTTTTAGAAATGAAAAAAGAGAATACAAAAGAAAAATAAGTTTTGACATGAAGCAATAGAAATTCCCAAATTCCTATATATGAAAAGTTTAGGAATAGGGTTTTGACACTGCTTTCAGAGCAAGCATCCTGCTTTAACTTAGATTTTTTGGCGTGGCATTTAGTAGCTGATAGAGATTGTGGAGGAACTGAGAATCCTTCTGAGCTACTTCTTTTGCTAGGCCTTGAATTTGCTTTTGGATTAAATTTTTATCAGGGACCACTTCTGTGAAAGATCTATAGTGGGAAAAATGTAGAACTGAAGAGAAATTAAAAGCTTCTCATAATCAGAGAGCAGGGAGGAAAAGCACCCAACATCCATGGAGTGCCTATTTTGTACCAGGTATTTATGTATAGTATTCATTTAACCCTCTCAATTGTCTCAGAGGTTGATTTCATATTGCCATTTTGTAAATGGGGTTTTCCCAAGGTACTTTTGCTAACTGAGTGGTGAAGCCAGGACTGGAACCCAGGTCTGTCAAGGGTCTAAGTCATATTGTTTTATCATACTTATGGATTTAGGAAGTATGGATCTAGATGATCCCTCCTTGGCTTTGTCTGTCAGCGCCATAGAGAAGTTTTCCTGTAAGAGATATGTTTTACATACTCAGCTTAGGCCCCCGCGTGCTTCCTGGGGACCCCAGGATTAGCATCTACCATTTGAACATAATTTTTAATTTTCATGAGTACTTGCATAGCAACATTTAGCCTTCCTGAGGAAAAAAGATCCAGAAGCACAGGTATCTGGGGAACATCTTTTCTGTGGTAGTATCTTGGATTCAGGTGTTGGAATAAGTGAAACTAGAGTGCACCAACCCCTCCCCTGAAGGCTGTTCTCAGGCTCCTTTGTGTGGTTCATGTATAGCCATCAATGCATCATTCCTTCTGCTTCAGCTGTTTGAGAATCTCATCTTCTTTTCTGATTTCTCACGGAACGTTTACTGCTCTCCAAGGTGTGACCTGTACCTCTAGCTAATTTATTTCTGTCATGGCTGTAGGATGGAAGGGGAGGGAGAATAAGTGGGGACTGGAGGGAAGGAGGCTGGGGAGAGAGCAATGTGTCCAGATGTGGGAAATAAATCCAGTACTAGAGCCCTTTACAGGCACGCCTGCAGCTCTGAAGAGCAGTTCTATGCACATGGCAAGGGGACTTCATTTGAAAATCTGCTCAGTAACATGGAAGCTGTAGCCACAGGGTTTAAGAAGGCCAGGAATTGTAGCAGGGCCCCATGGGAATAGAAAAGCAAGGAAAGAATGTGCCTGAAAATAATATCTTGACCATTAAGGAGCAAGTCGTCGTATTGAGCAGTACATGGTAGATTTTTTTTTTAATGAAATGATGGAAAACTCTTTTAGGGGCAGGGAGGTGACTAGTGAAGTCATATTCTCTTCTTTTTATGGTTTTTACAACAACAGAGTATTCATGTGTCAGTTTCTGAAACTGTATTCATAATTAGTGACATGTGAGATATTGAATCAAAATCACTTTAACATAAACTTTACTTATGCTTTATACATACAACATACCAAATTACTGTTTTTGTGGTCTGATTTTACTAGATAACTGAATGTTCATTTATTTTTTGTGTGAAAAAAGTTGCATTTTAGAAAATGGCTATAAACTTACACAAGGAAGGATGTAGATTATTTGTTATTTTCGCCTGTAGAGTGAGTCACATTTATTAGTAGATAAGTTGTATATAAAGAACAATTTTAAAGTTTGCAAGTCTACGGCCATGCAACCCTGAACAAGCCCGATCCCATCTGATCTTGGAAGCTAAGCAGGGTCGGGCCTAGTTAGTACTTGAATGGGAGACCACCTAGGAAGACCAGGTACTGTAGGTGTAAAAAATAAAAAAAATAAGGGATTGTAAGCTGACAAGGTCCTTGCGATCTGTGAGGTCAACCAAGGGTTCCCTTACCTAAAAAAAATAAATAAATGTTTTTATGTTATAATATTTCATTTATTTAACAATGCTAAGAAGTAGGTGTTAGTATTTTCAACACATAGTTGAAGAAATGCTGGCTTATTAGTCAGTTTACTGCCTCATCAAGGTCACATGGTTAATAAATAGCAAATATACAATTCTAGTCTAGGACTTGATTCCAGATTTATGTTGCATTACATGATACTCCAGAAATGCAGGAGCCACAATCTTCTGCCAAGATCACCCAGTGAATAGCAGAAGCTGGGGTGTAAAAGGCAAGAGTCAAAAACTTCCCAACCACTTAGAAATGCAGACACTAATGAAAGAAATCAGAATTGAATCAAACATACAGACTTCTAAGCTTCTACTCATATGATTTATGCCTAAGGTCACTTCATCTGAGGTATAATAAAGTCTTAGGAAGAAGGGTAAAACATTCACTAGTGATCAGTTTTTACCTTCTTCCCACAGACCAGTCTCAAGCCTCACTCTAAGGTACATATAGACTCTGTCACTCTTTACTGGGAGTAAAGTCAAATAAGTCATCACTCTACAAGCATTACTATCAGTTGTAATATACCCTGGGCCAGGAGTTAGAAATGCAATTAGTTGTGAGGCTGGCTAATGGAGTTCTTGTCTATAAATTCCAGGTACTCTAAAACCTCTCCCTTTTCCACAGCATGATATGGAAGGGGCTTCTGTGTTGTTAGTGGAATAGGCTGGCAGTGATGGTGGGCTGCTGGGTCTTTAACAATTGAGACCTAGTCTTACTGTGACCGGCTAACCCTGGGGAAGAACAGCCCACTTCATCTTGTTTGATGGCCAGACAAAGAATCTCAATGCCCATCTCAGAGCCTGAAAGAACCTCAGAACCTCAATAAAGAGGCCCCAGACTTGATTTGTTCCATTTTAGAATCATATAGGATGGCAGTATCATGGAAAGGCTTCTATCCTGAGTAAGTGCTTATAATTAAAAAAGAAGTAATAGTCTTGTAGATAAATTAAAATGTACAGTGTGTAGGAATAAAATGTAACTCCTCTGAATATTCCTGGAATTACAGAAGTTATTTTGGCTAGAAATTATCTAGACTTAAGAGGAAACTTGAACTCTTCCTTAACATGTGGCAGACTCCACTCCCATGATCTCTGAGATAAACTTATGATTTTGAGAAGGGATGAGTAAGCCACAGAATAAGAAATTCTCAGGAGAAAGTCATATTTGCTTCCACATAAACATTGTGTGATGCTATGTTTTGCTGTTTCTCCTGGCTTGTTATTTCTCCATTTCTTTTCTCTTTGTGAGTTGATTTAGAATACTGTTACCTTCCTTTTTTAGGAACCTTGGCCTGAGATGCATAATTTTGCAGAGAGAACTCAGAATTTAAAGATTTAAAAAGCGCGAATTTAAGTCCTAGTTCCATAACTTATTAGCTGTGTGGCTACAGCATTTAACTACCACGATCAGTTTCTACATGAGTAAAGTCGGTATATTAATATCTATCCAAACTCACAAGGTTGCTGTGAGGACCTCATGAGATAATGGGTGGTAAAGTGTTTTGTAAACACTAAAGCACTATAAAATTTATCCTATATTATTTTGAGTTCATGCTTAAAATGTGTGTGAAATTGGTACTATCTCAATTATCTATGCTATCATTATGGCATAATGTTCCAGAATGTATCTGTTTAACATTAGAACTTATTTGGGGCTATGATTTGCCATTAACCTGTAACTTACCACTAAATATCAAGCACAAACGTTGTCTGTTCTGTTCTACCTTTCCCCACACTCCCTAAACATCCTGCTGCTTTGCTCTGAGAGTTTGTTCAACCCTCATATCTGTTTCTGTTCCTCTTTGGCGGTTCACCTGGGAACTTCTTTAATTTAAGCCTCCTCACCAGTAGGACTCCATCTCATTGCTTTTGGAATTTCCACAATATTGGCACAAACTGGGATAGGGAGGGGCAGGCAGTATGCAGAGAGCGCCACTACTAGGAAGGGGTACTGAGTTTCAGGCATCTCTTTCCTTAATTTGGGACTTTTTTTTGTTATTGTTGTTTGTTTTTGTTTTAAATAATAGAACACATAAAGTGTAAGTCTGATAATGCAATAATAATGTAGCTACATGATGGATTAGGTTTTTGGTGGGCTAATATGAGAATCTACAAACCATTTATACAACTGTTCATTTGGGAAAATGTTTTGTGAATTAGAAGGACTGACAAACAAATACTTAGAGCTAAACCTTATATTGTCCTGAATGTAAGAATCTGTCTTCAAAACTTAATTTGTAGAAATATAATCAATGTAATAAGTTATGACTGGGTTAGTGTGAGTAGCTGGATGAATGCTGTTGCTGGGACAGATGGGAAGGGAAAGAATACAGTTCTCATTCTGCCAAATACCAGCGGGCACACTGGACAGCTACTCCGGCTCTTTACATCTCAGTTTCCTCACCTTCAAAATAAGGATAATGATATTTGTACTCAGTTCACAGGGTTGTTGTTATAAATGCTTCATTGGTTTTACAGTCAGTTGTTTTGTTTATTTAATGCAATATTAAAACAGCTTTTCATTTTGTTGAACAAGCAGTGACTGGCTTCTGAGTAAGGTCTCTTAAGAGTGTGTTCATTGATGGTAGAGAGTTCAATGAATACTGAAGATCAAAAATTATCATAAATACTCTACATATGGTTTAGTAGTTGACTAAATTGTGGAATATACATACAATGGATTATTATTCAGCTGGAAAAATACAGACTCATGCTATTGTGTGGGTGAACCTTAAAAACATTTTGCTAAGTGAAAGAAGCCAGTCACAAAATGTCACATATTGTAGGATTTTATTTATATGATATATCCAGAATAAGTAAACTTATAGAAACAGAAAGCAGACTGGTGGGTGCCAGGGTATGGGGGAAAGGGAAAAGGAGTAACAGTGTAATGGATATGAGGTTATCTTTGGCGCTGATAAAAATATTTTTGAACTAGATAGAGGTAATAGTTGAGCAGCATGGTGAATGCTCTAAATTATAACTGAATCGTTCATTTTAAAACAGTTAATTTTATGTTATGTGCATTTTACTTCAGTTAAAAAATACTATGGGGATAAAAAACACACCTGAATAAGCTGACTGTATAAGAAACTTTTCTGACTCCTTATATACTCTTGATTATTTGGTGAGTTTTGTGAAGACAGGCTCCCCTAACTCCCTACATTTTTTCTTCTGCCTTTTGTAGCCTTATCTTAATATCTTGGTTTTCTGTACCTCCAAGAGTACTAAAGTTCTGTTTGAGTCACTTCTTTCATTCATTCAAGGACTCATTCATTCACCTGGTGTCAATGTCAAGGAGAATAATAATTAATATGTGTTCCTGGCCCTGCTGTGTAACTTTGGCAAGTATCTTAACCTCTCTGGTGTTAGGGAGATATCAACTAGATTATTTCCTGGGACTCTTTCAGTTTTAAAGTTCTAGATTTAAGAAATAAGAAATGCCATTATTAAATTTCCTTTAAATATTCTGCCAGCTAATTTCTATCATTCTTTTTCCATGAATTTATTTATTGAACTTACCTAGACAGACAGAAAAAATAAATTACACTTTGAATTAGCCTCTTTTTTTTTTTTTTTTTATTTATTAGACCTCAGTAATGAGGAGAAAATTCATCTCCATGTCTGTGACAAAACTTTTTTAATCATGGGAAACCTTTCCTCAGGGTTTTTAGATAAAAATGCTCAAAGCATAAAATTGATATACTTTTAAACTTTAAAAAGCATCAAAAATTATTTTTATCTTTAATTATAATATGTAACATAAAATAGATACCGCAATAAATTAATAGCCTATCAAAACACTATCTTCAAGGGTTGTTTAGCATTCATATGATGAATTGCTATTTTTAGAAGCTTATGTAACCAAACAAAGAATGTGTTCTTGGCTATGGCCGCAAAGGCAAGTTATTATCGTGGGAGGGACAAAGGAATCTGAGAGCCTCATTAGAGATGGAGCCAATTGAAGAGGACATTTTAAAGGGCTTCTTTTCTCTTCAGTCTCCATTTTCTGCAATCAGGGTAATGCTGTGCATTTCAAGGCCATTTTCATTTTTGAAGTGCTCTTTCATCATTAACTGATAAATACTCATCAGTTTTCCTCATCTTGGAAGTTGGAGGAAAAAGAAAGGTAATCGCTTTTTATTTCGTAAGTATTATTCCCCTTGAGCTTCCTCTCTAAGTGTTTCTAAGGAAAACATAATAGATAAATTATACTTCCTCATTTGAAAAACTGAAGACTACAATTTCTTCCTTATAGAGCACCTAGAAATTTACATCAGATATTCATGCCCTTCGGTATCTACACAACTATAGTAGCAGAAGGATTGTCTGTCTTCTATTACCAAACTCTATACTGTTTAATGTCTCCTGAGGACAGTTAACTGGAAGGATAACTGGAAGACCACTGGGGAGTCAGTGGTCTTCGTTAGGGAACTGAGTATGGTAAAGTTGAGCTGGGATGAGCTGGTGTCTGCCTTGGGTATGTGTTTCCAATGGACTGCATATCTTTAACATCCAGACTCAAAGAGTAATGATTTTGAATTTTTTTATTCTTTTATATTATTCGTGCTTCTCCTCCCCTATATCAAATTAGTTCCATTTAGATTTGGCTATGAATTTCAGAGATTCTACTGTAGCAAATTGTACTATGCATATTTAAAGACATTCCTAGGCTATTGCAGCTATACATGAGTTTTGACAAAGACAATTTGATTTAAAGCATAAGCTGTGCCTTACTGAGTTTTTGCTGCCTTGTTGTCTATAGTAGTATAATCCAATAGACATGTCATGCAAGGCACAAATGTGAGCTGCATATGTAATATTAAATTTTATGGTTACAACATTAAAAAATTAAAAATAAACAAGTGAAATCAATTTTAATAATATATTTTATTTAGCCTAGTAGATACAAAATATTATCATTTCAATATGTAACCAATATAAAAATATTAATGAGATATTTTATATTTTTTAACCAAATGAATGAATTTTGATGTGTATTTTATTCATTTTTTCCCAGCTTTATTGAAATATGATAGACAATTAGTTGCTCATATTTTCATTGTACAATTCAATTAGATTTTTTCAATTATTGGCATAAAATAACATAATAGTTTCACTTGTATAGCATAGTGATTAGAGATCTATATAACTCACAAAGTGATTGTCCCACTAAATCTAGTTTCTCTCTTTCCCTTTGTGTATTTATTATAATATTAACTATTTTCCTTATGCTACACTTTATATCTCCATGTCTGTTTTGTAACTATCCATTTGTACTTCTTAATTCCTGAGCCCTTTTTTTTGCCATCCCTCTAACTGCCTCCCAACTAGTAGCCCTCAAAATATTCTCTGTATCTATGAGTTATTTCTGTTTTTGTTGTTGTTGTTTATTTTGTTCTTTAGATTCCACATGTACATGAAATCATGTGATAATTGTCTTTCTCTATCTATTCTATTTCATTCAGTGCAATACTCTCTTGGTCTATCAAGGCAATATCTTTTGCCAACCCCTTCCTTTTAGTCTGTGTGTGTCTTTTAATCTGAAGTGAGTCTCTTGTAGGCACCATATGTAGGGGTCTTGTTTTCTTATTGATTCAGCTACTCTATCTTTTCTTTGGAGCACTTAATTTTTTTCCATCTGAGGTACTTGTTGATAGGAATGTAGTTATTACCATTCTTTATTCCTGTTTTTGACATATGTTCTTTCTTCTTAAAGATGTCCCTCCAACATTTCCTATAATACTGGATTGGTGGTGATAAATTCTTTTAGCTTATTTTTGTCTGGGAAGCTCGTTATCTGTCCTTAAACTATAAATGATAGTGTTGCTGGATAAAGTATTCTTGGTTGTAGATCCTGGGTCTTCATCACGTTGAATATTTTGTGCCAAGCCCTTCTGTCCTGCATAGATTCTTTTGAGAAATCAGCTGCCAGTCACCTACAAGTGTTCTCCCTTGTAAGTAACTATCTGCTTTTCTCTTACTGCTTTTAAGATTCTCTCTTTGTATTTAATCTTTGGCATTTGAATTATGATATGTCTTGGTGCGGACCTCTTCGGCTTCATCTTGTTTGGGACTCTCTGAGCTTTCTGGAGTTGTATGTCTATTTCCTTCCCCAGGTTATAGAAGTTTTTCATCATTATTTCTTCAAATATATATTCAACTTCTCGTTCTCCCTCTTTGGGTACCCTTATGACATGGATATTTTTACCTTTAATAGTGTCTCATAGGCTCGTTAAATTGTTGTTATCATCTTGGCATTTTTTTCCTTGCCATTCTGATCGAGTGTCCTTGGCCTACCCATCCTCTATACAGGCCATTTGATCCTCTTCTTTATTCACTTTGTTTATTCCTTTGTTTATTCCATTTAATATACTTCTCATCTCAGATAATGTGCTCCTTATTTCTGACTGGTTCCCTTTTATAATTTTCATTTCCATTTTTATGTTTTTTATCTTTGTTGAAGTTCTCACTGAATTTATCTACACTTCCTATAAGTTCATTGAGCATCTTTATAACCAGCGTTTTGGACTCTGCATCAGTTAGATTGCTTGACTCCATTATTTCTGGATATCTGTTCTGTTCTCTTATATGGTTTCTCCTTCTTTTCCTTCACATTTTGGCTGCCTTTCTGTGTCTGTTTCTATGTCTTCCAATCTTATTTGGGTGGCTTTGTGTAGTAGGTGTCCAGTGGCACAGTCCTGAGAGGGGTTTGGCTGCAGGCCAAGTTTAGCCCCAGCCTGTGCCCCTCCAGGGCCACCTGCAAGATTCAACAAGCAATCCACAGATGCTGTGTTTATATTTGCCTCACTCTATGCCAGACACTGTGGTCTACTGCCACAAGTGTGAATCTTGGTGCTGCCCAGCAAGGAGCACCTGACTTTGCTGAGGATACACCTGGATGTGGCTTGGGTGGGACCGATAGTTGGGGGAGGTGGAGTTTCAGGAAATCCTCTGGGTGCAGTGACCTCTGTTATCCAGTTTGATGATGTCTCAGTAGTTGTGGTGGCACTGCATCCATACACTGGGAGGTGGGAAGGCTCAACAGAGGAACAACAGATGCCATGAGTCTTGTCTTGGCCCTCACTCTGGCAACTCAGTGTCTCCCTGTAAATCCCTTGTGCCCGCTGTGTGCAGCCAAACTGTCACTGGTGCTCAGAGTGAGAAGGCCCGTCACTGTGAAAGTTTGCTCCCAGACATGGCCTCTTTAAGAGGAGCTTGCAGCTGCTGACTGCCACTGCCTCTGCCTCTGCCCCACTCAGCCACTCAGGAAAGGGCAGACATGCATCCTTACCCCATCCTACCTTCTGCCATTGCAGGGTGATTTCTTAGATTTCTCCTTAGTTGTATGGCTTGTTCATCTAGATCCCAGGTGATTTTTCCTTGTTGTTTTCTCCTTATTTCTGTCAAAACTTTGATTTGGTTGCCAGAGGGATGAACAGAGCCTCTGTCATCTAACCATTTTTTTTTCTGCTCCCGCAGTATACATTCTTGTAGTAGGGTTGTACAAGCTTTACGTTTTATTTTAGTAAATAATTAAAACACTTTTGTTGTAAATATCTAAATTATCCACTTTAAATAACTTGCATGTGAAATATCCAGAAACACAAATATAAGAGAATATGTGAAAATATGAATGGTTCAGATATGAAAATAGCACTCTTGCAAATGAAGGCAGAACATTGTCATATTGTGATGAGTAATTATTTTGCATTTATGTAAAAATTGCTTATTAAGAAAAATTCCAAACAGACACAAAAGTAAAGAGAATAGTATAATGACCTCTCATATATTCATCATTTAGATTTTGACTATTTTTTGTTTAAAGTTTTCTAAAACGAGTCCCAGAAATCATGGTACTTTAACTCCTAAATATTTGATTGAAAATTTAGAAAGTGTTATTTTTTTTACATAACTACAATGCTGTTCTACCTAAAAAAATCTTTCTTTGCTATATATCCTATTTATATTCAAATTTTCCCACTTGCCCCAAATGTTTTTTTTTTTCAGTTAGTTTGCTCAAATCAATACACTTACAAGACCTACACAATACATTTTGTTATCAAGACTTATGTTTTATTTCATCTAGGATGGTCTATGTCTGTATGTTAGTGTGAGAGGGTTTTATTGCGTGATGGGTTCAAGGTGTGAGACCTTGGAAAGTCCTGTATGAGCCAGGTGTTAGGTGGTTGCCCAATTCATCTTGGGTAGAAAAAATTTTATACAAAGTTAAATTGTAATTATCTTCCAGTAAATTTTAACATCAATTTTATGTATTCTAGACACTGAGTGAGGCGCTGATGGCACAGAAATGAATAAGATATTGCCCCTGGTTCCAGAACTTAGGCAGAAAGTTTTTCCTCTTTGACAATGAAAGTTACTGCTGTATGGCTCATCAAAGATTGAAATCTTGAGGGAGGAGTATGGCTCTCTCTCCAGAGAACTAGTCAAAATACAGTGCGGCAGGGTCATGTTTATGACTTTTATTTACAGTGTCAGAATATATCAGACAACTGAGAATGCTGGTAATTTTATAGCCCAGTTGAAAAGGTGCCTACATTCTATTTCTATTCTATTTACATATAGAAAAGACAGGAGATTCTGGCATCTGCCCTCCATCCTAACACACTTTCCCTAAAGGATATACTGTCTGATGCTATGTTCCTCAGTGAGAAAAAATGAGAAGTGATTTTTTTTTCCTTAGGAATGTGTGTGTTAGGGGAAAGTGTGTCCCAAATACCAAAAGTGTACCAAGAGAGTGTGGAAAGGTGATAGTGGGGAAAGGAAGGGCTCTGGGCTGAGAAATAGAAAGATCTGGGCTTAAATTCCTCGCTCTTCATTTACTAGGTATTTTAATGTGAGCAAGTCACAAAACTTGTTTGAAATCAGTTTTCTTACCTATAAAATGGGTACAACAATGCCTTTTTTCATACAATCTGTAATGAAGATAAAATAAAGTAATAATTTTGAAACTTTCTAGACTTTAGAGCCTCCTTACATTTAGGAAAGGAGTTTTTATTATTGCTGCCATTAGGAGGAGGAAACCCATCTGAATTCTGTGGGAGAACAAATAGTTATGATGGTACTGTGTGGATCAGAAGATGGTCAGTCAAGATCTTAGGAACTCAGAATGAAGAATGGTTCAAGACTATTTATTTATTTGTCCATTTTTAGAATAAAGACTGAAGAGAATAGCAGATACTATACTTTTAAAAAAATGAAATAAATTGGTCGCAGTCTATTAGTGTAGTAGAAAGGATGACATTGAACTTATAGACATTGAGATGGGCTAAATTTATATAATGGCAGTGTTAATGAGGAAAACTTCTCTTTCAGGGTAAAATAGGGTTATAATAATGAAAAGTAGGCTTATTGAATATAGGTATGAATTGGGTAGACCTCCACCTCTTCTATAAAGTCAGGAGGGGAGTAAACTTGTGTTTATACAGTGTGTTGATTATTTGCATGTAAATCAGACATCAATGCTACTGAGACAAAGAAAGAGAAGATTATGCTATTTGACTCTTACACACATGGAAGTTAGAAAACTTCAGGAAGATGTAACAGGAAGATGGAACCAGAGGAAAGTTTGAAAAGCATAAATATAATACTTAAATATCATGTGGTGCCTTAAAATTAAGTCGAGAAACCAATTTTGTTTCTGTTAGCATTTTGAATGTTCAATCTATGGCACATTAGAGTACATGACAGTGTAAAACTTATATTGATGCCAGCCTCCTTTTATTTTCTAAGTATTCTTTGTTGGTTATTAAGTGAACTAAACACATGGTGATATGCCCAATTAAGCACTTCTGGAATCTCCAAAACAAAGCCATTGAATTAGATGATGAAAATAGAAGGTAAAGAAGCATTAAATATGAAGCATTAAATTAGAGCAAAATGTTGCTTGTATAATATCATATAACATGCATTTATTTAAAGTGTTAAGTGTACTATCCAAAATACAGGACAATTGAAAAAACTTGAGCATATTGTTTTTATTACATCTTCATCGTAAAATTATCATTTATATTTCTTTAATATCATCTATTTCTGTATCATATTTTTATATCATGTTTATTGAACATCTATTATATAAAAACACAGTGCTGGGTATATGTAAAGGACTAGTTGCCATTAGTCAATGACAGTGAGATCAAGCAAGATAAAAACTGCATAGTAACTAGGGGTCTATAATTAGTGGCATTAGTGCCATGACACATTTCAGATGAATGGGAGGAACAATGATCCAAATAGTTTCTGCTGTGTTTCTTTACTCGCAGTGTAGTTGTCATAGATATACTCTTACAAGGATTCCAAGTTGTAAGCATTGAGGTTATAATGCAGAAGATATTTATAAAGCTGTGAAGAAAGGTCATATGTTGAATGTTACCTGCACTGAATTGCCCAAAATGATTTTATTTTTCCATTCAACAATTCTTTGTTGCTGTAGTTGACAAAAACATTGATTCCCTTTTTGCTATTTGCTGAAAAATTCAGTATTGTCTGAAAGCTTTGATATCTGACTTGCTGAGTGGTTTTTGAATGGCTCACTGCCATCTTAGGTATATTCTAAAAATATACATAAATAATAGGGAAGCATATTTCATCAAATTTGGTACTTTGAATTCATAGGCAACAAGATCTTTATATATTAAGGTTTCTCTTCTGTAAATTATAACCTCCATATTAAGAGGAAAAGCTGCTTTCAAGAACTTCAATGAGAAGATTATTTTTTATCTTAAAAAACTCATTCAAACTGGCATATTAATGATTTATGAAGAAGTAAAATAAGAATATAAGAGATTACATTTCTTTTGAACTTTTTACAAAGTTGTAAAAAGCTTAGAGAAAAAAATACTTGGTTCAAGTTAAATGTTTGCTGAACTGATTTATTGAACCCTTCTAAATGTTCTTGGATGAAAAAAAATCAAATCGAAACTAATTTTTTAATGTTTCTAGGCTTTCTAGACAATGACTTTGAAACTTGAATGAGCATAGGTTTAACCATAATTTCTAGCACTTGATAATTTCAGTTGAGGATATGGATGCTACAAATTCTGTGCAAGAAAGAATGACAACTAGATAAGCATCATAGCACCCCATGAAAAAAAGAAGAGCCATGTGACAAGTCTTCTATGTTTTGAATCCACTTTCATTATCTCATAATTCAATAAATATTTACTCAGTGCCTTCTGTGTGCCAGCATATGGCTACATGTTACAGCTACAATGATAAAAACAAAAGTGCATTTCCTGCCTTCGAATAGTTTATATTTCAAAAAAAGGGTCTGGACAAGAAAACTAAATATTATAAGATGGTGTTATCACCAGAGACCAAAAAAACATTTTTGGAATTCATGGAGCCTGGTCAGGAAGGGCAGGGAAGAACTTTCTAGGAGGAGGGCAGTCTAGGCTGAGTCCTGAATGGTGAGCAGGTGGTTCCAGGTGAAGAGTGGCTGTAGGAGAAGATTGTTTAAAGCAGAGGGAGCAGTATGCAAGAAGGCCTTTGGATAACTGAGAACAAATGTGACTAGAGCAGAGAGTACAAGGGTGAGAGTTCATACCTCAGCCACCGTTCATCATGGTAGAAAGAAAGCATTTACTAAAGGCCAGTTGTGTGTGGCTCTGTGCTAGCTGTCATAGAGTAATTGCTTATCAATAGTTCTCTACATGTAAAAAGTATCTTCATTTTTAAATTTTTTGAATACATGTTGTCTCATTTAATTCTCACATTAAATCTGTGAAATAGATTACATTATCCCATTTTTATACATAAGACTCAGAGAGTTAGTCTTTGCCAGGATTACTTAATAAGTAATGAACTATAACTGAATCTCAAAGTAGCTTCCTCTCTTCCCCTTTCCCTCATCATAGCCTCTATCTTCATCTTTGTTAATGACCACTGTACATTGAGCCTCTAGGATACTACCTATCAATCTTTTTTCTTATAATATTTTTTAATTTTTCAATTACAGTTCACAACAATATTATATTAATTTCAAGTGTACAACATACTGATTAGACATTTATATAACTTACAAAGTTATCAACCCAATGAATCTAGTACCCACATGACACCATATATAGTTATTACAATATTATTTACCATATTCATTATATTGTACTTTACATCCTCATGACTATTTTGTAACTACCAATTTGTACCTCTTAAGCCTTTTTCACTCATCCCCTAATCATGGTAACCATCAAAATGTTCTCTGTATCTATGAGTTTGTTTCTGTTTTTTTTTGTTTGTTTTGTTTTGTTCTTTAGATTCCACATGCAAATGAAATCATATGGCATTTATCTTTTTTTATCTGACTTACTCCACTCAGCATAATACCTTCTAGGTCCATCCATGATGTTGCAGATGTCAATAAATCAACTTTTTTATGGCTGAGTAATAGTTCATTGTATATATGTACCACCTCTTTATTCATTCACCCATTGATGGACACCAGGTTGCCTGCATGTCTTGGCTTTTGTAAATAATGCTGCAATAAACATATAGATGCACATGTTTCATTAAAGTTGTATTTTGCTTTTCTTTGGATAAATACCTAGATATGAGATCACTGGGCCCTTCTTTGTCTCTTCTTACAGGCTTTGTTTAAAGTCTATTTCATCTAGTATAAGTGTTGCTACTGCAGCATTTTTTTACTTGTTTGTCTCCATTTTTATGAAATATCTTTTTCCATTCCTTTACTTTCAGTCTCTGTGTCTTTGGTCACAGTGAGTCTCTTCTAGACAGTATATGTAGGGTCTTATTTTCTTATCCATTGAGCCACCCTGTATTGATTGGAGCATTTATCCATTTATATTGAAAGTCATTGTTGATAGATATGTAGCTATTACCATTTTATTATTCATGTTTTTGATCTTTTTTCTTTTTTATCTTCTTTTATTTAAAGAAGTCCTTCTAATATTTCTTATAATACTGGTTTGAGGTTCATGAATTCCTTTACCTTTTTCCTGTCTGGAAAGCTCTTTATTTGTCCTTCAGTTCTAAATGATAGCTTTGCTGGATAGAATAATTTTAGTTGTAGGTCTTTGCTTTTCATCATGTTGAATATTTCCTGCCAATCCCTTCTGACCTGCAAAATTTCTGTTGAGAAATCAGTAGACAGTTTTATGGGAACTCCCTTATAGGTAACTAATTGCTTTTCTCTTGCTGCTTTTAAGATTCTCTCTCTTTTTTTCTCTCTCTTTGTTTTTAACTTTTAACATTTTAATTATAATGTACCTTGGTGTAGGCCTCTTCAGGTTCATTTTGTTCAGGATTCATTGTGTTTTCTGGCCTTATATATCTATTTTCTTCATTAGGTTAGGAAAGTTTTCCATCACTATTTCTTCAAATAGGTTTTCAGTCCCTTGCTCTTTTTCTTCTCTTTCTGGTAACCTATGATGCTAATGTTGGTACATGTAAGTTTGTCCCAGAGTCCCCTTAAACTATTCTCATTTTTTTCAGAATTTTCTTTCTTGTGCATGTTCTGATTGGGTGTTTGCTGCTATCTTATCTTCTAAATCTCTGATTTGATCTTCTGCTTCATCTAATCTACTGTTGATTCCCTCTAATGTGTTTTTCATTTTAGTTATTGTATTCTTCATTACTGACTGGTTCTTTTTTATGTTTTCTATCTCAATTTTTATTTTTATAATCTCTTTATTAAAGTTCTCACTGAGTTTATTTAATCTTCCCCTAAGCCCACTGAGCATTCTTATAACCAATGTTCTGAACTCTGCATGTAGTAGATTGCTTATCTCCATTTTGTTTAGTTCTTTTTCTGGAGCTCTGTTCTGTTCTTTAATTTGAGACATGTTTCTTTGTCTCTCCATTTTGGCCATATCCTTGTGTTTGTTTTTATGTATTAGATAGGGCTGCTATGTCTTCCAGTCTTAGTGGAGTGGCCTTATGTAGCCACTGTCTTGTTGGGCCCAGTCACACAATTTCACTGTTTACCTGAGCTGGGTGCTCCAAGTATGTTCCTTGTATGGGTTGTATGTGCCCTCTTGATGTAGTTGAGCCTTGGTTGATGTTTGCATGCCAGTGGAAGGAATTGGCCCACAAGCTAATTGGTTCTGAGGACTGGCCAGTAACTACAGTGGAGGAACTATTGCACAGGAACTCACCCTACAGAGCAAGATTTGCTTTAGCAGGACTCTGGTGCCTGCTCAGTCTGCCCTCTCAGTGTGTTGTCCTAAGATGCGGCCCTAGGGGGTGTTCTGGCTTGGTTTGAGTCTTCCCCTGGAGGGGCCCCACTGTAGGTCAAATTCAACTGCAGCCTGTGTCCTGCCTAAGGCCACCTGGCATGAGCCACCAAATGGTCTTCAGATGGCCATCACCCATGCTGAGCTTGGAGATGACTCGAGAGGCCAAGCTACAAACCAAGGCAGGTTGCCGCTAGTGCTAGGCTTGAGGCTGCTCAGCAAGAGGTATGAGGCATGCCAAGGACAGATGCTGCTTGTTTGGGGTTTGTGAAACTTTGAGAAAAGTCCACAGCATGAGCCAGGACTGATTGTATAGAAAAGCCACTGGAAGCAGCTTGGGTAGGCCTGAGAGTAGTGTGGTTTGGGGTCTCAGAGTATCACTGGGGTGAAGCAATTGGTGGTAGCCAGGTTCATGGAGATTCAGATATGGCACCTGCCTGCATGTACACACTGGGAGAGGGAAGGGCTAAACAAGGAACAATGGATTCTACCACCACTTCTTTCTGGGAAAAATTTGCCCCTTTAGCCCTCGCCCTGAAGCTGAACAGTTCAGTTCCTCCCTATATGTCCCTGGTGCCTTTCAAGCTGTTGCCTCAGCACTGGAGCTTATAGCAAGTGAGTTTGTCAGCAAGTAAGGTCATACATGGGCTCTTTAAGAGGAGTGCCCAGGACTTCAGCTGCCCTCCATTTTACTCAATATCTGCTTTTTTTTTACAGCCAGAAATTGTAGAAACTTCTCCTCCTGGCACTGGGATCCCTGGGCTAAGGAATATGGTGTGGGGCTGGGGCCTCTTGCTCCTCCAGGGGGACTCTGCAGCTAAGCTATCTCTTCTGATTTTTAACTGCCACACATGGATGTGGGACCAGTCTGTTCCATGTCTCCATCCCTCCTAGTCTTGAGGTTGCCTTTTCTGTATGTTCTTAGTTGTAGGACTTCTGTTCAGCTAAGCATCAGGTGAGTCTCAGTGATGGTTGTTGGGTAGTTTAGTCATAATTCTGGTGTGATTGTGTGATGAGGCAAGTGCAGTGTTAACCTACTCCACTATCTTGGATGGATATCTCATTTAATCCTTATAATAATCATGACCATCTGTAGAGGAAGGTACCCATGTTCTTTTCACTCTATCCTATCTCCTTTTTTGTGAATCACAGGGCTGTCCCTCTTCTGCCTTCTGTCACAGTTGGAAAAAGTTGCTTTGTTGAAAGAAGGAGTATTATTTAATAACAATTCTTTTTATATGAAGTCTACTGAGCTATTTTATTTAATGAATACTGTAAATTGTATAACTGATGAAGTTTCCTCTTTGGTTGCCAGACAGTTTAGAGCTAAATTTGTATCACCCCTCTTCATGTACCCTGCAATTGCATAGGCCTTTATCGTATGTATTTTTGTATTAGCTCCATTCCTGTCTCCATTTTATCGTTCTATTCTTATTTCTCTCTGCTGTTTTCTATCCTAGTTTATCTTATTATTTTTGGAATAAAGCAGAATCTAAATAATTAGAATGTGATTAAATTACCTGCATGTACATCAGAATTTAAGAATTTGGTTTGCTGTTCTGTGATACTGAGGGGAGAATTTGCACCTATCAGTCCACATACATTCCGTCACTATTCCCTAGGATCCCAGCTCTCATTTGTGAGTTGGCAGTCCAGGGTTTAGGGTGCTCAGGGAGCAGGAGACAGAGTCTTGGCTTATATATTCCCAAAATCTTTGCTGGTAGCCTAGTCTAATCAGCTTTGTGATTTATTCCCAGTGAGCTCACTGTTCATTTACTCTTCAGATAAATTACAACAGCTATTTTTTTAAAAACAGATAAACTTAAGAATCCAAGGCTGTGACATACTGTGTGTTTTCACCCCAGGGTGACATACATGCAATTTACTGTAACTCAGTGATGAGATTCAGTTTAGTAAATCTCTCCATGAGTGGAACACCAAAAATATACTCTATTATAGGGAAAATATGAAAAATTTAAATATATTTTGATGATGTTTATTTAAATCAATCAAATAACAATATGGCAAAGGGCAGTTTAGTATCAAGAGCCTGGGTCCTGCACTAATTTTGTGACTTTGGGATGATGACTTCATTTTTCCATTTTTAAAAATCTTTATTGGTTAAAAGAGAATATGAGCTCCTTTTTAGTCTTATGAAGATTAATGTAATTGCACAAAATTGCTTGATAGAATGTCAGATACTCAATAAATGTAAGTTATTATTGTTAGCCTAACTTCTGTTTATCCTTTGTGTTTAAGCTTAGTTATTACATCTTCTGGAAATATTTCAATAGAAATCATAGTTATTATAATAACCACCATGGGGTTATTATATATATATATATATATATATATATATATATATATATATAGAGAGAGAGAGAGAGAGAGAGAGAGAGAGAGAGAGAGTAGTCTATATATATTCATGTATATGTATAATACATGTATGTATAGATAAATATATATAGACTAATTTGTACAAATATATGTATTATATATGTATATTATATACAGGTATAGCGATACAATGTTTTTGTTATTTCTTTCTGTAATTTTGCCACCTATAAAAGCTCATTTTACCTCTACTCTCTCTGTCTGGTCCTTCTTTCCTTTTTTTTTTCTCTAAGTAATTTCACCATCATATTTACTACATATTTAAGTTCTTCATTTACTGTTTGTCTCTGCTCTGCTAGGATATACTCTAAAATAGGCACGATGGTCGTGTGTGCGTGCGCACGTGTGTGTGTGTGTGTGTGTGTGTGTGTGTGTATTACAATTATCCCTAGTATCTAACTGACTGGCATGCAGTTATTATTCAAATCTATATTGAATCAATGAATAATCTTTAAACATCGTCAAACTTCCATTACTATGTGTTTTGATGATACTTGAAAAAGAAAAGTGTTAAGTGCCCACCTGTGGAAGTGGGTACTTAAAAAGTCAATAAGATATATGGGTTTTATGACTCTTTACAGTGATTAGTAGCTCAGAATTCTGTAATAAATCTTTTTGTCACCAGCAAATGAAGTGCTCACTGTGATCTAGGGAGAAACCAGATAGGAAACCTCCAATACTCCTTCGGAAAACTAGCCTTTTTTCTGGTTATGGACAAGGGTACTTGGACCAGACTAAGAAATATAAACATCTTAGCTGGAATCCACAGATGTCAAGTATTTTTCTTGTGTAGTCTGGTCTATGAAACCATTTGAGGTCATAGACATTGACCATTTTTGTATCCAAATACCAGAAATAATCTAAGTCTTGATGGACAGAAAAATCCTAAGATAAAACCAGCTCAACAAATATTTACATAGCACACATTATATGCAAGGATTCTGTAAGACACAGGAGAAGACACAAAGATAAGACCCTGTACCTGCCCTTTAGGAGCCAATAATCAAATGGAGTGAAATAGATGCCAGCACCTAGGCCAAAAAACAGTCTTTATGCTTTGTGGATATTTTTAATTCTCCTGATTATATTAATTAAAAACTTTCTAAAAATGCCTCTCTCTTTATATTAAAAGGCTTAATTTTGGATAATTTCCTGCCTATTACAGGGAAAGATGAATATTTTTATATTCTTTGGGATTCTGCGTTTCTGTATTAAAGCGAAGTACTATTTGCAAATACTTATTCTGTGGCAGACAATGTGCTAGGCACTGTCTTATCCATTCTCATTTAGTCCCTAAATTTCACTGGGAGTCAGACATAATTATGTCCACTTCATAGGTAAAGAAGCTGAAACACAGATAGTTTAAGTAATTACCCCAAAGCTATGATGGTAACAAATTTAGTTAGTAAATGGAAATTAGAGTCCAAAAATATTTTGTGACTCAAATTCTAGGATTTTTTTGCACTTTTTTTTCATTTTACACTATAATTCATTGGATATAGAGGCTTTCCTATCTGAGAAGTAAATATTATGACACTGATTTTCTGGTTCAGTGAGAATTTCACCATATACTATTATATACACAGGAAACCTGCTTTAACCTATAGTGAATCATACTCTGGTATATGAGATTTTGAGCATAAAGTTTCACTTGAATTATTTATATAAAAGCTGAGTTACTGGAAGTTTTTAAAATGTGAACTACAAGTTGGTTATGAAATAGCAGAGACAAGTAGTAACCAGCAAACAATGTCATCCCATGACTGTGAGGACACTAGATTCTGAATGATGGAGATTGCTACAGAAATGAACAAGATGAAAAGAAAGAGCACCAATATCACCATCAAACAGTGTTTGGTTTGCTGGTTTGTTTGTGCTCAGAGCAGCACTAAAACTAAATGTATTCTTTAGATCAACATATGTTTCAAATTGCAGCCTGAAAGATTTTTATGTAGTACAACAATATTGTTTCTGGTCCTTGGATAACATAAGACTAAAGTGTCCTTTCACAGAGAAATCACAGAGACTCAGGGAAATCAAATGATTTCTCCCAAACTTACACAGCTGGCAAATGGCTCAAGACATGCTGGAATCTGGTCTTCCCAAAACAGAGGTGTCTACTGCCCTATGTGCTATATTTAGAATTAATGAAGTCTTGCCACTTAAAAGTTTCATGTAATTTTTGATAAATAGATAAAAAAATTTTATAATGTTTATTTGTATGTAAGTCAGTGCTGCTAAAGTGCTTTAAACCAATTATGGTTTTATTTTTTCTTGTTGGTATTGACTTTATTTTTAAAATTAAGGTATAATTGACAAGTCAGATTGTAATATATTTAATATGTGCAAACTGATGATTTGATATATGTGTACATTATGAAAAAATTCCCACCATTGAGTTAATTACCACAACCATCACCTCACATATTTACCCTTTTGTGCGTGTGTGTGAAAATACTTGTCCTAATCTCTTTAGTAAATGTCAATTCTGCAATACACTATTACTAACTTCATTCATCATGTTAAACATAAGATCCTCAGACCTCATTCCTCTTATAATTGAAAGTTTGTACCTTTTACCAACATCTCCGCTTCCCTCAGTCCTTGCCCCTAGCCCCTGGCAACCACCAATCTATTCTCTGTTTCTATGAGTTTCCTTTATTGATTCATCCATTGATGGATACTTGTGTTTCTTCCATCCCTTGGCTATTGTGAATAATGCTGCAATAAATACAGGAGTACAGATATCTTTTTGAGATAATGATTTTGCTTCTAGAAGTGAAATTGCTGGATCATATGTTAGTTCAGTTTTTAATTTCTTGAACTTCCACACTGTCTTTCGTTATGACTATACCAGTTTACGTTTCCACCAACAGTGTACGAGGGTTCTCTTTTCATAACACCCTCATTACCATCTGTTACTCTTGTCTTTTCAGTGATAGCCATTCTAATAAGTGTGAAGTGATATTTTATTTTAGTTTTAATTTGTATTTCCCTCATAATTAATGATGTTGAGCACCTCTTTATGTACCAGTTGGCTATTCATTTGTCTATGCAGGTTTTCACCCATTTTTTAGTTGGGTTATTTATTTATTGCTATTAGGTTGTGTTTTTCTGGATTTCGGATATTAATTTCTTATTAGACGTGTGGTTTGCAAATATTTTCTCTCATTCCATAGGTTGTTTTTTTCTCCTTTGTTGATGGCTTCCTTTGCAGTGCAGAAACTTCTAATTGACTTTTAAAAGACGATTGGCAGTAAAAAAAAGTTTAGTTTTTTTTGTTTGAATTATCTTCAGTTCGAATTAGTATGACCCAAATTAATGCAATTATATTTTGACTTTTTATTTTTTAATTTTTTTGAAAATGCCAGTTTATTTTTATACTATATATACATAATTTTTTTAATGTTTTATTTTTGAATTTTCCCCCTTCCCCATCTTCCTTCCATTCTGGTAACCACTAGTTCATTATCCATGTCCATGAGTCTCTGGTTGTTTGTCCTATTTATTTGTTGTTTTTAGGTTTATATCTCACATATGTGATATCATGTGATTTTCAAACTTTTCTGTCTTACTTATTTTGTTCAGTATGATTATTTCATGTCCATCCATGTTGTTGCAAGTGGCAATATTTCATCTCTTCTTATGGCTGAGTAATATTCCATTGTATATATATGCCACAGCTGTTTAGCCAATCATCTATTGCAGGACACTTCAGCTGCTTCCATGTCCTGGCCACTGTGAATAATGCTGCTATGAACATTGGTGTGCATCTTTTTGGATATGGGTTTTCAAGTCTTTGGAGTAAATACCCAATAGAGGAATTGTTGGATCATATGGTAGGTCAATTCTTAGTTTTTTGAGGAAAGTCTTTCCATAATGACCATACCAAATTACAGTCCCACTAGCCATGTATGAGGGTTCCTATTTCTCTGTATCCTCTCCGACATTTGTTATTACTTGTCTTTTTGATTATAGTCATTCTAACAGGTGTGAGATGGTATCTCATTGTGGTTTTGAGTTGCATTTCCCTAAGAGCTAGCAATGTTAAGCATCTTTTTATATATTTGTTGACCATTTGTATGTCCTTTTGGGAGAAGTGTCTGTTCAGGTCCTCCACCCCTTTTTTGATTGGATTGTTAGTTTTTTTGTTGTTATTGAGTCATATGAGCTCTTTATATATTTGGAAATGAGGCCCTTTTCTGAGGTGTTGCCTGAAAATATATTTTCCCTTTCAGGTGGCTGTCTCTTTACCTTGTCGACAGTGTCTTTTGCTGAGCAGAAGCTTTTTAGTTTGATGTAGTCCCATTCATTTATTTTTGCTCTTACTTACCTTGGCTTTGAAGTCAAATTCATAAAATCCTCTTTAAGCCCAAGGTTTCTGAGTTTAGTTCCTATGTTTTCTTCTATGCATTTTATTGATTTTGGTCTTATATTCAGGTCCTTAATCCATTTTGAGTTAATTTTGGTGTGTGGTGATAGACAAAAGTCTACTTTCATTCTTTTGCAGGTGGCCTTCCAATTTTCCCAGCACCAGTTATTGAAGAGACTTTCCTTTCTCCACTGTATGTTTTTGGCTTTTTTGCCCATTATTTGCCCATATAAATATGGGTTTACTTCTGAACTCTCTATTCCATTCCACTGGTCCATGTGTCTGTTTTCCTGCCAATACCATGCTGTTTTGATTACTGTCACTTTGTAGTATAATTTGAAGGCTGGCAGAGTGATGCCTCCCACCTCATTCTTTTTTCTCAGGATGGCTTTTGCAATTCAGAGTCTTTTGTGCTTCCATAAAAATCAGGTGATATTTTGTTCTATTTCTTTAAAAAATACCAATGGGATTTTGATGGGGATTGCATTAAATTTGTATAATGCTTTAGGTAATATGGTCATTTTAACTATGTTGATTCTTCCATCCAAGAACATGAAATATCTTTCCATTTATTTGTATCTTCTTTGATTTCTTTTAATATGGTCTTATAGTTTTTATTATATAGGTCCTTCATGTGTTTTGTTAGCTTTATTCCTAGGTATTTTGTTGTTGTAGTTGTTGTTGCAATTGCAAAAGGAATTATTTTTTCAACTTGTTTTTCTGACACTTTGTTGTAAGAGTATAGGAACGCTATGGATTTTTGAATGTTGATTTTGTATCCAGAGACTTTACTGTATTTGCTTATTGTTTCTAGTAGTGTTTTTGTGGAGTCTTTAAAGTTTTCTATATAGAAAATCATGTCATCAGCAAATAGTGACAGTTTGACTTCTTTTTTTTCTATTTGGATGCCTTTTATATCTTTCTCTTGCTTGATTGCACTCACTAGGACCTCTGATGATATATTGAATAATAGTAGTGATAGTAAATAGCCTTGCCTTGTTCCTGATCTTAGAGGGAATGTTTTTAGTTTTTCACCATTAAGTATAATGTTAGCTGAGGGCTTGTCCTATATGGCCTTTATTATGTTAAGGTACTTTCCTTTTATACCAATTTTGTTAAGCGTTTTGATCATAAATGGGTGCTATATCTTGTCAAAGGCTTTTTCTGCATCTATTGATATGATTATATGATTCTTATTTTGTAATTTGTTTATGTGGTGTATCACATTAATCAATTTGCATATGCTGAACCATTTTTGTGCCCTTGGGATGAAGCCCACTTGTTCGTAGTGTACAATCTTTATAATATGTTGCCATATTTGGTTCACTAGTATCTTATTTAAGATTTTTGCATCTGTGTTCATGAAAGATATTGGTCTGTAGTTTTCTTTTATTGTGTTATCTTTACCAGATTTTATAATATTGGCCTCAGAAAATGAGTTGGGAAGTATTGCCTCCTCTTTGATTTTTTTGAAGAATTTGAGGAGAATGGGTATTAAATCCCCTTTGAATGTTAGGTAGAAATCCCTGGTGAAGCCATCTGGTCCTGGACTTTTGATTTTGGTAGTTTTTTGATGACTGTTTCAATTTCCTTACTGCTGATTGGTCTATTTAGATTTTCCAGTTCTTCTTGATTCAGTCTAGGAAGGTCGTATTTTTCTAAATACTTGTTCATTTCTCCTAAGTTATTAAATTTGGTGTTATATACTTTTTTTAATAGTATTCTTATATGATCCTTTGTTTCTGGAATATCAGTCCTAATTTCCCCTCTTTCATCCCTGATTTTGTTTATTTGTGTCCTTTCTCTTTTTTCTTTAGTGAGTCTAGCCAAGGGTTTGTCAATTTTATTAACCTTTGCAAGGAACCAGCTCTTTGTTGTATTTATTTTTCTATTGTTTTGTTTGTTTGTTTTTAATTTCAGCTATTTCTGCTCTAATTTTCATTATTTCTTTCCTTCTGCTTACTTTAGGCTTCAGTTGTTCTCTCTTCCTCTCTCTTTTTTTTTTAGTTTTTTGAGATGAGTGTTAGGTTGTTTATTTGGGCTTGTTCTTGTTTTTGGAGATAAGACTGTAATGATAGGAACTTTTCTTTTTTACCATATCCCAAAAGTTTTGATATGTTTTACAATCATTATTATTTGTTTCTATGTATCTCTTGATCTCCCTTTTTATTTCTTCTCTGACCCAGTTATTCTTCAGTAGTCTGTTGTTTAATCTCCATGTATTTGTGGTTCTTTCTGCTCTCCTTTTACGGTTGATCTCTAGTTTCAAAGCGTTATGATTAGAGAATATGGTTGGTATGATTTCCACCCTCTTATATTTGTTAAGGCCATCTCTGTATCTATGTGGTCAATCCTCGAGAATGTTCCATGTGTACTAGAGAAGAATGTATAAGCAGCTGTTTTGGGATGGAAGGCTCTATAAATGTCGATTATGTCCAGTTGGTCTAATGTATCATTTAAGGATGTTATTTCCTTATTGATTTTCTGTTTGGATGATCTGTTCATATCTGACAGTGCGGTATTTATGTCCCCTAATATGATAGTGTTTTGGTCTATTTCTCCCTTTCATTCTGTTAGTAATTGCTTTACATATTTCTGGACTCCCTGACTGGGGGCATAGATATTAATAAGTATATGCCTTCTTGGTACATGATTCTCTTTATCATTATGAGGTGTCCCTCAGTATCTTTCTTTACCTTTTTTATTTTGAACTCTATTTTGTCTGATATTAGTATTGCTACTCCCACTTTTCTCTGAATGCTATTCGCTTGAAACATTATTTTCCACCCTTTTACTTTGAGTCTATATTTGTCTTTGGAGCTGAGATGTGTCTCCTGGAAGCAGCATATGGTTAGGTTTTGTCTTTTAATCCAATCTGTAACTCTGTGCCTTTTTATTGGTGAGTTCAGTCCATTTATATTTAGGGTGGTTATTGAAATATGAGGTTTTCTTATAGCCATTTAATTTTTGCCTTTTTGTAGCTCGGTGTTTCCCTTGTTTCCTTTCCTTGTGTTTCTATTTGTTGTTGTTGTTGTTGTTTGTTGTTGTTGTTGTTGTTGTTGTTGTTGTTGGCTTTTGTGGATTTTCCCTCTGGTCCTTCTTGTTTTATGCTATATACTTCAGTTCTGAATCTTTGGCCAGTAGTTACCATTACAAATATAAAAAGTATAGTGGTATGTATACAGTCATCCCTTTTCTTCTGCGTGTGCCTTATCTCTATTCCCCTTTGTGAATTTGTATCTTTGTATCCTCTCCTTTCTGTCATTGTTGTCTCATTTTGTCCCTATGTATGCTAAACATTCATTACTATCTTGCTTTGACAAATCTCTTCTTATTTTAAGCTTATAATGCCCTGTTCATAGTAAGGGTTGCACTCCTCTGCTTTTATCAGCCTGCTAGTCATCTTAATCCTAATTATGCATTTTTTTTTGTCATTTTTTTAGGTGAGCTGATCTCTTTCTGTATTTCCTGTAGTACAGGCCTCGTAGTGAATTCCCTCAATTTTTGTATGTCTGGAAAAGTCTTTACTCTCCTTCATATTTAAAGGAGAGCTTAGCTTGATACATTATCCTTGGCTGGTAGTTTTTTTTCATTTAATAGTTTGAATATTTGATTCTACTCCTTTCTGGCTTGTAAGGTTTGTGCTGAGAAGTCCGATGATAATTTAATGGATTTCCCTTTATAGGTTACTATCTTCTTTTCCCTGGCTGCCCTGAGAATTCTCTTTGTCATTGATTTTTGATAGTTTTAATATGATGTGTCTTGATGAAGGCCTTTTTGGGTTGAGATAAGTGGGTGTTCTGTCTATTTCTTGAATTCCAAGCTCTAGCTCATTCCTTAGATTGAGAAATTCTTGTCAACTATTTGTCTGAAAATGCTTTCTAGTCCCTGCTCCTTTTCCTTGCTTTCGGTAATGCCCATTATGCTTATGTTTCCTGTCCTAACGGTATCAGCTAGTTCTTGTATTTCTCTTATTTTTCATTCTTTGGTTTCTCTCTTTTTTTTCTGATTTATTTCTAGATTTCTGTCTTTGATATCATTTATTCTTTCCTCCATTTGGTCGACTCTATTTGCTAAGCTTGTTATTTCATTTTTCAACTCTTGCAGTGTATTTGTTATCTCCAGAAGGTTTATTCAGTTCTTTTTGAGGTTTTCAATCTCCTTGCTAAAGAACTCATTCTGCTCATCTAGTTATTTTTTCAATTCCTGAAATTGTTGATATGAGTCATTTCAGATCTCACTGATTTTTTTCAGAAGTACCATCCTTAAGTCTCTGTCATTTGCATCGCATATTTCTATGTCTGTAAGCTTATTTTCTGGAGATTTTTCTCTTTCTTTCTGAGATACCTTGTCACCTTGGTTGTTCATGGTGTTTATTGGACTATTTCTCTGCCTGAGAATTAATAAAAGTGTGTTCTGCTTCTTTAAAATTTTTTTTCCAGAAAGAAAATTTATTATATATAATGGTCTACAGCCTGTTGCAAAGAAGGTGTTTTTCTTTTGGTTTCCAGTAGGTGACATCTAAGCCTCTTGGATCTCTGCTTTATATAAAGTGTTAATAATGTCTTTTTTTCCTTATAGATGTTTAATCATGCTCGCTACCTCCAGTCTTATTTCTTGTCAGTGTTAGTGACAGTATCGGTAGCATTTGCTCAGATTCCCTTGGGGCTCTGCGGTATTCAGTCTCAGTGGGTGTGGGAGAAGGAGCCCTCTGGTTTGGGGGTTGGAGGCTGCACCTCAGCCTCCAACCATGGCTGATAAAAATCAACTGTTGTTTCTCTGATGTCCCAGCTTTTCTGCAGTCCCTGTTTCTCTGCCTTCTGCCCTGATGATTGGGCACTGCTGCTGGCCGTGCGAAGCTCACTGCACTCTCAGGCAGGGCTGTTTAGGGAACTCATCACCCCTTCTCCCCTCTCCCTCCTCCTATAGGGATCTCCAGCTGTGAGAGGCAGCCTCTTTGTTTCTCCCAGTCCACCGCCGGACACCTGAGCTTCTGACCTGTGACAGTTCTTACACACAGATCTTACACGCAGATGTGTTAGTGTGCAGTTTGGGTGTTTTTCTTTTGAGTTTTAGGTGTTCATCTTATTGTTGTTTCAAGGAAAGAGATCTGGGAACAACTCTCATGCTGCCATGTTTAATCCAATCCTATATTTTGACTTTTTAAAACACAGGTTAGTCTCACCATGAAGGAGAGGTTGCGTTTGATATTATACTAAATTTAAGGGAGGTTTAAAATAATGCTTTGACAATCAATTTCTCATGTCCCTTACAAAGCTGTTCTCTTTTATTATTTACATATCCTGTGACCTTCTAAAGCAGCTGTCCCCAACACATTTGGTGCCAGGGACCAGTGTTCCTATGAGAATTTAATGCTTGATCATCTGAGGTGGAGCTGAAGTGATGATGCTAGCACTGGGGAGCAGCTACAAATACAGATGAAGCTTTGCTTGCTCTCCACTCACCTCCTGCTGTGCAGCCCAGTTCTTAACAGGCCACAGACCAGAGGTTGGGGACCCCTGCTCTAAAAAACATTCTCTTAGAATTTTCTTATTCAGTTGAGGATTCATTTACAGCAAACATTTTTTTATTTACTTATTTTTAGTTTTTCTGTTGGATCTTGTTCTGTTTACACTGTTCTGCATAAAATCAAGAATAAAAAATTAATAGCTATAAATTTTTAACTTTGTTACAAGGCCTGTTTAGTTGGGTTGAATAATCTCAATTGTGTGAACCTTTTGAAGCTTTGCTTATTTAAGAAAACACACATTGAACCCAAGATCACAGTAAAGTAAGTAACTTCTCTTAACTTTATTTTGTAAAGGATCATTAAATTAAACCAATACCCAGCTCTTAGATTTAGCAAAATGCTGTTTGCTGACCTGGATCATTTCTTCTCTCCTCCCCACCCCCAGTTTTATTGAGAAATAATTGACATACATCACTGTATAAGTTTAAGGCATACAGCATGGTGGTTTGATTTATATATATATAGTGAAATGATTACAGTGGGTTCAGCTAATATCTATCTTCTCCTGTGGATACAATAAAAAGGAAATAAAAGAATAAAGGGAAAAAATCTCCTTTTGATGAGAACTCTTAAGATGTACTCTGCTAACAACTTTCCTCAATATCATGCAGCAGTGTCAGATACAGTCGTCATGTTGTACGTTACATTTCTAGTATTTATATATAACTGGATATTCGTACATTTTACTACCTTTCTCCAATTCCCTTTACCCTTGCCATGAGTCTGATCTCTTTTCCTATCAGTTTTGTTTGTTTCTTCGTTTGTGTAGATACCACACATGAGATCATATAGTCATTGTCTTTCTCTGTCTGACTTATTTCACTTAGCATAATGCCTTCAAGGTCCAGCCATATTTTCACATTGGCAGGATTTCATTATTTTTCATAGCTGAATAATATTCCATTATATCTCTCTCTCACAATTTTCTTTATCCACTTATTGATTGATGGATACTTAGGTATTTTCCATGTTTTGGTTACTGTAAATAATGCTGCTATAAACGTAGGGGTACATTTATCTTTTCAAGTTAGTGTTTTCAGAAGTAAAATTGCTGGATCATGTAGTAGTTCTATTTTAAAATTTTTGAAGATTTGCCATACTTTTTTCCATAGTGGTTGTACCAGTTTACAATTCCATCAACAGTGCACGAAGGTTCTCTTTTCTTCACATTCATACTAGCATTTGTTATCTCTTGTATTTTTGATAATGGCCATTCTAATGACTATGAGGTGATATCTCATTGTGGTTTTAATTTGTATTTCCTTAAAGTTACTAATAACGTTGAGCATCTTTTATATACCTATTCACCTTTCGAATATCTTCTTTGTAGAAATGTCTATTTATTTTGTAATTAGATTATTTGTTATTTTGCTATTGAGTGTATGAATTCTTTATGTGTTTTGGATATTAACCCCTTATGAGATATATGGTTCGCGAATTTTTTTTTTTTTTTATCATTTTGTAGGTTATCTTTTCAATTTGTTGATGGTTTCTTTTTCTGTGCAAAAGGAAGCTTTTTAGTTTGATGTAGTCCCACTTGTTTATTTTTTATTTTTTTTTCTTGTGCTTTGGGTATCATTGGATCATTTTCTAAAGCCCTTTGCAGCTCTTGAAGTCTGTTTCTATGATCTATTGCTCCTCCATTTCAAGAATTCCATTATTTCAGTTGGCAGAGTTTTTCATGCCTTGAATAATCTGCTATAGGGATATCATCTTGGGGCTTGGCCAATGGAGACTCTGTGCCAATGAAAGCATACAGGCATACCTTGTTTTATTGTGATTGCTTTATTGTGCTTCACAGATAATAACTGAATGTTTATGGGAAACCCTGTGTCAGGCAAATCTTTTGTTGCCATTTTTCAACAGCATTTGCTCACTTCCTGTCCCTATGTCATATTTTGCTAATTCTTACAACATTTCAAATGTTTTCATTATTATATTTTTATGGTAATCTGTGATCTTTGATGTTACTATTGCAATTGTTTTGGGGTACCACAAACTATACCCATATAAGAGAGCAAACTTAATTGATAAATATTGTGAGTGCTCTTACTGTTCCACTGACCAGTTATCAACCTGTCTCCCTCTCTTCAGCCCTCTTATTCTCTGAGACACAATGATATTGAAATTAGGTCAATTAATAACCTTACAATAGCCTCTAGGTTTTCAAGTGAAAGGAAGAGTCACATGTCTCCCAGTTAAAATCAAAAGCTAGAAATAGTTAAGCTTAGTAAGAAAGATGTGTCAAACGCTGAGATAGGCTAAAAGCTAAGCCTCTTGCACCAGTTAGTCAAGTTGTGAATGTAAAGGAAAAGTTCTTGAAAGAAATTACAAATGCTGCTCCCTTGAACACATGAATAATATGAAAGTGAAACAAACTTATTGTTAATATGGAGAAAATTTAGTCATCTAGATAGAAGATCAAACCAGACACAAAATTTTCTTAAACCAAAACCTAATCCAGATCAAGGCCCTAACTCTCTTCAATTTAATGAAAGCTGAGAGAGGTGAGGAACCTGCAGAAGAAAATTTGAAACTAGCAAAGGGTGGTTCATGAGGTTTAAAGAAAGAAGCCATATCCATAACATAAAAGTACAAGGTGAAGTAGCAAGGGCTGTTATAGATGCTGTAGCAAGTATCCAGAAGATCTGGCTAAGGTAATGAATGAAGGTGTCCACACTTCACAACAGATTTTCAATGTACATGAAACAGCCTTATGTTGGAAGAAGATGCTATATAGGACTTTCATTGCTAGAGAGAAGTCAGTTCCTAGCTGCAAAGCTTTAAAGGACAGGCTAACTCTCTTGTAAGGGACTAATGTAGCTGATGAATTTAAATTGAAGCCAATGCTCATTTACCATTCTGAAAATCCTAGGGCTCTTAAGAATTATGATAAATATGTTCTACCTGTGTCCTATAAATGGAACAAGAAAAGCTGGGTAACAGTACATGCTTTTATAACATGATTGACTAAAAATTTTAAGCCCACTTTTGAGACCTACTGCTCATAAAAAAAAATCTTTCAAAATATTACTGCTCATTGGCAATGCATGTGGTCACCTAAGAGATATCATGGAAATGTACAGTGAGATTGATGTTGTTTTCATGTCTGCTAACACAACATCTATTCTGCAGTCCATGAACTAAGGGGTAGTTTTGACTTTTAAGTCTCATTATTTAGGAAATACATTTCATAAGAATACAGCTGCCATAGATAGTGATTCCTCTGATGGATATGGGCGAGTAAATTAAAAACCATCTAGAAAGGATTCATGATCCAAGATGCCATCAAGAACACGTATGATTCATGGAAAGAGGTCAAAATATCAACATTTATAGGAGTTTGGAAGAAGTTGATTATAACCTTCATGGGTGACACTTGGGGGTTCAAGACATCAGTGGAAAAGTAATTTCAGATGTGGTAGAAATAGCAAAAGAACTAGAATTAGAAGTGGTGCCAGAAGATGTGACTGAACTGCTGCAATCTTGTGATAAAACTTTAGTGGATGAGGAGTTGCTTTTTATGCCTGAGCAAAGAAAGTGGTTTCTTGAGATGGAATCTACATCTTGGTGAAGATGCTGTGAAGATTGTTGAAATGACAAAAGATTTAAAATATTACATAAACTTAGTTGATAAAGCAGTCATAGGGTTTGAGAGAACTGACTCCAATTTTGAAAGTTCTACTAAAATGCTAAAAAATCCCCCAGCATTTACTACTACAGAAAAATCATTCAAGAAAGGAAGAGTCAGTGAATGGTACACTTTACCATCTTATTTTAAGAAATTGGCATGGCCATCTCAATCTTCAGCAACCACCACTCTGATCAGTCAGCAGTTATAAAGATTGAGGGAAGACCCTCTACCTGTAAAAAGATTACAACTCGCTGAAGGCTCAGATGATGGTTAGAATTTATTAGTAATAAAATATTTTTTAAATTAACATATGTACATTTTTCAGACATAATGCTATTGCATACTTAATAGACTACAGGATAAAGTAAACATAACTTTTATATGCACTGGGAAACCAAAAAATGTATGTGACTTGTTTTATTGTTATACCACTTTATTGTTGTGGTCTGGAACTGAATTCATAATATCTATGAGTTATGCTTGTACAAAACGTCAATATTCTTGAATGTAGAAAGAGCCTAAAACTTTCATGTGTTCATACCTGGGTTTGAAGCACAATTGTGGCTCAACAAACCCTGATTAACTCTCCCTGGATTCTTCTAGAGAAAATTTAAATATACAGTCTGGGGTCCCTGGGATTTTGTGAATGGATGTTTCCACCTGATGTGAAGTGCAGATATTGTAAAGTAGCCATTTTGAGGTAATCATTTTCTCCATCTGTGTTTTCCTTGGCTTGGATGTAGAACAAGAATGGCTTTTAGCCCTTGGAAGGTGGGCCCTGTGTGCATACTCTCAGGCCTGCATTTATAGATATTAGTCCTAAAGAAACAGATTGAAATTGAGTAAGATCAAGTATTCACTTATGGATTTCCAGAAAAGTCGCTTTTTATATTATCCCCTTCTGTAGCTTGTGCAAATGTCTCCGGACTTCCTCACCTGGAAAGATTTGTGCATTGAGACAAAAAAATTTATAATTCATATCCCTTCATGTTCACCTAGGATTCACACACAGGCAATCTTATTTGCATTCTCTAGCATTCATCTTCCTGCTTTCTGCTAATTTCAGGACTGTTGTAGAAAGTTACAACAATCTTTCTCTCTAACCTTGCAGCCTGTGTCTGTTGTAAGTCAGATATTTGATTGTGCTTAGAGTGGAAAAAAAAATCATACTGGCTTACATGGAAGGTGTCTCTCTGTATATCTACTAGCCTCTTTCCCCACATTTCAAATTCTTGAATTGAGAGCCAGAAGAAAGGGTAGGAGGCTAAATAATTCAATGACAAAGCCTTAGTACTAAGTATCAACTACAAGCCTCTCTTCTCTCTGCTCCAGGATTTGTTCTTAGCTTGATGATTTATCGTGAACATTGGCTTAAGTATGGGGACAGAACCCCTCCCCCACTGTAAAAGCTATTCTTCTAAAGAAAGCTAATTTCCTTTATAAGCCATATTAATTCTTTCAGACCAAGGAAAGTGCTTAAACATTCTCAAACTTCCTAACTTGTAAGTGAAAAGCTGTTACTCTGAACATTTTTAAAGCTTTCAGAGGTATTTGAGGGAATAATTTATGTACTGGAAAAGTGTAAATAATTAAATGCTCCAATAAGAACTATTCCCCCTTTGCCTCTCTGTTTACACATTAGTAAAAAGCCAAACATCAAACCTTCCTCTGGTATTGCTCCAATGAGTTCCTTACTAAGTCTGATGGTGAAAATCAATCCAATGTTATTTAGTCTAGACTTCAAGTCCAGAAGGAAAGATATTGCACACTAAACTTTCTTTTGCTTCCAGGTTCCTGCTATATACTGAAGACAGTATGATATAGTACACTAGTGCATTAATTAATTCATCTATTCATTCATTCAGTGCACAATGTCTAGGTGCTCATAATATGTGGGGTGCTTAGCTAAGTCTTAATATTCAAGAACTAAGAGTATAGCTGTTCAATATAAACACGTATCCAAGAAAATTGAGTGTTATACATCCTGTAATAGAATATATGTGCACCATGGGGAGGATCTATGGCTTAATGAGGGACGTTTGAGATAAAATGGCACTTAATATTTCCTATGGCTAGTGTCAGTAGGGATTATAAGAGAAATTTTAAAAAAATCTGATGTTCTCTAAGAAGCAATTTGCACTTTTTCAGACATTCTCAGTATTTTTTAGCAATGTCAGTAAAGTCCTACATCCCACCTAGCTGACTTCCCAGTGCTGGTGGAATAGGAGCACCTGCTGCTGGTGAGCACCAGTGATGTAGAAATACGACTTGGACAGAGTCTGGCTCTCTGTAAGGATCCATAATGAATTTTACATAACAGATCTCAATATAAATAAATTAATGAGTAAATAAATGAATCAATAACATGAGTCTTTTTCCTAGTTTTGTTACTAATTAATTGTGTGAACTCTTAGGGTTTCCTTTTTAATAGTTTTACAAATGGGTACTCTGCTTTATTGTACAGGGGCTGATGTAAAAGAGCAAAAGAGAGTAAACTAAGGAAATATTTTGAAATGTGTAAAGTACTTGAAAAAACTATTCACATGTAAGGAAATACTATTAATCATTATATTTTGGGGAAAAATATGAGAATGAAAGCAGGCAGGAGAGAAAGAGGAAGGAAGTCAGGAAGGCAGGAAGGAAGAAAGGAAAGAAAATATGGAAAAAAGGGAGGGGAAGGAAAGGGAACCGAAGAACTACGTAGAAAACTACATGGAGAATACTGGAACACAGATAATATCAAATGCTACACTAAAAGCTAAGTCAATTGTTTTCAGCACAGATAAAACAGAAATTTTTGTTGCAAATATCTTGTATAACAAGACTTCAAAGGAAAATTTAAAGAATGTTAAAGCGGTGCTTGCATTGCTTAAGCACACACAGTACACTGAGAACTGTACTAGGTCTTTAGGGGTGGGGAGGTAATGAGAGGGTTTGGAATACTAACAGGGACATGGGAAAAAACATCAAAGAATGAAGAGATAGTTCTTGTTCTTAGTGCACTGTACTATTTAGAAGGAATTGCACAGTAGGCAGAGGAGAAGAAAGCAAACAGTAAATGCTCTGTGATGTAGTAAAAAGAAGCTCTGGGATTTGGCAAGAGTGCATTCTAATTCTGCCCCACTGTATAGATATTTAACCATACCCAGTCATATCAGCTTTCCATTTGACAGGCCTTCTGCCAAATGAAGAGATTAAAGTAAATAGTCTCTGAGGTTCCTGGCAGGCCACATATTTTATAAAATAAGTCCAAGTTCATGTAGTACCTAGAGAGTATTGAGTTATAATATTAATTATATTAGTTACATAATTTTTTATTTTGTGCTAAAATTTTTACATATTATCTCAGCTCATTCTCATGCAATTGTATAAAACTGGTAGTTTTTCATCTATTAAAAAAAAAAGCAGATTCAGAAAGATCCAATACTCTGCTCTTAACCACTGTACTATAACAATGATAATAATATTAGCTAACACGTATATAGTCATATGCCCTAAACTATTTCAAGGATTTTGATTAACTCATTCAGTTTTCACAACAAGCCTATGAGGTAGCTACTGTTCTCTTATAACCTCCATCATACAGCTCAGGAAACAGAATCATGGTAATTTTAAGTCACTGGGCCAAAATGGCAGATCTGAAATTATCATCCAGGTGATCTGGCTCCAGATGTCAAACTCTTAACCAATAAACTGTCCTGTCCTTTATTCTATGAATAACTGTGGTAGAAGTGTAGCTTTAATATTGTAGTGACATTACATTCCACCCCAAAAGTGATGTGCATGGGTGCATGGACATATGTGTATGTCGAACAGGATATAAAAGAAAGTCTTCCCAAGAAAACTAAGTCTTCAATATGACTTATGAATTGAGAAAGGATATATAATTTTACAGAGAGAAAGCAGGAGGGAAAATTCTAGGCAGGGGTTAGCCAGCATCACAGCAGAATACATTAGTGTGATAAGTACAAGGGGTCAGAGGCTGCTGGTGATATGAGCCAGAAACAAGGTGGTAGAAAGCCTTCACTAGTCAGTCTAATTGTCAATATTGAGTAGGACAGTGATAAGAAGAAATATTTTTTATTATTGAGATAAATTGTCATATAACATATTAGTTTAAACGTAAATCTTGGTCATGGTAATTCTTATAGATTTAGGTGGAAACAAAGGAATCAAGATGTATCGGTTCAAGGTATCTAACTGGTTAGTACAAGATGTAATCATCCAGGGCAGATGTGGAAAGGAAAATTAAGACTTTCAAGGAAAGACTGAATCGATGAGAATATTCATCTTTGGAAAGAGAGCTAAGGGAAGAGAATTTTTGGAGATTTTTTTTTTTTTTTTAATAATTAAAATTGTGAGACCCTAGACTGAGTTTTTATGAGACACTATACTTCTCTTGTCTGGAAGTCCTTAAAAGAAGCTCAGATTATGTTATGTATTTTGGTTTATGTTAACCTTGTTCCAAGAAAGAATTAGCTGGCAGTCAGAAATGACAAATAGATTTCAAACTTGTCACTAGTTTTCATTGCCACACCACAGCAAATAGTACTAGTTGATCACCGTGACACTTTTTCCCTCTGAAGCCAAGTCTGGCCCCAGGTATTTAAAATAATATTTCAAAAACTTTCAGGAAACTTCAAATGATTGAAAGTCATACAATTTAGAAGTTTTTCGTTCTTCATAGTTTGTGGATTTTGCAATATCCTTTAAGGAATAGATAATTATTTCTCCTAAATATCACCTGTCACTGTCTTCTACTGCCTGCCTTCTCACTTGCTTTTATATTGGTTAATAAGTTTCCCCTAACACACTTTTGGTCTCCAGCCTTGATCTCCTCTCATTCTTCACACACTTGTCAGAATAACCTTGCTCTGACACCAATCTGATCATGCCATTGCCCTGCTTAGAATGCTATGATGGACTCACTGTCTTTTCAGAAGCAAGACCCAACACTATATTGTGGATAATAAAGACCTTTCTCATTTTTCTCCTGCTTCCTCTCATTTGTCCAAATTCACCAGAATATTATATGATTTCACTTACATATGGAATCTAAAAAGCCAAACTCATAGAAACAGTGAGTAGATTGGTTGTTGCAAAAAGGTGGGTGTAGTGGGGAAATAGGGAGACATTGGCCAAAGGATACAAACTTCCAGTTTTGAGTAAGTTCTGGAGATCTGATGTACAGTGTGGTGACTGTGGTTAACAATGCTATATTACGTACAGTAACTTCTCAATCTGATTAGGTTCTATTCTGTGACTTTTAAGTGAAATTATATATAATGAAACCAATTTTACTACAGGCTAATTGATATAAATAAGTGTTAAGTTCCTGAGGCATCTATCTTATCAACATTAAAACAAAACAATTTTGAGTGAAGACTTATTCAAGGACCTGCTGTACTTGAAAGTTGCTGAGACTAGAACTTAAATGTTCTCACCATTAAAAAAAGGTCACTCTGTTAGGTGATGGCTATGTTAGCTAACCTTATTGTGAGAAGCATTTCACAATATATATTTGTACTAAATCATCACGTCATCCACCTTAAATGTACACAGTATTATATGTCAATTATACTTAAATAAAACTGGGAGAAAGAAACAAATTCACCATTATTCTAGCCCTACCAAATTACTTAGAATTCTTAAAACTCATTATGCTATTTCTGCTTTAATATCTTTTCATATACTCTCTTTTTCCTTTTTTACAAAATATACTCACTCCTTTTTTATTTATTTATTTTTTTTGCTTAACAAACTTTCTGTTTATGCTTCAAGGCTCAGCTCAAGAATCAGTCCTCCTATAAATCCTTTCCTGATTTTCCCCTGGGACAGCTGGTTGCTTTTTCTTCAGCATTCTCATGGCCCTTTCAGAGGCAAAGACTTATCTTTTTACCTCAGTATCTTCATGCTTAATATAGTGTCTGGAATGTAGTAAATTCTAAAATTTGATTAATAAAAATACATCAAATTACATGTCAGTGCTAGCTTTCCCCAGTACATTTGGAAAGGAATATAATAAAATAATGTCAAAACCAGGTTTTCTGACACCAATCCCCCTTGATTTTTCTCCATTTCTGTCACTAGGTCAGGATCTTATTATGTAGACCCCTAAAATAGCTTCCTAACACTTTTTCTTGATCCAGAGTTTCTCTCCACCAAACCACACTGCATTCAATCCATGAGCAGATTCATTTTCCTAAAAGTAATATTTATACCACGTTTCTGTGTAAAACTTTAATCTCTATTTTTTCTATTTAATAAAATGTAAACGTTTTTTATTTAAGCCTTCACAATTTGACTATAACCTTTTTTTACTGCTTTATTAACACTTCTTCTCAAACAAAAACTTTTTGCTGTAGCCATCTGTGTTACTAATTATGGTTAATATGCACCTGGTGCTTGCCTAGGTCTCTGCCTTTTCCATGCCAACCCCTTTTGTTTAAAATGTCTGCCTTCTTTATTTCCATCCTCACTGCTACAACTCTCTCTCTCCATATCCTTTTGCTTGTTGTTGTTCTTTTTTGATATCAACCTTGTTCTTTCATTTCGAATCAGAAGTAATTGCTCTATTTAGAATCTTCTCCTATGACACTTAGGTGATTTATACTACCTGCTTTGAGCTTGTCACACTGCATTATCTACAAGAAGCAGAATATTCGAGTTTTAGTTTTAGCTTCATCATTTGTAATAAAAAATGACTGATTCATCTTCGAAATGGGAATGCTGATAGATACCTATCTAAGCTTTGTTATAATATGATAAAGAGTTAAATGATATTTGTGTAAAAGTACTATAAACTGTAAGGAAGCTCTTGTTATACTTTACTTGTATATTGGTTTGCACATCTTATGAAAGCCAGACCTGCATCATGTACACTAGTACTTTTTAGTATCCTGAACATTTTAAGTATGATGCCTTGTGCTTAACAGGTGCTCAGGATATCTATTGACTGAATGATGATTCATTCAGGAAAGAGAGTGAGCCAGTTAATTGTCCTTTAGGCTTTGTTTGTTGACAAATGAGAGTAGGTATCACCTAGAAATATAAGATCATGGAGATTCTCTGACATTCTCCTTTTAGGCTTCTCTTCCCTCTACATCCTTAATATACTCACACTAACACCCACTTGTCCCTTGTTCTCCCCAGCTGTCACTGCACTTTAAGAAGTAAATAGAAAAACCACAAACACTTGACAATTATTTTACTTTGATGTTTGTTCCTGGGTGTGCCACTAGGTCCTTTGCCCAAGCCAGAGAGACCTGAAATGTCTTATGGAACTAAGTATATTTTCTTGGTTATGATAAAAGTGACAAAGGCCAGTGAATTATCCTACAATGTTATGGGGGGAAGAGTAGGCAGTTAAAGTTAGAAATTGGTGACACATAGCTTTATAGATCTTAGTTTTTGATGTTATATTAAAATCACCATCTAAAACATAGGCTCTAAAGGACACCGTTACAAAGATTAAAGAGTAGTTCTGGACATCATTATGAAAGAAAATTAGTCCTGAAATGAAGGACTAGTATGCATCTGGTACCATCAATGAAGCTAAAAACCCTGAATAAGAGTTCCCTAAGTTTTACCTTTGTAGAGTCCAGGGGGCAGGTACCTAAGTTTTACCTTTGTAGAGTCCAGGGGGCAGGTACCTGGATGTCACTTCTGTGCTATGCCAGCCATATTGGAGTCCAAGTCAAACAGAAAAATAAGTAATACTAATTCTATCTTTTAAAAAATTGTATTGTGTGCATCACAGATTTTTTTGCATTAATTTTATTTTTATAATATTGCTTTCAATTTTATTTATCTTGATTATTGATATTTTTGGCTTTACTTTAAATCTATGCCCAAGGCAAGTGCCTTACTCATCTGACCCTAGGGGGAATCTTAAATACATATTACTAAGCAAAAAAAGCCAATCTGAAAGGTTATGTATTGCATGTTTCTAACTACATGACATTCTGGAAAAGGCAAAACTGTGGGACAGTAAAAGAATCAGTTGTTACAGCCCTAATTCATTTTATTTTAGTGTGTGACTCTGTGTGTGCACTGGTAACAAAGGAAATGGTTTAAAAATTTTCTCAATTATAAAAAAAGAGCACGCTTCCTTAAGGAACTAGAGATTAAGAAGATAATGAACATATAGAATCTAGCCTACAAATTACAGAATAATCATTAATCTTATATCAATATTTAGTGACTAATTTTTTTTAGATTTCTGCTATGGCTTTTCTAAAATGTTGTGATCACATGTGGTGCCTTACTTCTTGGAATTTACAATCTAGCAGGATATATGCAGAGAACACTTAGATACAGTTGAGCACACACAATGTTCTAGATGCTCTGTGTAGGAGGTTTACATGCTTTATCCTCTTATCTTTCCACAGCAATCCTGTGTCACAATATAATCATTTTTAAAACTAGACTTTATTTTTACTTTTTGGTTCACAACAAAATTGAGCAGAAGTACAGAAAGTTCCCTTGAACACTCCTCCCCATGCACAAACTCCTCACTATCAACAACCCCCACCAGAGTGGTACAATTGTCACAATCAATGGACTTCCATTGAAATATTATCACTCAAAAGTCCATAATTTACATTAAGATTTATTCTTACTGTTGTATATTCTATGGGTTTGGACAGTTATTTAATGAGATGTGTCCACCACTATGATATCATACATAAAAACCTCCACTCTACCTATTCATCTCTGCCCCCTCAACCCTGTAATAATGGATCCTTTTACTATCGCCATAGTTTTTCCTTTCCCAGAATGTCATATAGTTGGAATCATACAATATATAACCTTTCACTCAGTCACATGTAATTACAATTCCCTCCTCTCTTTTCATGGCTCGATAGTTCATTTTGTTTTAGCTCTGAATAATATTTTATTGTCTGGATGCTATTATGCTTATTTTCATATGAGGAAAACAAGACTCAGTGAGATAAAGCAACTACGACAAAGTCAAAGTGAGCAGAGAGCTGAATTTCGAGATCCAAATCTTCTGATGCCAATTTGAATGCTATTTCCAGGAATACAGTTGCTTCAGATAAGAAAGTAGTGAACATTGTCCAAATATGCATGGATACCAAAGTAAAGTGCATTAATGGGACCTCAAAAGAATGAGCAGTCTTTAGCACTTAATATTTAGGTAAGCCTTTAGATAAGGCTTCATTGGGATAAACTGTCATTTATTCTTTGGTGATTCTAGGAAAGTTTCATGGAGTGAGGAATATTAGGTAGCTTCTTAATGGACAAAAGATAGACTGGGATTTTGGAGTTTCTCAGGCATATTATGTAAATTGAGCAATGTAGAAGGATGTGACAAGTTAACTTCTTGAGAAAATCCCCATACAAAGCATATATAGTCTTATATACCAGCTATCAAAATAACACAATTAAAGGATGGCAAAAATAAACTTTCGATAGAATCAAGTTTATTTGTCTTATTTTGATATTTTCCTTCCCCACTTAACAATACATCTAGAATAAATATTGACAATAGTTTGCATTTATTAAGCACTTACTTTGTCAAGCCTCATGTTAACTACTGCATATACATTGATTTATTTAATTCTCACCATATGTCTAGAAAATAGGTTCCATTATTCTGCCTATTCTTCAGGTAAGGAAGTTCCAGATTTAAAGAGAAGTCACTTACTCAACATTAAATAGCTAGTACATGCTGAAGTGAAATTTAAACCCATGTTGGTCTGCTTTCAGAGCCCAGGCTCTTATTCACTACTTTCAGTATTATCTGGCATCAAAAGTATATTGGACTGATGTTAATTTTTCCTCACCACATTTGAGCATCCTCTTTAGACTTCTGAAAATAGTCATGTAGGTAAACTTATCAACACTAGAGAAACACAAAATCTATCATTCAATGAGGATGTTCTAAGCACCCTCAAGTTACTCAAATTTAGATGTGATATTTGTGATTAGAAACAGGAGGAACATGTTTTAAGTCTTTGATATATCTGCATTTATGTGTAGTTACGTAAGACAAACATTATCACTTATTCAAAGCAGAGAAGTAAAGTTATATTGTCAGTTGATAAATTGGTCAAGTCTCATATATTACATCAGTACTCATAAATGAATAGAAGAAAAGCCAACATTTATAAACACTATGGCAAAGATTTTATTCCTTCAATAATGGGCATCATTTTGTTCATTTTAGAGGTGAGAAAACCAAATTTCAGAAAAGTGGTTGTGTCAATTACCAAATAGCCAGTAAGTGATAGAGTTAGGATTTCTGCTCACATCTGTTTGGTTCAAAAAGCTTTATTCTTTCTAACATATTACAATATTTCTCATTAAGCTTAGTTTCCTGGATAAATGTTGTTTCTGCTTTTTATATGTTGATCCTCTTGAATGTGATATTAATTGGAAGCCTTATAAAGACAGACGTGGTAATTAAAAATAGCTATGAGGAGAGAAGATGTCAGAAGCATGTTGTAAGTTTAGCATCAGCTCTGAAATACATAGTTGTTCCTAAGGGTAACACTCAGATTTATCAGCCCCATTATCTAAACTGCATATTCTCTTTCTATAAGGTGGGCCAAAAAGTAGTATAGTGTTGACTCAGGAGTCCTGATCTATCTACAAATTAGCTGTGTAGCTTTCTACAGCTTTGGATATTGATTTTCTTCTGTTGCAAAATGAGAGGAGGTTAGATACATTGTGTTCCTTGGCCCATGATTTTATAATATACCCTGTTTTTTTTTTTTGGAGGGAGGGATGGGTGTGTTTTAGCTAAGTCTTCCTAATTCAGATGCATAAACTGGATCTTCAACTTGCAAAATCTTTGTTCCTCATTTTTACTATAATCACAAATCACTGATTATACTTAGACAACCTTCATTACTTTACACAATTATGGCAGCAAATTTATAAAGCCCTTAATACTTACAAAGCTCCATTATATACCATGTCTTATTTTGTCTCTAAATAACTTAAATGGAGGGAAGCCACATCATACATGGGCTTGAGTTACTCAGATTCTTCATCTGTAAAATGTGCATAATATTAGTATTTATCTCCTCAGTTGGCTATGAGGAAAAAATAAGGTCATGCAGGAATTGTGCTTCACAGGGAGTTCACCACATTATCAATGTTGAACATGTGTTGGCTGCTTTTTGGAGGCTTGTTTCAGATCTCACATATTCCTTATGACAGAACTGAACTTAAACCTGAGAGTTCTAACTCAAAGAGAACTGTAATACACTCTGCTGTTTTTCAAGGACTAGGAAGGAAACAAGAAGAGGTTTTTGTTTTTGTTTTTGTTTTTGTTTTTGTAGGGAAAAAATGAACTATTGGCATTAATACTGCCCAATATGTTCACTTAAGTGATCTTAGTCACTTACAGCCTAGGCTAGACACTGTACTAAACATTTAGCACACTAAAATCTAATTGTTGCATAGTCTTTGTATTCAGAGAGCTCACATTTAAAGAATGAGACAGATATAAAAATGTGTCAAGCATTTAATAATAATTTTTAGGGGTGAATAACGAAAGCAAATACAAGATACTTAGGCATGCATAAGGACAGAAGCACCTAAACACCAGGAGAGTTTGGCAGTTATGCCTGAGCTGAGTCCTGACTGATAAGTTTATGTTACCTAGACAAAAAAAAAAATGGAGAAAGGAAGGATATTGTAGATAAAAGGGATGGTGTGTACAGAGGAAAGAATTGTGAGAAAACATGACACCATCAGGGAATGCAAATACTTCACTATAACTGGAGCCAAATGAGATTCTTAGGAGTTGACAGAAGTTGAGTCTGAGGAAATAGGTAGGGGTCAGACTACGAAGACATTTTATGCCATTCTTCGGGAAAAGACATTTATCTCAAAAGCAACAGAGTAGCAGTGCATAATTTTAAACACCAACAACAAAATAACATGCTAATTTTTTTTAAAGAGAGCAGTCCAGTGTCAAAGATCGGAGAATATCATTACCAGAAGCAGGGCTTAGATTCTACTATCTTTTCAGCAAGAAAAATCTGAGAATATAAATTAAGACTACAGCAGAGCACTAGAAAAGTGATCTAGATAGGTGATGTATTTTGGAGATATTTGAGAGGATTGATTATTGAGAGCAGAGAGTAATTTTTAGGGAGGAAGTTTTGGTGACTCCTAGGTTTCTGTTAGGGGAAATGGTTGGCCATTATTAGCGCCCGAACTCTAGCAAGACTAAAGGATATGTAAAGTGACAGACAGAGGGGAGGGGGTTTGGGGGACTAGGAGAATGGGGTGAAAGGTTAAAGTAGTAAAAATTAGTAGTTGATAGTTGGGCACAGGGATGGGTAGCACAGCAGAGGAAATGAGTTAACATTAATATGAAGGCCAGGTGGAAGGCCAGGGGAAGGAGGAAGCAATTGGGGGGATCGTTTTATGAACTATATAGATGTCTAACCAATGTACTATATACTTGAAACTAATTTAGATAAATAAATTTTAAAAAATGGATATGTAAGGTGGACAGGAACTGAAGACTCAGCTGTGGAATAGATGGCTCCAGGGTATAAGTTACTTTGATTTGTCTGTGTTTACAGAGACTAAGGGGTTTCACTACATGAATGGTAATTGCTGGGCAAGGATCCTCTAGGAACCACAGTTCCAGGAATTTCACTGGGTTTCCACATTTCTCTGACTGGCAACTCCTGAGTAATTAGGAAATGATTAGGTAGTCAGGCAGTGTTTTAGGCTTTTTCCTCCCTACTTCTCACCTTCTTCCATGTCACTGCTCATTTGTGGCTGAACCAAGTAAAAGTGAAGAGAGGGAGACCAAAAAAGTCCATTTGGCTACATGTGAAAGACCTCTAGTTTATTAGAATTGGAGATGAACCAATTATACTATTAGCTATCATGATGTAGTATTATTTTTGAATTTATGTTTCCATTCCAAGCTGTTGTCATGGATGGTGGAAAATTGATGGTCTTCATTGTGGTCAATATTCTCCTTTGTGTAGGCATGTTTTTTAAAAATTTAGTGTTACTTTTTTTGCTTGTTTTTAATTTTTAACTATCTCCCTCCATTCCCCAGGTTCGTTCTCCAGAAAGCTGCTCCACGGTGAATAGCTCTCTGACATTTTTCTCAAAACTTCTCTTCAGAATTTTATCAACAATTCTTATGCTAAGAGGGGTCAGGAGATGAGGCATTTCTCACATTACCCTTGAAGTTACTCATGAATAATGGTCTATATCACCTCTATTGTCTGGCCAAAAAAATAAGCAACCAGACAAAAAGGCAGAGGAGAAAGTAAGGATCACTGAATGAGCCAAAAGAGCTGAGATAGTGTGAAGAGTTTAAAAACACAGGGTAGAACAGTTATGTAGTGGGAAATATTTGAGTAGATTAACTACTCAACAGATAGAGAATAAGCCAGATTCCTTAGTTTAAAGGCAAGAAGAACAATTGCAAAGTATTCTGAAATCTTCAGAGTGAGATTAAGGGCATCCCTACCAAGAAATAATGTAGCTAAAATAAATTAAGGGTCATTATTCCAGGCTGATGCATAATGAACTAAGAACTCACTGGGCTTTTCACTGCTCCTTCATGTAGTTTCCTGAGATTTATGCTGCCAGTTTCTGCTGTGTGAGGGAAATCTGTCTCTTTAAATACTTTCTTCCTTCATCAGTGAATCGATTTCATTGAATTCCAACTGAGATTTTGGGTTTGTAGGGGTGAGCAGGCAGGAGAAGGTACTAAACAAAACTAGAGAAGTGAAATGCAGCAAACTAATTCCAATCTGGTGGGCTAACAGGACCTGTCTTGGGAATATATGGTTCCATTTCTTTGTGAGAAGGTTGCATGTATTTTTTCCTGTCTACAGGTAGATAATATATATGAAAACAATGACTTCCAACTTGAGAGTATAGCACCTGCCTAATAAAGAACTCATTGAAGACTCTCAAGAGTGGGGCAACATTTAAAATGAAAACTTAGCAGAGCTTCAGTGCTGTGCTGGTTGAATATTTTGAAGTAAGAGGAGGAAACAAAGAACACACCAATGAAGGAGGTCACAGAGTATGACAAAGAGTCTATAGGAGGGCATACTGTGCTGCCTAACGAGAGAAAACCAAACTCTTTGTGATGGGGCACAAGTCCAGGGAGTGATGGATACTTTATACACTGAGGCCCAGACCTTCCTGTTTCTAGGCTAGGCTACTCTTGGGCCGTATGAGATGACTGGTTTAGGAGTCTGTGCATTTCAGTGTCTTTAGAAGCAGTGACATCAGATTTGATGGTCCATTGGAGCCTTCAGAGAGGCATTCTTTATGTTCTGATGTTTCTTATGAAAGCTTGTTAAAAGTAAGTAAAAAGGAGCACTTTAATACTAACCAGAAATAAAAGAGCTGAGACATTTAAATGAGAATAATAATGCAACTACAGTAAACTCACTTTAATCCTCCAAAACTTTCATAGAAGATTATCTTATGTAGTATCTCCATTAAGACAGTAAGAGAGTAAAAAAGCACTCTGGCCTGAACTTCGCATGTGTGTTTTTCTTCTTTTCTTTTTTTTAAACAAATACTATATTTGTGAGTCTGTTTATTAGTTTGTTCTTTTTGTTACTTAGATTCCTCATATAAGTGAAATCATATAGTATTTATATTTTTCTGTCCAATTTCACTCAGCATAACCTCTAAGTCCATCCATGTCATTGCAAATGGTAGGATTTTACTTTTTTAATGGATAAGCAATATTCCACTGTATATATAACCATAATTTCTTTATTCAATTGTCTGTTGATGGGCATTTAGGTTGATTCCATATCTTGGTTATTGTAAGTTGTGCTGCCATGAACATAGGGGTACATAGATCTTTATGAATTATTGTTTTGGTTTTCTTCAGAAAAATACCCAGAAGTGCAATTGCTGGGTCAAAAGGTATATCCATTTTTAATTTTTCAAGAAACCGCTAGATCATTTTCCATTGTGGTTGTACCAGTTTGCAATCCTACCAACAGTGTATGAAGGTTCCCTTTTCTACACATCCTCACCAACACTTACTGTTCTTTGATTTATTTGTGATACCATTCTGAGAGGTGTTAAGTGATAGCTTACTCTGTTTTAATTTGCATTTCTCTGATGATTAATGACCTTGAGCATCTTTTCATATGTCTATTGCCCATCTGTATGTCTTTGGAGAAATATCTATTCAGATCTTCTGCCCAATTTTTAATTGAACATTACTTTTTTTGTTGTTGAGTTATATGAGTTCTTTATATATTTTTGGACATTAACCTCTTATCAGAAGTATCCTAAGTGAATATCTTCTCCCATTCAATTGGTTGTCTTTTCATTTTGTTGATGGTTTCCTTGGTTTGCAAAAACTTTTTAGTTTGATGTAGTCTCATTTGTTTATTTTTTCTTTTGTTTCCCTTGCCCGAGGAGATATAGCTGAAAAGAAATTATTGTTAGCAATATCAGGAGTTTACAGCTTACATTTTCTCCTAGAAGTTTTATGGTTTTAGGTCTTACATTTAAATCTTTAATCCATTTTGAGTCTATTCCTGTATATGGTGTAAGAAGGTGGTCTAGTTTCTTTTTCTCTTTCTTTCTTTCTTTCTTTCTTTCTTTCTTTCTTTCTTTCTTTCTATCTTTCTTTCTTTCTTTCTTTCTTTCTTTCTTTCTTTCTTTCTTTCTTTCTTTCTTTCTTTCTTTCTTTCTTTCTCTTTCTTCTTGCTTGCTTGCTTGCTTGCATTTATTTGTCCAATTTTCTTAGCACCATTTATTGAAGAGACTATCTTTACCCCATTGTATATTTTTGCCTCTTTTATCATATATTAAGTGAGCGAATAAGCATGGATTAATTTCTGGGCTCTCTATTCTGTTCTGTTGGTTAATGTATCTATTTTTCTGTTTTTATGCTAGTACCCTGCTATTTTGATTACTGTAGTATTGTAGTATACTTTGATATCAGGTAGTGCTATACCTCAAAATTTGTTCTTCTTTCTCAAGATTGCTGTGACTATTAAGGGTCTTTTATGGTTCCATAAATATTTTAGAATTATTCATTCAAGCTCTCTGAAAAATGCCATTGGTATTTTGATAGGGATTGCATTGAATCTATATATTGCTTTGGGTAGTATGGCCATTTTAATGATGTTGAGTCTTCTTACCCATGAGCATGGTATGTGCTTCCATTCGTTTGTATCTTCTTCAATTTAGTTTTTCAGTGACTTATACTTTTCAGAGAACAGGTTTTTTTTTACCTCCTTGGTTAATTTGATTCCCAGGCATTTTATTGTTTTCAATGCAATTGTAAATGGGATTATATTCTTAATTTCTCTTTCTGAAAGTTCATCATTGGTATATAAAAATGGGACTTCTGAATATTAATTTTGTATCCTGCTACATTAATCAATTCATTGACCAGTTCTAATTGTTTTTTTTTTTTTTTTTTTTTCTTTTTGGTGAAATCTTCAGGGTTCTCTCTATATAGTATCATGCCATTGACAAATAATGAGAGTTTTATGTCTTCCTTTCCAATTCAGATACCTTTGATTTCTCTTTCTTGTCTTATTACTGTGGCTAAGATTTCCAATACAATGTTCAAGAGGAGTAGTGAAAGTGGGCATGCTTGTCTTGTAAGTCATCTTGAGGAAAAAGCTGTTAGCCTTTCTCCACTGAGTATTTGGTATTAGCTGTAAGTTTGTCATATGTAGCCTTTATTGTATTGAGTTATATTCCTTCTATTCTTATTTTGCTGAGCATTTTTATCAAAAATGGGTACTGGATTTTGTTGAATGCTTTTTCTGCATCTATTGATATGATCATATGGTTTTAATCTTTCAATTTGTTAATGTGGTGTATCACATTAATTGATTTGCAGATATTGTATCAACCTTACATTTCAGGAATAAATCCAACTTGATCATGGTGTATGATATTTTTAATATAATGCTGAATTCAGTTTGCTAAAATTTTGTTGAGGATTTTTGCATCAGCTTACAGTATTCTTTTTTTGCAAAGTCTTTGGTTTTAGAATCAAGGTTATGGTAACCTCATAAAAAGAGTTAGGGAGACCTCTCTCTTTTTGAATTTTTTCTAATAGTTTGAGAATAATAAGTGTTATTTTTTTTTAATGTTTGATAAAATTTGCCTGTGAAGCCATTTGGTACAGGACTTTTGTTTTTTGGGAGGTTTTTGATTACTAATTCAATTTCATTGGTGGTAATAGGCCAGTTCAGATATTCTGTTTCTTTTTGACTCAGTCTTGGGAGGTTGTATGTTTCTGGGAATGTATCCATTTCTTCTATATTGTCCTATTTGTTGGCATATAATTGCTTACAGTATTTTATTATGACCCACTGTATTTCTGTGGAGTCTGTGGTTATTTCTCTTTCATTTCTGATTTTATTTATTTGAGTCCTCTCTTTTTTCCATGATGAGTCTGGCTAAGGGTCTGTCAATTTTGCTATCCTTTCAAAGAAACAGCTCGTGTTTTTATTAATCTTTTGTATTGTTTTCCTAGACTCTATTTCCTTTATTTCCATTCTGATCTTTATTATTTCCTTCCTTCTACTCACTTTGGGCTTTGCTCGCTGTTTTTTTCTTTTTTCTAGTTCTTTTAAGTGTAAGGTTAGATTGTTTACTAGAGCTTTATCTTGTTTCTTGAGGTAGACTTGTATTGCTATGAAGTTACCTCTTAAGACTGCTTTCATTGTGTCCCATAGACTTTGAGTTGTTGTGTTTTCATTTTCATTTGTATCTAGGTATCTTTTGATTTCTTCTTTGATCTCATTGATAACCCATTCACTGTTTAGTAAAATGTTATTTAGCCTCCATGTGTTTGTGTATTTTCTAGATTTTTTTCTTGTAGTCAATTTCTAGTTTCATACCATTATGATGGAGAAGATGGTTGATATCATTTTAGTCTTTTTAAATTTATTGACACTTGTTTTATCCTAACATGTGGTCTATCCTGGAAAATATTCCGTATGCACTTGAGAAGAATGTACATTTTGCTGCTTTAGGGTAAAACGCTCTGAAAAATATCTATTAAATCCATCTGGTCTAGTGTATCTTTTAGGCCCATTGTTTCCTAGTTGATTCTTTGCCTGGAAGATCCATCCTTTGATGTCAAGGGGGTGTTAAATTCTCCTACTATGAATGTATTACTGTTGGTCTCTCCATTTATGTCAGTCAATAATTGCTTTATGTATGTAGCTGCTCCTATGTTGGGTGCATATATATTTACTAGAGTTATGGCCTCTTGATTTATCTCTCTCTTTATCATTAGGTATTGCTCTTCTTTGTTTCTTATCATAGACTTTATTTTAAAGTCTATTTTGTCTCATATAAATATTGCTACCCCAGATTTTTTAAATTTCCATTTAGATAAAATATCTTTTTCCATTCCTTCACTTTCAGATGGTGAATGTCATTTGATCTGAAGTGGGTGTCTTGTAGACAACATATACATGGGTCCTACTTTCTTATCCGTTTGGCCACCTTATGTCTTTTGATTGGAATATTTAATCCATTTATGTTGGAAGTGATTATTGATAGGTACATAGTTAGTGCTATTTTATTATTTGTATTTGTTTTTTCTTTTTTTCTTTTCTTTTTTTTCTAACCCTTCTTTTTTTTTAAAGAAGCCCCTTTAATACTGGCTTGTTGGTGCTGAATTCCTTAAGCTTTTCCCTGTCTGGCAAGCTCTTTATCTCACCTTCTATTTTAATCAAAAGCCTTGCTGGGTAGAGTATTCATGGCTGTAAATTCTTGTTTTCATAACTTTGAATATTTCTTGCCAGTCCCTTCTGGCCTGCAAAGTTTCTATTTAAAAATCAGTAGGCATTCTTACCCTTATAAGTAACTAGCTGTCTTTCTCTTGCTGCTTTTAAGATTCTCTCTTTGTTTTTGACCTTTGGCATTTTAATTATGATGTGTCTTTGTATGGGTCTGTTTGAGTTCCTCTTGGTTGGGACTCTTTGTGCTTCCTGAACTTGGATGTCTAATTCTTTTGCTAGGTTAGGAAAATTTTCTGTCATCATTTCTTCAAATAGATTATCAATCCTTTGCTCTCTCTCTCTTCTCCTTCAGGTACTCCTTTGATGCAGATATTTTTATGCTTTGTGTTGTCCCAGAGGTCTCTTAAACTATCTTCATTTTTAAATTTCTTTTTGTTGTTGTTGTTGTTCTGATTGAATGTTTTCTGCTACCTTGTTTTCCAGTTTGCTGACTTGATCTTCTGCTTCATCTAATATACCGTTGAACCTTCCTAGTGTATTCTTCATTTCAATTATTGTAGTCTTCATTTCTGTCTGGTTCTTTTTATAGTTTCTATGTCCTTTTTTTTATGCTTACTATCTCTCTGTTGAGGTTCTCATTGTGCTTATCCATTCTCTCCCTAAGTTTGTTGAGCATCCTTATTTTGAACTTTATCTCTGGTAGGTTGCTTGCCTCCATTTCATTTAGCTTATTTTCTGGATTTTTCTCCTGTTGTTTCATTTGTGGCATGTTTCTTTATTTTCTCATTTTATTAGCCTCTCTGTGTTCATTTCTATGTGTCAAGAATATTTGTTTCATCTCTCAGCTTTGGCCAGATGACCTTATGTTGAAGGTGTCCTGTGTGGCCCAGTGGTGCACTCTCCCTGATCATCTGTGCCAGAGGCTCTGGATGTGATCTTTGTGTGGGTTGTATGTGATCTTCTGTTGTTGCTGAGCTTTTATTGGTGTATGTATATCAGTGGATAGGATTAACGCTTAGGCTGACTAATTGTGGAAATTGGCTATTCCCACAGGGTATGTGTTTCTTTGTGGGGGCTGACCCCCTTGAGTGAGATTTTCCCTAGCAGGCTTGCGTACTTGTTGAGACCACCCTTTGTGTGTACCACTTATGGGACTAATCTGGAGTTGCTCTGTTGTGGTCTAGTGCCAGCCTCCAGATGCACTGGTTTTGTGGCCCCTTGGGAAAGGCTCTCCAGTAGGCCAAGGTCAGCTGCTGCCTTTGATTATTCAGGGTTACCTGGTGAGAGCTATGAAGTGATCTGCAGATGTTTGTTGCCTATGCTAGATCTATAGATAAGTGGAAGAGACAGCACTGTAGACTGCAGTCCTATTATCCCCTGTCTCTGACCTAGGACAGTTTAATAGAAGGACTGGTGCTCCTCAAGGCCTGACACTGCCTTTCAGTTGCCCCTAAGTCTCTGGAACTGGAAGAACCTCTGGGTGATATGCATGTTACATGGTGCAGAGACCCTGAGAGTCTCTTGGATCTACTGAGAAAATTTCCTCCTTGCCATTGCAGTGTCAATCTACATGACAGCACTGTCTCTGTGGCTCCCCATACAAGCTTCCAATTGTAGCAAGGCCAGCTGCCCACCTTGGGTCCGCAAACAACTGAGCTCTCTTTAAGAATTACTGAAGCGTGTGAGTGTGAGTTTGTGGCTCACTGCTGTATACCATATGAACTGAGTGCTGTTTGCTGTTGAATTTGTGACCCAAGGAAAGTACAGGATGTGACTGGATTGTCTGAGAGCGAGCTTGCCACAGTTAATTTGTGGGTTAGGTGCGGCATCATCTGTGAGGCACAAGGCCATCAGGCCTCTTCAGCACTAGATTCACTGCCAGCTCTGGAACTGAGGGCTCCCACCAAAAGTCAGATATCACTGTGTGACCTAGTGATGTCTCTGATGGGCCCACAAAATCCTTGAGATATGCCCAAGTGATATTGTATCTCATGCTGGCAGCAGTGATCTTCCCATTACTGTATTCCCTGAACTTTGCTCACTTTGCTGGCTGAGGTCTGTTGACTGCACAGAATGTGCCACCCTAGGGCAGGGGCAGCTGTCTGTCTGTGTGCTGCAGGCACTATGTGGATTGGATGGGCAGGATCTCAGGGAGTCAAGGGCCATCAGGCCAATAGCCCCAGTTTTCTGCAATTTCTGTGTCTGTACATTCCCAAAGTTGTCACAGATCACAGGGAGAAAAGCTGCTGTCTGAGGCAGTTCCACAGACCCCTGAGACTCCCCACATGACATTGCACCTCTTGCAGGCAGCAGAGGTCTGCCTGCTAATTGATTTCCCCGCAATATGCTCACTGTGCTAGTCAAAGTTAGTTGCCTGTGCAGATTGTGAGACTGGGGCTGGGGAGGAAGGGGGGTAACGGCAGTGGTGGTTGTCTGTCAATGGACCACCTGGGGCAATTTGTGGATAGGGTGGGGTTGGGTCTCAGGGAGACAATAGGAGTCAGATCAATACAGCCTCAGTCTTCCTTCAACTTTAGTAACCATTCAGCATTCCCACAAAAGTCGTAAATCAATACAAGACTAGTTGCTGTCTGGGACTGGCCCACAGATCTCCAAGACGCACCCAAGTTTGTGTTGTCAGAGTGGTCTGTCTGAAATGGTCTCTGAAATGTGCCCTCATGGCATGAGCTGCCTGCTGTGAAATAGTTCAGGGCTTGGCAGCCGCCCAGTAACAAAAGCCCCAGGCAATCTGAAGGTTGGGTAAAGTGGGCCAATCTCAGGCCAGTGAGTGCTTCCAAATGGCCATGTGGGAGGGATCTGCACAGGCAAGCTGGCACCATCTGTAGATTGCCACATAGGGGGCCCAACTAAGGCACAGTGGTGGCTGCCTGTTCAGCCTTCATTCTAGAGCCAGGCAGTGCAGTCTTACCCTGTATGAATTTAGCATGAGCCTCTGACACATCACCAGTGCCCTGGGAGCACCCACAGGTGAGAGAGCCTGTGCATAGACCCTTCAAAGGGGCTTCTAGAATTTCAGTCTCCTTCTGTCTCATCCAAATGGCTAGAATCTCCTCTGATTTTTACAGTCAGTTTTGGGGAACTCCTCTTCTCAGGGCTGGAGAGCCCCCAAATGAGACTGGAACCTCTCTCTCCTTAAAAGAAGCCTCTGATACCTTGTTCTTTCTAGGTTTTCTACAACAACCATGGGTGCAGGTCCAGCCTGATTCACAACTTTGCCCCTTCTACCAGCTTCAATGTGACTCCTTCTTTATATTATCAGACATACCTGTCTGATAATATATGATCAGCTAGAATTCAGGTGATTCTCCACATTGATTATTTTATAATTTGGTTGTAATTTCAATGTGGACCTGAGAGGAGACGAGCCTTGCTTTTACCTAGTTCACCATCTTCCTCCAACTCCCCCCTTTTTTGTTTTTAAACAAAAATTTCAGGCAACAATCTTCTCTTCTCCCCACTTCCAAATATAAGCCTAGCACTAGTGAAACTAACCCAATACTTCGTTGGTCTCTGAGAGTATGATTTGATTTGGTGATGGCGGTAGCAGTGGGGTTTCATTCCAGAGCTGAGAGAGGTCTGATGTGTCCAAAGTATCTTTTGAGTGATTTAGTTCAGCGACTGTTCTAAGGACCAGTTAATATTCACATCATGGATTTTTTTGGATTGAGATGGAAACAAATCAGAATGAGAAATGGAAAAGGCTTTGCAAGGTGTTTCTTGTCTAATACATTTCACTAGGTGGAGGAGCCTTACCATAGACAGTTGTACATATAAGACCCTATGCCCTCTGTTTAAATAAGAACCATTATACAATACTAAACAGTTTCCTAAAATGACCATCTATCCCTGTTGAGGTATGGCCCAGTTTTGTTATACTCAGAACATTTTATTTTAATTTTTTCAAATTAAAATCTTTCTGATATATGGATTTATTAAACCAATCATTTATCCAACAGGCATTGATATGTTATGTGCCTATAGTGGCCACAATACTAAACTGAGCACTGAAGAGAATACAAAAGTGGTAAAGGAATAGTCCTAGTCCTTGAAGAGTATATCATATTGAGTGCATAAGAAGTAATTCATTCAGTGACTAGAGAACAATGCAGCACAGTGCAGTGGAAGTATGATACTGTTGAGGGAGATAACACATGCTCTGGGAAGGAGAGAAGTTTTATGGAATGCAACCAGTCTTGAATTGACTTTTGGGAGATGTGCCGGAATTAAATTTGTAGAAAAAAAGAGGGTTTAGGAGAAACATCTTAACTTTTATACAGACTATATAGAAATTTAAGATTCCATTTCTTTCTCTCTCAGAGGCTGCTCCTATCCAAGTTGTAAGGACCATCTTATCTGCCTTATAAGCCATATTCTCCATCCTTTTCTAACCACCTTGGCTTCTATTATTCACATCGACAGAGCTTTGTTCTGGCTGTTCTTCAAACAGGACCCCATCTATGAGGTGCAGATTAGGTGCAGTAGCAGGAACTAGCTCGATGGCAAAGGCTCTATGACTGCTCACGTTGCCTCTCCTTCTTCATGGTGGGCAGTACTTGTGTCACTGCTAGGGTGATATGAAATCTGGCATTGCCCCAGCAGTGTGGGGGAGGAGGTGGAAGAGGAAGATGTCAGTGGTGTTTTGTGTTTTCCCTCAGTTCTTCCCTGTCAATGCAGCAAAGAATTATAGGTCAGCAAGATTTAGAAAAAGTAAGATTTATTGACAGTAGTACATTTTAGAGGGAGATGAGCTATGCTAAGGAAGGCTTCAGCCCTGTGGAATTTGGGAAGTGAAAAGATAAGACAGTACACTCCAAAAGGGAAGAGCAGATTTTCAGTAAGGAGCACTGTAACAATGCAGAAATGGGAATGTCCATTTATATTTGGGCCTTGATGGAAGGGGGGCCTAGATGATCCATATGTGAGGCCTAGATGATCCATATGTGAGGTCACCTTCACTGACCATTGGCTGCTATTAATGCTTTGTGTACTGCACGTGTGCTTACCCAGAATTCAGTCTGTTATAATTAGATTCATGAACTTCCAGGCATAGTCATGATATTATAATGATGGTATAATGAGGCTGAAGTTATGAGCAGTACTTTCTGCATATGCCTTTGTAGGTCATTTAGCCAGCAGCTTTTATGTGCCCTAGGATTTGGGATAATTTATAACCCTTAAAGGCAGGTGTTTCTGGGAAGTCCTAAGGAAGGTCTTCAAGGGGAGTTTCTATAGTTACAGAGCTGGGCCTTTGCTCCTGTCTCTCATACCTGAATAACTACCTAATACTAGACTGGGGTTTACCTTCACCTTTATCTCCTTCAATGAAATGCCAGTAAACTTAGGGAGCAGGGTTCTCCAATTATTGATCATGGTGCTCACTAATAGCTGCATAACTTCTGGTGGTCAATATCAGTAATTTCTTCAACCTTGCAGACAGCTTCCTTTAAGCTAATGTCATAAGAATTTTATAACCCAAACTGGTGTTGCTTCTCATATATCATGCTTCATATCAGCTTAAATGCCACTTCCTCATGGATATATCTTCCCTTGCAGATCCATGTAATCTCTTTTTCTATTCTCAATTGTTGTTCTTCATTCATGATCTGTAATTATGTATTTACCTATGTGGTCACCAGATTAGTGTTTGACTCTCTCGCTAGAATGCAAACTCCATGAGTCAGGAACCTAATTTGTTTTGTTCACTACTATATACTGAGACCCTAGCCTATGTACAAAAATAAATGTTTGATGTTTGGATGAATAAATTTAAAAATAAAGCATGAGTAGGTAGAGATACATGGTTTTAAAAACTAAGACACCTAGGGTCTCCTTGGGATTCTTATTATAGGTAGGGTGGTTTCCTGCCTGCTGGCTCTGAAATCACCCACAGAAAGCAGTTGAGAGAGAATGCCTTCTGTCACAGTCTAGAGAAAAGGCATCCCTTGCCCTGTGTATGAACTCAGTAGACACTTGGAACTGTCATCCCAGCTCTTTTAGAGGTGCTGCCCTGTCTGTGATTACATGCTGTGTGCCTCTAGCATTGCCACAGGAATACATCTTATTGCAATGTGGATTTTCCATTAGGAATGGGAAAATCAGCTCAGAAAATCAGATTTAGTTATAGTATATTTCCAGAGGAGAATAAATTTCTTCTTACTTCATGTTTTTAGTTTCTTACTGTCTTTTGACATTCTGGATACAAAAGGATAACAATAACAGCAATTAAGTTTTATAAAGACAGGCACATATCTGTTCCAAATGACTATGTTTATCATTTCATTTAATCTTCGTAACAGCCCTATGGAGTAGATATCACTGTATTAATATGTCCATTTGATAGAGGAAGTATAGAGGGATATATCAGAACAAACAAGTAATAGAGCTGGCGTTTGAACCATTGAGCTTTGCATTCCCTACGCTGCCTTCTATTATAGGCTAATATTTATTTGAATGCTGCTCCTGTATCAGACCCATATATATATAGTTCATATGTGTTTTCTTATCTAGTGTCACAATTATTAGTGAATACAATTATTATGTCCATGTTACAAGTGATGGCACTGAGGCTCAGAGAAGTTAGGAAACTTACTCAAGATCACACAGCTAGTTATTGGCACAGCAAGAGTCAAGCTTTGATCAGCTTACTCTAAAGGCCATGTTTCCAGCCATTGCATATTTTTTTTTACACAATGCAGAAATGCCCTATGTGAACCATTCAGTGTGATCACATTGTGGGACTAGTTAATTGTGTTTCATGCAAATGGCCCATCAAAACTGCAGAAGATAGCTGACAAGTTCTTCTGTCATTATGCAATAGCTTTTTTCTCCCTATACCTTGGAAAGGAGAATAGTTCTTTAGTTAACCCTGTACCATCAGACTGACCTGTTTTCCCCAACTGGAAATGCTGACATTTCCAATACTAGCACACTTCTGGTAAACAAGCTGCTTCAGTTTTCAGCCTTTCCATTTGAAATGCTTCTGGTATTGCACAGGGAGAAGAAGAACTGGAGCAGTTATCCCCTTCTGTTTATTTCAGTCAAAACTCTATCTTTATACCAATGAAAAGTAATGGAATTTAAATGATCCAAGTCAGTTTTTATAGTAAATTCATTACATATTTGCTTGGGGAAATATAAACTGTAGTTAAGTTTCTGCAAACTAGAGCCCCCCCCCCATTTGTCCTCATTGACCTTGACCCACTCTATCCATCCATGCATTGTCCATGTGCTAGCCTAGGAGATGAGCCCAAATTCCCCCATCCCTCCACACTTCCATATTCTATATTCCTCTCTGAGGTGGTTTGGCTTCTGTCTTCATCTGATTCTGTATGAGTTCAAGCTTAGTCTGATCTTTTTAAATCTTAATTTGTAAGTGCTCTTGTCAGTACCTGGGCCTTAACTTTCTCCTGCAGCTTTTTATTTAATTAACCCTTTTGACTCCTGCCTTCCCCTGTTGCCTAAGGTGGAATCTTGTGCCCTAATCTCAACTCCTCCAAGTTCAATTTCTTCCTTTAGCTATCAGGGCCAATCCTGAGACCCAGCTAGTTTTAGAGACTGTTTTATCACACCTAAAATCAGCAATACAACTTGGCTCAATCCTTAATAGCAGGACTTTTTTCTCTCTCACTCTGATAGCAGAAGTATTTCAGTCTTAAAGATGAAGAAACAAAATAATGCTTTGACACTTTCATTTACTGAAAGAATTTAAATACAAACATATGAATGAAATAGGTGGCCCTGAAACAGATTTGAATACATATACTTTATCACAGTGACAATATTGATGGATATTAGGAATATTGTTAATTGAAGGGGAAACAAAACCCTCAAGTTATACTATTATCTCACAAAATGTACCAAAACAAATTTCAGGTAGATTATATGCAAAAATTTTTCACATAAAATAACTTGAAGACAATATAGGTAAATATTTTAATTTTGAGTGAAAAGAATTTCAAAATATAAAAGCATCTGATGATATCACAAGGGAAAATATCAATAAATTTGTATTTATAGAATACAAAGTTCTATAAACTAAAAAAATCACCAACAACTTAGTAAAAACATTTCCAGTAGGGGATTAAAAATTTTTATGTGTATAAGATAGACTATTGTATGTATGCATCTTATAAATCAATGAGAAAAACAACAGCAACACAGTAGATAAAATAGAAAATGACACAAACAGGTACTTAATGAAATAAAAAGAATAAATTGCTAATGAATTCTTAAAATATCAAAGAGATACAAATTAAACAGCACTGGGAAATAAGTAGTAGATATTAAAATAAACAAAACTCAAGACCAGTGAGACTGCAGAGAAATGAGAATTTCCTTCACTAGCTAAGTATGTAAATTAACAAAAACTTTCTAGAAAGCAATTTAGCAAGACATTAAAAAAATGAAAACACTTTGATCCAATAATTCCACTCCTAATCTGTAGTAAGGTAAATGTCAAATAATTATGTAAAAATATGTCTATTACAACTTTACATATAATACAAATCCTAAGTGTCTAATACTGAGGAAATAATTAAATAACATTTTTAAAATAGAATATTATACAATGTTTTAAAATATGTTTGAAGGATATTTAAATACCCAAAATGCTTCTGATGTGATGTTAAAGAGGATAGGAAGCAATATTATTTACAATATTATTTATATTTCAAATTTTATAAAAAGTATATAAATATATTAATATACAAACACCCACATATATAAAATATTAGAGGGAAATATATAAAACTACCAAAATTATTTCTATTTAATTATTATTATGAATAATTTTAATTGCTATCTTTATATTTTTGTTATTTTTTTCTAAATTTTTTTTGTAACAAACGTGCTACTATTATAATCAGGAAAAGTAATAAACATTATTGAAATATATATGACTGCATTACTTGAATTTTTTATGAGTGTCTGTTAAGCATTAGAGAACAGAGGAAAAGAGGAAGTTTTCTTCTTTCCTTCCCTTGTAATATCAGAGCTAGAATAACTAGTTTGGGAAGCAAGGGACATGAATCAACAGGGAATCCTACCGAGTTCACATATCATGCAAGGCCAGAGGAAATAAAGACAGAAATTAAAAGGGGTAATTGTGGTGAGCATTAAACCAGATGAAAATGCTACTGAGATCTGTCTCTCTCTGAGAAATTTCTGGATCTAGACATTTCTGATCTCATGAACCACCTCTCCTAAAAGCTATTCCAGATGGAAAACAAATATTCTGATTTTTAAATTGTAGTTTTTCTAACAAAGCACTTATCTCCTAGTATTGTAATTGCAGTCTCTTACACACTAGCCTGGAAGCTTTGATGGAGTAAGAACCAGTTCTGTCTGGTAGAGTCATGTTCAGTAATATTTGCTGAATAAATGGATGAGTGAATGGACTTGGAAACAACTAGAGAAAAGAAGATAGCCTTTGTAGCTGCTTCCCACTGTTATGTTTTGTTTCTGGCCATAAATTTTACTTGACCCTGTGGATCATTTCTCTTTTTCTCTCAGAGTCCACGCATAGTAGACTTAGTTTGTTGGCCATTCAATCCAACTTTGTACTGAAAATCAGAATTGATGAGGATCTAATGAAAAAAAAAAAAAAGATGAGAGGTAATTGAGTGCAGTGGTCAAGAGGGTGGGCTCAGGCATTAAATTGCCTGGGTGTGAAATTTGGCTCTGCCATGTGCTAGCTCTGTGATCTTGGGCAGGTAACTTGAGCTCTGTGCTTTAGTTTCTTCATCTGTAAAACGGTAATAATGACAATAGTATGTACCTCATAGGGCTGGTGCAAGGATTAAGTGGTTATTAGACATAAAACACTCAGCACATTGCCTGCCACAGTAGAAATGCTATATATGTAGTAGCTATTATTATTTTTCATTCCCTAAAAATCAGCACACATCCTCTTCAGTTGACCATAGCTATTGACTTAGTGTTTTTGTTTTTTGTTTTTGTTTCTATAAGCCTCCCAATGATTTTACACGAATCATGCATAGATAATAAATTTGATGTCTTCATAAAGCTTGATGCTTCATAGCAATTATTTTTTCTCTCACCTGTTTTTAATTTCATTAGTTAATAATCTAATTAATAATCAGCATGACAAAGTAATAAAAATGGTCCTTTAAAAATACTTCTGATATTGCTGATGTCAAATACCAATTACCACAAAACTTTATTATAAAACTTGTAGTATTTTTCTCCTTTAACACTTTGCAATTATTTTTATTTTATAATTAAAAATTTTTTTTGTTTCTGGATTCTAAGCTCTTTGAGGGCAGATTTTTCCCCCTACATCTCCCACCTATTCACACACCTCTTCATAAATATTTTACTGACATATGAATATTTATTTAATGAATAATTAGATCTTTTCTCCTTTTATTCCAAACGTTGGAGAACAATGAATAGTGATAGTCGTACCTCTTAGCAAAGGTATCTGTGACATAATACTAGATTTTTTTTGTAATTTCACCTGGGAACTTTTAATCCTTATTTTCCATCCTTAAACAATGACATCTACAACTAAGAGAGGATCCACTGGAGGACTGTCTTGTGGTGACCAATTTACTTGACATACCCCATCCAGTAGAAATGACTGCTGATAGTCCTCCTATATAATTATACATACAGTGAGGTGTTGGACTATATTAATCCATTGTGTTTTACACTGAATAATGTGTTAAAAAATTTTAAAAAGTATTATTGTTATATAATAATAATAATATCTTTCTCTTATGTAATGCTAGTTTATAGAGTGCCCTATATCCATTGTCTCATTAAGTATGTATTTTTATGGCTATTTATATGTAGAAATCTGAAAATTGGGAGGAAAAAGGGTTAACCAGTACATGCCCTGTGCTTTGCATACATTACCTAATTTAACCTCATAGCAGTTCCAAAGTAAACAGTAATACTTCTATTTTACTAACACAAATCCAGAGTTCAGAGATGCTAACTTGTATATGATATAATTGGTTTGTCTGGCAACAAAATCAGTGTTATTTCCACTATACCAATGATTGATTAATTACATTGTAATGTCATTTAGTAGAGTCTACTCCTTATAACTAAAATCACTGTGTTTTTTTCTCCTAGCTTTACTGAGGTATAATTAACAAATAAAAATTGTATATATTTAAAGTGTACATTGTGATGATTTGATAAATGCATACATTTAGGGTTACCACAATCAAGCTGATTAACATATCCATCACCTCACATAGTTACCATTTGTGTATGTATGCGTGTGTGTATAGTAAGAATACTTAGATTCACTCTCTTAGTAAATTGCAAATAAACAATATTTGTTAAAAATATTGTTAACTATAGTCACCATGCTGTACATTAGATACTCCTAACTTATTCATCTTATGCATGGAAGTTTATATCATTTGACTAAACTCTCCCCAATTCCCTCACCCCCCAGACCCTGCAAACATCATTCTCTCAGCTCTGAGTTCATGAAGTCACTGTTTGTTCACCTCCAGTTACATTAAGATTTGGACATATACATGATTCTAGAGAATATCACAGGACAGCCTCAAACTTTGTTTTTCCAGTCCTCTGTTACTGGAGATAAACATGGAGAATGCAGACACCATGCTGCATTACTGTCACTGTTTGCATTGTCTCAAATCAAATCAATGATTTGAGATGGGGCTGAATTTATTAGCATTCTTATTATTCCCCTGTCTTATTCTTCCTAAACCTAATTTCTCTATGCAGAATGCCCTAGAAAACTAAGATAACAAATATTGCAGTTAGGCTGGCTTAGGAAGTGGAGGGCAAGGTTGTTTTTCCAAAATTTCAAAAAGTGACTAGACCTGTGGAGATGTGAGTACACTACAGAGACTCTTGTGAAAAAAATTGTAAGCAAAATAATCCGATCTTTAAATCTAATTCCCTGCTTGGAAGGTAGAAACGCCAGTGTTCACTTTTGGGTCAGGGAGTCACTGCTCAGTATGCTAAGAGAATTCATTTTCCTTGCTCATTTTTTCTTTCAAGTCATCTTTTACTGCTGTAGTTACTCAGCGAATTAATAGGTATAGAAATGCAAAGCTCTTTTCTTATTACATTCTATCGATCTGATTGCATTGTCATTAATTGAAAGACTAGGAAAATGTGATGGATAGTTTAACTCAAGATTCTACATTCATTTTGGCCCAGATCTGTTGGAAGAAAGCTATATGAAACTGACTGAAAGAAGCCTTTTGGTCTGATGCGAATTATTTTTCTTTTGTCAATTCTTGTGAGAACATTCAGTCCTAGTGAGATTTACAATGTGAAATTATTAACTGTTTCTATTCTTAAAGAAAAATCAAAACTTAGAATGCCTTCTTGTAGAGCTAGAAATAATCTGTTTTGTAACTATCTTTTATAGATTACTTACATATGACATTTTAAAGAAAATAATTCTGGCAGAAACAAATTCTGATTTAAAAATAGGAATGTAGGTATTTTGCTCTTCATTTTAACTAATTTCATTTGAAATATTGTGGTTGCAAAACATATTCATTCATTGCTATTACCTCTATCTCATTTGAGTGGTATGTGAAACTTTAGAGAGATTGGTATGTGGTTAAGGATTATTTACTTTGAGGTTTTTTTTTGGGGGGGAGGATTATTTGACCTACTATCTCTTGAATTTCCCCCATATGTTTAAATTAACTTGAGAATTTTGTATATGTAAAGATAAGCCCCCATACATATTTAAAGTGTACTCTAAATATGAAAATTTAAAAGAATCTTTTAAAATATTTTAATCCTCTATGTGACAGGAAAATTCCAGATTATGTTTAATTTGTTGGTGAAGGCTGAGTTTGTTTTCTTTCTTTCTAGTTATACTTTAGTGAGCTGGGCTATTTTTCTGTTGTGTTTATTATTTTAAAAATTCGAAACGAAGTGAATGGAAGGAATACTCAAATTTAAAGCATATCTAAATGACATAACACATTATTTATCTCTTGTTTTTAATAAACATTGTTCTTTGGAGAAGTTTAGATATTTAGTTTCATGTTACTACTAATAAATGTCCTGCCAAATAATTTTTAACCTTAGTCTATGGTGTTTGAATTGCCTTCCACAAGGTGTGATTTTTTCTCCTGGCCATGCTTTTGGATAGTAGAATAAGTTATTGTAGATAGATTAGAATTGAGCAAATTGACTCACCTTTTGGAACACATCTTAAAATAAATTTAATGCTTTTTAAGTGCAGCAACAATCGATAATGGCTTAGGGTCTGCCTAACCACCCTTTGGCTTAGTGAGAAATGTGAACTGCTTCCTCCGATCATCAGCTACTTTCAGAGTGAAAAGGAGGCTGCTCAAGTGTTAGGAAATAAATGCTGTTGCTAAGTGCACAGGCTGCCTTACCCCTGATATTATGTCTAAAAATACATCTACAGAGAGGCAGGCATATGCTCGCGCCTTGGTGTGAAGGAGTTTTCGCCTGTTTCTTGCTACACCCATCTAAATTCTGAAGTGAAGAGTTAAATTTTTCCAGAAGCCCTGCCAGTTTTTGATTTGCCATTGTCTCTGTTTCTTCGTTGTCTTTGAATGGGACTCCCGGTTCAGAGATTTCACAGGTGCTGATGAGGTTCGTGACTTGACGATGGCGCCTGCTCGTTTCCGTTGCATTCTGTCTGAGGCATGCATTTTTTTTTTCCTTTTTGGGAGGCAGAGAGCACTGCCCAGAGAGGTTGCACTTGGCACATTACTACTGCGTTGTCACTGCTGTGGCTGTTATTTCCCTCTTCAAGAGCCAAGGAGCCAACAGGACGGTGGGTCACCTCGACAGCTATTTAGCACTATTTCCTGTCTCCTCTCAACATGGTTAGGATTTCTTTTCCTTCCTTCCTTCCTTCCTTCCTTCCTTCCTTCCTTCCTTCCTTCCTTCCTTCCTTCCTTCCTTCCTTCCTTCCTTCCTTTCTTCCTTCCTTCCTTCTGTGATGGGGTTTGATGGTATGTGTGTGTGTGTGGTGGGGGTGAGTCTCCCTCTCTGACTTTTCTTGAGAGGGAATTGCTTTATCTTGATTTCTAACACCTCTCTTCATTATGAAAGATTGCTTACTAGACTTTCACCTGACCAGCCCCCCCCACCCCCACTCCCATCCCCTGTAACCCAGTTTTTAGGCTTTCTTGTTGGGGTTTTCTCTTTGAATGTCATCTCCATATTTCTCAGCTGCTATAGCTACCTCACAGGTTAACATGGGTAAAATTATTGTTTGAACCATTTTGTCTAGGAAGAAAGAAAACAGAAATTGCTCTTTAGAGAGATAGTCCCAAGAAGAGGAATAAGAAACAGAAATAAGGTGATACTGTTTTGCAGCCCCTGCTACAGCATGGCTATAAATATATGTCTTTGGATGAAACTTTGTCTTATTTACAGAGTTAGAGAAAGATGTTAATCTTCAAGATATTAGTCATACCTTATTTGAAAACAATTTAAATTCTAACAAGAAGTGCTGAGGAAGGAAATGCAGCTTTTTATGTACCAGGAAAAAAGGGATAAAATCACAGATAACATCAGATACCAAGTATACCATTCCCTTTGAAATTATCCATATTTAAAAGTGATTAAAATCAACTGTTACTTATCTCTCCCTCTTTCTTATATGTTTGTTAATAGTATTTGATGTCCTTGAAAACTAAAAGGCAAAACATTGTTTTTCAAGAGGGTTGATTTTTTGGAAGTTTCTGCAAAATAGATAAAATAATTCTTTGTATTGTTTCAGATGGTTAGCACAGAATAAATCTAATGTAAATTACCACAGATATAACCGATGTACTCAAATGTGCAGTTAAAACACACACACACACACACACACACACACACACACACACACATACATACATTCTCTCTCTCTCTCTTTCTTTCTCTCCCCAAAACAAATCTACCCAATGTTACCCAAAATCCAGAGTTGAATTTAAACCAAAATAAATTTATCTATCATAGAGGAGAATTAATCTTCTTATATGTTTTTCTATAGCTGAATAATTCCCTCTTTTTATCGTTATTTTATTAGTTTCTTTCATAAAAGCCACTGAAATTGACAAAGAACTCTACCATATAGTCAATTTAAATTCTGGTGACAGTCAATTAAAATGGAACATTGATCAAATGTGTCATAATTTCTTATTTGCCACCAGATATTTCTCTTCAGTTCAACTTACTGTATTTTATTTCCAATGACGCCAAAGAAACATGTATGCCTATAGATACTTGCTACCTAATTATGCAGCTGGATACGTTAATAACCTGTAATATCACATAGATATGAGAGTTAAACAGAAAAACAAACAGGAAAAGGTGCAGTTATTTGTAGCCAGCAAGTTGAGTGCTGCATTTTCAGGTGCTGGAATATTTGTATGTCTTTCCACCTGTGTTCTTTCAGAGGTGTTGAGAGTCTCAGCTATTGCTGATTAATTGATAGTTGTAGTAACTGTTACAGGCTCCTTAGATTAGAAATGCATGCAGATGTGGATCTCGATTCAAATACTGAGGAACACATACTCTCACTCACTTACTCAGGCAGAAAGTCTTCATACGTTAGAGGTGTGATGGAGATAGCAGGACATAAAACAGGAAAGAGAGAGAGAGAGAGATGCGGCAGGAAGCAGGGTGGGGGTGGAGGAAGGGGGAGAGAGAAGTGGGGGGGGGGAGAGAGAGACAGAGGGAGAGAAAGAGGGAGAGAGAGAGAGGGAGAGAGAGATGGCTGACAGCAAATACACCCCTGCAAATAGTTCTAAAATGAGTTTGCAAATGCAGAAGTCTTCAGAACCATCCAACAATTCAGACACCCTTTTTATTTCTTCTCTGAGGGATGCCTCCATCCAGACTATTCTCAAAAAAAGAAAAAAAAAAGAAAAAAAAACCCAAACAAACAAAACAAAACAAAACAAAACGGAAAAGATGAGAGCCCTGCCATCTTAGCCCAGAATTCATCTGATTTCTTTTTTTTCCCCCTGCCTCGTATTCCTCAATCTATTGTTCCTGCATCGGATGGCAGTCACCTTTGCTCTTGAATGGAAGTGTCGCAGCAGCAGCAGCAGCAGCAGCAGCAGCAGCAGCAGCAGCAGCAGTAGCAGCAAAGAGAGTGTTAAGGAAAGGCATTGTCAAAGCCACAGTTGTCTATTGTTTCTTAGCTTTCACTGCTCTGCTTTTTTTTTTTTTTTTTTCTGGCTCTTTTTATATTAGTGGCCTCTGTCCAGGAGGAGGGAGAAAATTGCAAGAGTTCATAGAGTGAAGTTTTTTTGTTTGTTTGTTTGTTTGTTTTATTGGATACTATTTTAATAAACTGCTCAGCAATACAGTCCACAAAATTAGGAAATACAGCAAGAGTGGAGGATCCTGGTGGGAGAATGATGGGGGCGGAGGGAAGCTTTGGAGATTGCTCTAGTTTAGATGTCAAAGGCAGTTTCTTTTCAGGGACTCTTGTGGTGATATTTGTTTTCTGCTGCATTTTCAGTTTTAAAATATCATGAGAACAGTCTTGTTAAACTGTTAAGCTTTCCTTTTGTTTATTTATTTTTTCGACTTGACAACTAGATGAAAATTTTAAGCAAGGACAAATCTAATGTTTGTGATTTGCTCAAATGTTGAAGTCAGTTCAACCTGATTCCTGATTGTCTTTAATGCTTTTTTTTTTTTCAGATAATCTAAGCTTGCATGTAAATGTATGTGGTAACTTTCTAATGTACTTTATAAAAAATGTTCTTTGTAATTGTTTGTATGGCTGTAAATCTTGGGATTGTGTTATTTTGCATCTTCATGTTAGCTATTCTTTCTTGTGACATTTATGCACAGTAATTATCTTCTTTAAACAGGCCAAATCTGATGATTCCCAAAGTCTTGAAGGTTATAGATTCACACTTTCAAAATAGATTTTTAAGAAAGTATTTCAAATGGGCATTTGATATAAGCATGAAAATGCTAGAATTTTTTCCAACAACTTAAACTTTTAAAATTTGAATTTCTTCAAATAAATAAAAGTGATTAAAACTGATTCCACATAGAAAGAATTAGGGGACAGATTAAATTTAAACTCCATATTTAAATATTTTTTTTGCCAAAAAAACACACATACATTTTATGAACTTAGCTTTAGCTTAGAAAAATCACATATCTGTAATTGGTTTGCCATGGTTTTCTTTCTTCTAAATATTGTACTATTTATAATTATCTAGAAAAAAATTATTTCAAATTGATTATTTGTTTTCTCAAGCCATCTAACTTTTGGCATGAGCCTAGGACTCTTCAGTATCATCAGAATTTGCTAAATATTAAGTATTTCAATTATAGAATGTATTTTAAGTCAAAGGGGGATATATCTGCATACAGAGGAAGAATTTTTTTTCTTTCAAAAAGCCATTCTATTTTATAACACATGCTGGTGGGTTGATATTCAATATGAGCTCATGGTTTCAAAATAATGATTTTAGAGTGTCTTTGAATATAGGGTAGAATAACTTTTGGGTTTCATAGGAAAACACCTTAAATTGAAAGTCTTAGATCTCCATGTATATGAACAACTACTTTGGCACCCTGAAAATACATTCTTTGCCTTTTCATTCTCATTGCCTTGATTTAAGGGATGTGGGTTCAGTCACTCTGCCTCCTTTTGTGAAGGGACATTTTGAAATGTCTATAGAAAGCAAACTTCTTGAAGAAATACAGAGAGGGCCATGGTTTGAATGAAAATCTGAATTTAATTGCGGCCCCCATGGCGGTATACTGTTTAATTTCCAGCACATATCTGCATAACCCTTATAGCAACCCTAGGCCAGGAATTGTGAGCAAAGTAAGTTAATCTGTGATAAACCTACGTATCTTTTGCCAAAGAACAGTCACTTGGGGTTGATTCAAAAGTCAAATTTAAACTAATGTTTCCAGAGCCTCTGTGTGTGGAAAAGTTGATATTGTGAAATTCAGAGCATTTTGAGCAGAGAGAAATGGAGAGCCCTATCTTCTCACCAACTCAACTTTGGTAAAGGGTGAAATGGAGAGAAAATGGCTTAAATATTACAAGCCTGGCTAGTATTTTCACTGTAAAATGCTAAAGACAGATTGATGAAAGACTCAGGGTCTCTATAATTGAAGTAGAATAAACCAGTTCCTTTTGCACTTCAGATCAGTATAATTCTGCAAGGAGATGGAAGAAAGGCTCATACCAATGAGAGAATAGACTTGGAGAGAAACCCCATGCCTGTGCTCCTGTAGATATTTCATTTCTGTTGGATTAATTTAAAAAGAACAACAGATCTTGTGGCCAAGGTCAATCATTAGACATTTTAAATATTTTATACAACCATCTTTAGTTGTTCCAGTAGATAATAAAACTTGCAAGTCATATATAATACCTTGAGCATTTCTTGAAAATGGACTTACCCCACCTCTGATATTATACATATTGAACACAGTGTGGTCAAAATATTATCTGTGGCTTATATTTTCAAAGCCCTAAAAATACAAACATTTTTACAAAAAAATAAAAATAGCAACATTTGGCAAGAACAACTTATCAAGAATCAAGCAAAAGATCACATGTATTTGTATATAGAAGATAAAATAGGATGTAGCTTTTCTAGATCTTTTTACCCACATGCCCTCAGGCTGATTTTAAATAATCACTAAAATGACAGTGTATGGCCAAAAACACTAAACTCACTTTTAATCCCCTCATTAACTGAAAACATTTATTTTTTTAAAAGCATATGCTTCATTGAGACTCTACAATTCAGTAGCAAACACATCTTTCAGGGTTATCACTTTATAAACACTTTCAGATTTCTTTTTTTCTCCTCCAAATTGAGAGGACAAATTTGAGCTGCCCCTTTCTGAATGAATCTAACACTTTCTGTACCTAACTGTTTGAGACCTTCAGAAATAAAATGCTCATTTAATTTCCTTTGTGATTTAGGGATCCTGGTATTCATAAGAAGTGTGAAACATATTAGTAAAATGAAGACTTTGTACACTGCTAATCAAACAGTACAACAAACTATTCTTGTGATATTTTAGAAAGCAAACAGAAAGCTCCTAATGGTTGTTAAATTAGCAAAGATGTGGCTATGATATGTTTAAATATGATGTTTCATGTTCAAGCAGTTAGGATTTTAAAATAAGGAAATGTAAAAAATAAGGATACCATCTACAGAGGATGATTTGATTAAGCTCTATTTTCTCTGCAGATTTATTTTTTGGGGTGGAGTTGGGAGGTAGGAGCTAGTCCATCTACATATACTCTTTTTAGGCTAACTGCAGATGTCCAGGATTTTTTTGAAAAATAATTATATTATTTGACAATTGTTGTTTTAAGCACAGCATATGACACCCAAGAATATTCTAAGAGAAGTTATGTGGTAATCCAGGCCTGGATTTTTTTTCATAGTATTCATTTAATGTGAAATTCTATGTATAAGAAATAGTGATGCTTTGAAGAAAATTCCCCCTCTCTTCTCTGAGCATCGATCTGGAAGGGCGAGAAGAGCATATGTAAAATGCCTATGTCAGAACTTGTAACAAGAACGTTTGTGGAGGGTATTAAAATGAATGTCTCGGGTTAGCTACTCTTCAAAAAGTTAACGATTTTGTAATGAGTCTCTAATATTCTTTCTTTAACTAATCCCCATCCTTTGTATCCTCTTGCTCTCAACCTTTGTCCCAAACATTGGCAAGGTGGATCTAAAATAAAATCCAACAGGAAACAACAGTGCCGTTACCCCTGGTAAAACCAGGTTATTCAGGCATAAATCAAGAACTCATAGAATAAATGTAATTTTTGTTCAGCCTCTTGAAGGAAACAGGTTATTATTATTTTTACTGCAAATCCTTTTTAAAAAAGCTAAATTCATTTTACTATTACAATCAAATTCGGTCTTATGTTCTTGAAAGGGTTATTTTTGTTCCTGATATACATAAGGGAACACTGATAACCAGAGGGAATTTTGGCTTATCTGAGGTTAAGAAACACGTGATGCTGAATCATATACTGAGAAGAAGACCTAAGCTTCCCAGCTCAGCATCTTGAGCCAGTATGCATCATTTTGCGAAATTACACTTGAGATCTCAGAGGAATTCGGTTGTTGCTCTGGGCTGGTTACTGGGACCCAATATCTAGATGCCCTAAGCAGCTCATAATTGAAAGAGAAAGTTATTTCATAGTGATGCACTTTGCTGGTTTTAGGGACTCATTTTCTGATAGGAAGAATCAACCTTTTTGCACATTTGAGAAATTTTTTAATGATTTTGAACTTTCCTTTCTTTTCATGTAAAACTTTGACAGAGTAGGACATATGGACATAAGGGTGGGTAATATTAAAGTGTTGAAACTTCTCAAAATGTTTGGTCTTTTTCACTAATTGCTAATCTGAGAAATGATCCAAAATGGGACCTCAAATTTGCAGAGTGGCGATTTTAAGTGGGACCTGTCCTTTCCCGATCAAGACTAGTTATTTTGGATATTTCACATCACTTAATTTTATAGCAGTGAGTTTTGGTTGTGTAAGTAATAAGTCAAAAATATTAAAGCCCAGACCAATCTTTTTTCTAATATCAGATTTTATAAGACTAATTTGAACTTTTGACTCAATATTTGACTTTGTTTTATTCTTCTCGATGAAGCCCTATAATTTTGCATTTCAGTGATCACACAAATGACTTCACAGCAGAAAAAAAAAATCATGTATCCTAAATCATAGAATTTTAGAGTATTGCTATTATGGGAACTTTTAAGTAAACTCATAAAATTTGAATTAAAGTTCACCAATATTGCATGTTCTTTATCTTAAATAAGAAGTGCTAGGTCATTACTTTCTGCCTCCCAGTAATTTTATACATAGACCTACGTGAAAGAAACTCTAAAACTTTTCTACATCTTTGCTATTGTGATATATTATATTAACAACCATGCTTTCTGTCCTTCCTCCCAGTTGATGTGCTATGATTGATGTTGAACTTGTTCTTTTTCTTTCACTGAAGTTAATATGATTTTCCAGCTTCCAGAAAAACTATCCTCTCATTGATTACTCAGTAGCTAACATAACAATTTAGAGTATGGTGTCAGATAAATTGTGCCCAAGCATTCAAAAATGATTGGGTGACTTATAAACTCATATAAAGATATTTGTGTTATTGTATTTAAACTAGAGAAAAAGAGAGCATTTGTCATGTTTATGCTTTTTAAAAACATGGTAATTATTATTACTGATTAAAATGAAACATACCATACTTTTCTTCATAACTTTTATGTTTAATAATAATGTAAAATTGTGTTTATTTCTCTAAATATCCAGAAATTTTAGTTTATTTAAAAAAAAATCTCCAAACCCTTAATTATGGAAAAGTAATATTATACATTTTAATGATTTAGTAGGCCTATATATTATGAATGCATTGAGTATTGATCCAATCTTCAGTTTTGTTTGAATAAAACTTGTCGCATAAGCAGGTATTATTTTTAAGTTTCACGAGAATTTGATTTCCATGTCCCTTCTAATTTTTTTTTATTCCTAGAAAAGTTATGACACATATCAATTTGGTGAACACGTTGGAACAACTGGAGAGAAGGAAAGTGATATTGAACCAGGTCAATAAGCTGGAAATTGGACCAGTGACAGATTTGACTTTGCTAATGACTTGGCTAATTATGCTGAAATACCAGGATATAGACAGGACAACAAATAGAGTTGAAATATAGCAAGTGAAAGACTAAGAATATAATTAAGATGGATGCTGCATCTTCTCAAGACAAATCTAAACTTATTCAAGAATATTCAATAAAAATGTGTTGATTGACAAATACTTGTATAATGCTTGAATACTTGCACTCAGTCCAGGGCTGGAGGAGATGTCATTGAAAATGCGAGAGTGATAAAACATTCAATGAGAGTTCTTGAAGAGCTTATCTCCTGGAAAGAAAGGGCAGTAAATCAGTTTAGTCATTCCAGAACATTGGTGAATGGAGCTATTTGTCAAGCATGTGCAATGTACCAAAGGCAAGAAAGATAAAAAAAAAAAGAAAAAAAAGAAAACAAAAAACACTTCTTACCCCTAAGAATCTTACAGTCTTAGTAAAGGTTATGGATTCATAAGCAGATGATTTTAGTAAAAGGTGGTATGTGCAGTGTGCTGTGGTAACAGAGCAATGTACTGCCACTTAGGTCTGGTAAAGGCTTACTGAGGAGATAATGTCTAATCTGAATCTTGACTGAAGAATTATTTATTTAGTACTCATTAAAATGCTGGACACTTTCTTGGTACTGAGGATTCAAAGAAGGATAAGATGGTATCTGTCTTTGAGCAGATCATGGTCTAATGTAGTATACAAGCAAGTTATGAAACACACGCATACAGAATAGAATAGTGTGTAACTATAACAGGGGAACAAAAAAATATTTAGGAAACAAAAAGATGGAGCATATTTTTTTGGAGAGCATCAACAAAGGTGGCAAGCTGTTGTTTAATAAATTAGCACTGTGAATAGAATGACACGAATGTGTAGAGGAGTGAACAACCAACTCTTCCTGGAAGAGGGTAGGGATAGTTGAAGAATTTTTGGAGGCAGTGGCATTGGTCTGTGCATTGACATTTAAGTGAAACTTTCCCAGGTAGGGATAGTAAGATAAGAACAGAAGGGAATCCAAGAAGATGAGACAGCATGAATCAAGGCATCGAGTTGTGAAATGGTGTGGTGTGCTCAAGGAAGCAAGTTCTAGTTTGATTTGACTGGAATTTATGGAGTATGGAAAGAATTGGGGGAATCCAGGTCAGAAAAGTAGCCTGGAGCCAGAATGTAAAAGCCAGGCTAAAGAATCTGTTTTTTGTTTCTGAAAGACAGTGAGGAGCCATTATTATCAGAGGTTTTGAATCTAATTTGGGCAGTAGAAGGAAGAAAGAGTTGGAGAGGAGAAAGTTTTAATCAATGGTTCTCAGCAGTGATGGGCAATATAGAGAATAACCTTGGAAGCTTTTACTAAATACACAATCCTGGTTATTTCCTGTATTTTGCCTTTTCTCTCAATGAAATTTCTGGTGCAATATTGGGTGATGGGAAGGCAAATAAGAATATTTTGAAAAAGTTTGCTAGGCATTACTGACATATCCTGCCTTCTGTTATTGTATTAATCTAGCCAAGAGATGTTCAAGTGAGGCTGAGGCAATGGAGGTAAGAAAGGATGATTTAAGAGATGCATGTGAGTTGGAATTAATAGGATGAAATGGAGGAGGGTATGTTGGAGAGGAAACATGATAAATATTTAGGTATCTACTGTTAACAACTGAGAAACTATTAACTGAAATGAGCCCAAGGAGAGGAGCAGAGTCTTTGGACAAGATTATGAATTCTACTTGATACATATAGAATTTAAGATTCCTTTAAGCAGTTGGTAGCATAAGAAGCTGGCGTTCAAGAGACCTTAAAAGTAAATTATGAAGAAGTAGAAAATACCATATATGTGTGTGTGTGTGTGTGTGTGTGTGTGTGTGTGTGTGTGTGTGTTTTAAAGGCAGCAGAAAAGCAGAGGCAAGGGAGATTTGTGTTAATTGGAAGAGACGGGTAAGTCTTTGTAGAGAAATAGAACTTGAGTTGCATCTCAAAACATTAATAGAAAATTCAACTTCGAGATGAGGAGATTAAAAATGAGATTATTTGCAAGAAAGTGTAAGGTGAGAAAGAGAAATGCTATTTCAAGAGGGCACACAAGTAATATAAATGACTTCATTAAAAAAAAGCCTAATATAGCTTCATTTATTCCTATTCCTAGAAGGAGCTATTATTATTCACAGTTAATAGATAAATAAATATATTCAGAGAGGTTAAAGAAATGACCTACATGGTTCCAAGTGGAAGAGTGTGTCTTCACTCTAGATCATTTAAATCTAGACTCTTGTTCTGATCCATTATGCTATATGTCCTTAAAGACAGAGTTCGTTTCTTACATATTGCTAAATACATCCTGGCTAGTGTGTAGCCTGAAAATAGAGTAGAATCTTAATAAACATTTGTTGAATTAAACTGAAACTGGTCAGTTATTTTTTTTATCATTTTAATTATTTGCCACCTACACATCAGACCAAACACCAAATGTAATATTTTAAGACTAGAAAGTACTTTAGAGATTTTCTAATTCAGCCACCTCACTTTATAGAGAAGGAAATGAAGCCTCAGAGAAAGTGACTTAAAATCTCACATACAGTTATCAGCAGAGCTGGACCAATAGATCTCAACTTTTCAACCAGGACTTTTCTTACATACCGTTCAATCCAAGAGAGCCATCTATGCAAAATGTGAGATAGTGCTCCCTCTTCCAAGCTCTCCAAATCTAGATGGAAATGAAAAACATTGGTAGGACAGAAGAGATGATTTGATAGATAAGAATTCTGACTATTTTTATTAATCATCCAATCTAATAATTAGATTTAATGACATAATAAAAAATGCTGATACATAAATTGGACTCAGGAATTAATGAGCAATTCATCTAAAAAAAACAGCAACAACAAATAAAAGGTTAAAGGAAGTAGTTAATTTTTCTACATATTATGAGATGCTACAGAGTCACCTTTGTCTTGCTATCTTTTAAACAGAAAAAAATGTACTCTCACTCTTCCCCTCCCCCACCCCCGCACCAGTACAGATTAGAAGAAATACCATCCCAGGCTAGAGAACTGATGAGGAAGTGGTGCAAGACATGGTGCAAAGGGTCCAAGCCTAGTGGGATTCAGCACCACTGAGAGCACTCACAAGCTATATGATTTTGAGGACCCATTACTTTGCTCTCCTAGGTTCTTTATCTGTAAATGAGAAAGTTAGATTAGATTGATCTAGCTTTTGTTTGTCACTTGCTGTATTAACTGCCCAAAGCTAATGAACCCCTTCTTACCAGTAAAGAAGTGAAGAAATAACTTGAGGCCGTTCTACACTACCATGAATGTTCATTCCTAAAGGTGAGCAGAGATTCCAGGGATGCATGAACATTAAGTGGCAGCCTCTTTGTTCAGTCAACACTATGTGGATCCAGTTGGCTCCTTGATCCCTTTGGCTTGAGCTCCTCGTTTTCAGCAAAACACCACGTCAGTCAGTTGGCTGTAGGGAGCCTGATCTTCTCACCTGGTTCCTGTCAGCCTGTCTTCTTGGCTCAACTCTACTTCTGGTATTCTGTGCTTTATCCCAACTGTAAATTCCTGATGATGACAATGAATTAATTTCAGTCTTTATCTGCTTATTCCATCCTGCCCCTGAGGTTATATCCCTTTGAGTTTTGTATGCATTTTTAAAATTTTATTTTTCTAGTTAGCATACAGTAAAACCAATTTGTCTGAGTGTGCAGTTTTATGAATTTTAACACATGTATAGATTCATGTAATTATCACCAAAAGCAGAATGTAGAAGTTTCATCCATTCCAAAAAATGCTTTCATACTATTCCTTTATAGTCATATCCTCTCCTCACCCCCAGTCCCAGGCATTGCTGAGATGTTGAAAATGTCACATAGATGGAATCCCTGTTTCTTGAGAATGGTTTCTTTTACTCAACATAATGCCTTTGAGATTCATCCATGTTGTTGCATGAATAAATAATTTGTCTTTTTTTTTTTTTTTTGCCGAGTGGTTTTCCATTGTATGGATATAGTGCATTTGGATTGTTCCCAGTTTTAGGTTATTATGAATAGAGCTGCTATAAATATCCACCTACAGGTGTTTGTGTGAACATGAGTTTTCTCTTATCAAGGGTAAATAGTGAAGAGTGGGAGTGCTGGCTTGACCTCCTTAATTTTGACAGCTTTCCGCTTTTTAACCTAGGTTTTCCCCACCCATTGGACTTCTGTACTGGACTCACATTGCTACCTTACTTCTTCCCCAGAAGAGTAGGTCTGCCTACTGACACATTTCTTGTTTCAACTCTTTTATCTCATGATCTTCCTTTTTTTTTTAGCTGAGAGCTCAGAACATACAATAAAACTAGTTCCCATTTTGATTTGTTCAATTTTTTTTCAGATCTGAATAA
>CM053510.1:74054680-74346653 GCA_028627145.1 Eidolon dupreanum
GGGGGGGAGGAAAGTAGTTACGATGAACTATCAATGCAGTGACAGCCTGACAGGGCCACTAGGTATCTGATGCTATACATACATATATATATATATATATATATATATATATATATATATATATATATATACATGCTGTAATATTTTTGTGGAACTCTACAATATTGTGCTTGTATTCTCAATTGTAGGCAAAGATGGACTGTCTTGAAAGCTGGACTCAACCGGGAGCCTGTTATGCAGATTGCTATTTTGTGAAGACTTCTGTATACAAATGACTCAGATCCAGACATTCAAAAATGATTTTGAAAGGCTATCTGGTTCTTGCTGGTTCTAAAACTTCAGTCAGCCTAGTGGATAAATCTAGTACAAAATATAGGAAAGGCTCTTCATTACATTTAAATATGTTCTATTGATTGTGGCAAGAAGCTGACTTTTAAAAATAGCCAAGCCAATGCTCCAAGAACAGACTGATGATGCCTCCTTCTAGAGGTCACTGGAAGTCTAATAAGCATTTAGTTAATGCTCCATGTACTTGCATGGAGCCTTTGAAACACACACACACACACACACACACACACACACACACACACACACACACTTTTGTATCATTAAGGAACATGTGTTAATTTGTTTGGATATCTGAAATAGGCTGGGATTTAGACAGGCCCAGCATGTCAGGCAGTGAGGTTGTCAGAGACATGGGATCATCACGATGTGTCGTGTTTAATTCATGAAGACAGTGCTGCTAACCTTACAGTTTGGATAGTGGTGCTGATGTATGTGCCATTTGTACTCACTGGCTGCTTTCCTTTCTGATCAAATGTTTGGCTACACATTCTGTGGCCAAAGGACAGAGAGTGTCTTCTTTGGGAGGCTAATTCATTTGAACAAAGATGGGATCCTGTGCTCTCAGCCTCAGATTTGGGTTCTGACCAAGTCCAGACAGAGACTGAGCATCTAGTGAATGAGACACAGAGCACCAGGGAACATAGATTTGAGATAGCCACCTCATCAAGCAATGTGCATGAAGTGGCCCTCTTTAATTAACCTTTTGTTTCTCTGAGCTTTAGCTTTTTCATCTGAAAGTAGAATGAGGGGAGGTATGTGTGTGTGCTTCTTTCAGTTTATGCAGACAAAATCACAATATATCCTATATTATGACAGTGTAATTCATATTTTATTGCTTTCTCATTCTCTAAGATGTAAAGTTATTAAATTCAGGGACTGTGTCTTATTTCCACATACCCTTAGCTGAGTACAGCACTTAGCGTAAAGAAGACATAAAAAGGGAGACTGTTAAATGCTTTAAATAGAGGCATGGCTTTTAAGTGCAACAATAGTTAGATAAGGTATATAAATGTTTAGGCCACGGGAAACTATTTTACCTTTACCTCATGTAATTTGCATTTCTTTTATTCTCTCTCAGTGAAGATACTGGTATTGTTCTCATCTTCCTAAGACTGTAGTGCTCCAGAAAATTTTCCCTACTTCAGGGGAACCAAGATTTAGAGTATCTCTTTGACGTAATAAACTAATAAGGCCTTACCAGAAAGTCTAATATTTTATTTCTAAAACATACCAAATAACTACAAAGATCACCTCAGTACCCATTGTCCCTGTCTGAAGAATGAACTAAAACCTCTTAAAGATCAAAAACAAAAAACTTAATGATTTAGAACTTATTAGTCTGACCTAACATGTCTATTCTGTGAAGATGGCACTCAAAATTATTTCTAACTATTAATGGAAAAATTTAACATTATTGGTTCTACAAACTTATAGTGAGGTTTATGATCTGCAAGAAAGACTTGATAGGGCTCAGCAGTTTGCCAGCTTTCTTCAACATGCTTTCCCTCTTCACTTGGTATACCATACTTTCAAGCAGGATCTTAACATTTCTTCATGAGTGGTTTCTATAGGGCCTTGCCTAACATGGTCCCTTGCATTATTTGCTGGGGCACCAAGAGACCTAAGTTGGCTCCTGGTGAGTTTACTGATGATGTTAACTGCATGCTTGTGTTTTTTTTTTTTAATTTTGGTAAAATACACATAACATAAAAATAACCATATTAACCATTTTTTCTCATTTTTATTTTTCAGTTAGACGTGACATTCATTATTATTTTATATTAATTTCAGGTGTACAGCATAGTGTTTAGATATTTATGTAATTTACAAAGTGATCCTTACGATTAGTCTAGTATTCACCTAGCACTATACATAGTTGTTGAAACATTATTGACTATATTCCCTATAATATACTTTACATCCCTGTGACATTCTTGTAACTACCAATTTGTATTTCTTATTCCTTTCACCTTTTTCACCCTCCCATCTGCAATCACCAATCTGTTCTCTGTATCTATGAGTCTGTTTTTGTTTTGTTTTTTCATTTATTTTGTTCCTTAGATTCTGTATATAAATGAAATCATATGGTATTGGTCTTTATCTGTCTTATTTCATTTGCACTAATATCCTTTAGGTCCATTCATGTTGTTTCAAATAGTAGGAATTCATTTTATTTTTTTTGTAGCTGAGTAATATTTCATTGTGTGTGTGTGTGTGTGTGTGTGTGTGTGTGTGTATCACAATTTCTTTATGCAATAGTCTGTTGATAGACACTCAGGTTGCTTCCATATCTTGACTATTCTAAATAGTACTGCAGTGAACATAGGGGTGCATATATCTTTTCGAATTAGTGTTCTGATAGTCTTTGGAAAAATACTCAGAAGTGAAATTGCTGGGTCATAAAGTAGTTTTATTTCTAATTGTTTGAGGAGCTTCCAAACTGTTTTTCCATAGTGGCTGTACCAATTTGCAATTCCACCAACAGTACATGAAGGTTCCCTTTTTTCCACATTCTTGCCAACACATATTTGATTTATTGATGAAAACCATTCTGACAGGTGTGAGGAGATATCTCATTGTGGTTTTAATTTGCATTTCTCTGATGACTAGTGATGTTGAGTATATTTTCAAATGTCTATTGGCCATATCTGTATGTCTTCTTTGGAGGAATGTGTATTCAGGTCTTTTACCCATTTTTAATTGGATTGTTTGTTTCATTTGTGTTGAGTTGTATAAGTTCTTTATAAATTGTATTTATTAACCCCTTATTAGATATATCATTGGCAAATATCTTCTTCATTCAGTAGGTTGTCTTTTCATTTTGTTGGTTTCCTTCATTGTGCAAAAACTTTTTAGTTTGATGTAGTCCCATTTGTTTATTTTTGTTTGTTTCCCTTGCCTAAGTAGATATATTAGAAAAAAAAATATTACAAAGAACAATGTTAGAGAGTTTGCAGCCTATGTTTTCTTCTGAAAATTTTCTGGTTTGAGGTCTTACAGTTGTCTTTAACTCATTTTGAGTTTATTCTTGTGTATGATATAAGCATGTGATCCACTTTAATTTTTTATGCACATATCAGGCCAGTTTTCCCAATGCCGCTTATTGAAGAGACTGTTTTACCCCATTGTATATTCTTACCTTATTTGCCCTATATTAAATGAGTATATAGGCATGGGTTTATTTCTGGGCTCTCTACTCTGTTCCATTGAGCTATATGTTGTTTTTTTATGCCAGTACCATGCTGGTTTGATTACAATAGGCTTGTTGTATTGTTTGATATCAGGTAGTGTGATATCTCTGATTTTGTTTTTCTTTCTTAAGACTGATATAACTATTGAGGATTTTTAATAGGTCCATAAAATTTTAAGATTATTTGTTCTAGTTCTGTGAAAAATGTCATTGGAATTTTGATAGGATAGCATTGACTCCATAGATTGCTTTGGGTAGTATAGACATTTTAACAATGTTAATTATTACTATCTATGAACATGGTATATGCTTCCATCTATTTGTATCATCAATTTCTATTTTTAATGACTTATAATTTTCCAAGTATGGGTCTTTAGCCTCCTTGGTTAAATTTATTTCTAGATATTTTGTTTTTGATGCAATTGTAAATGGAATTGTTTTCTTCATTTCTCTTTCTGATAGCTAATTATTTGTGCATAGATGCAATAGATATTTGAATATTAATTTTGTACCTTGCCATTTTACTGAATTCATTAATTCATTTTAACAGTTTTTTGGTAGAATCATTAGGGTTCTCTCTATATAGTTTCATGTCATCAGCAAATAATGACAATTTTACTTCTTCCTTTTCAAATTGAATGCCTTTTATTTCTTTTTCTTGTCTGATTGCTATGGCTAATATTTCCAATACTATGTTGAATAAAAGTAGTGAAATTGGATATTCTTGTCTTGTTCCTAATCTTAAAAAAAATGTTTTTCCCCAATGAGCATGATATTAGCTTTGGGTTTGCCATGTATGGCATTTATTAGGTTGAGGTATATACTCTCTAGTTCCATTTTGCAGATAGTTTTTGTTATAAATGAATGCTGAATTTTGTCAAATGCTTTTTCTGCATCTATTAATATGATCATATGATTTTTACCTTTCAATTTGTTAATATTGTGTATCACATTAATTGATTTGCAGATACTGAACAGACTTTGCATTCCCGGAATAAATCCACTTGATCATGGTGTATGATCTTGTTAATGTATTGCTGAATTTGGTTTGCTATATTTTGTTTAGGATTTTTGCATCTCTGTTCATTATGGATATCAGCCTATAATTATTATTTTTTTTGAAATGTCTTTGTTTGATTTTTGAATCTGAGTAATGGTGGCTTTGTAAAATGAGCTTGGGAGCCTTCCTTCCTCTTGAAATTTTTGAAATAGATTGAGCATAGGTATTAATTATTCTTTGAATGTTCCATAAAATTTACCTGTGAAGACATCCAATCTAGGACTTTTGTTTGTTGAGAGTTTTTTGATTACTGATTTGATTTTGTTAGTAGTAATTGGTCAGTTCATATTTTCTGTTTCTTCTTAATTCAATCTTGGAATATTGTATGTTTTTAGGAATTTATTTGTTTCTTCCAGATGGACCAATTTTTTTGGCATATAATTGATCATAGTATTTTCTTATAATCCTCTGTATTTCTGTGTTGTCAGTTGTCACTTCTCTTTCATCTCTGATTTTATTTATTTGGGTCTTCTCTCTCTCTCTCTCTTTTTTTATTAGTCTGGTTAAAAATTCATCAATTTTGTTTATCTTTTCAAAGAACTACCTCTTAGTTTCATTGAACATTTGTATTTTTTTAGATTCTATTTTGTTCATTTCCACTCTGAATTTTATTATATCCTTCCTTCTACTCACTTTGGGCTTTGCTTGTCGTTTTTTTTTTTTTCTAGTTTCTTTAGGCATATGTTTTGATTGTTTATTTGAGATTTTTCTTGTTTCTTGAAGATTGTTTGTATTGCTATGAATTTCCCTTTAAGGACCACTTTTGATGCATCACATAGATTTTAGGTCATTGCGTTTTCATTTTTATTTGTCTCAAAGTATCTTTTGATCTCTTTCTTGATTTAATTGTTGACACATTCATTGTTTAGTAGCATGTTATTTAGCCTCCATGTATTTATATATTTTTCAGGTTTTTTTTTGTAATTGATTTCTAGTTTCATACTACTGTGGTTGGAGAAGACATTTGATATGATTTAATCTTAAATTCACTGAGAGTCATTTTGTAGTCTAACATGTATTCATGTATTCTATCTTGTAAAATGTTCCATGTGCACTTGAAAATATATATATTCTGCTACTTTTTGGTAGAATGCTCTAAAAATATCAGTTGAATGCATCTGGTGTAGTGTATCATTTAAGATCACTGTTTCTTTGTTGATTTTCTTCTGAAAGATCTGTCCATTGGTGTCAATGGGATGTTAAAGTTTTCTACTGTGACTGTCAATCTCTCCTTTTATGTCTATCATTTTTTTAAAAAATGTATTAATTTTTCCTTTATAGGGTAAAAAAATATTTATTAGGGTTATGGCCTCTTATTGGATTGATTCCTTTATCATTATGTAATTTTCTTCTTTGTCTCTTATCATAGCCTTTGTTTTAAAGTCTATTTTGTCTGATATAAGTATTGCTACCCCAGCTTTTTTTATTTGTTTCCATTTGTATAAAATATCTTTTTTCATTTCTTTACTTTAGTCTGTGTACTTTTAGATCCAAAGTGGGTCTCTTGTAGCCAGCATATGTATGGGTCTTATTTTCTTATCCATTTTGGCTACCTTATGTTTTTTGATTGGAGCATTCAATCCATTTACATTTAAAGTGATTAGTGATAGGTCGTAGTTATTACCATTATTGATAGGTCATTAGTATTCATATTTATATATTTTTTCTTTTCCGCCTTTCTTTTTCTTAAAGAAGTTCCTTTAACATTTCTTGTAATACTGGCTTGGTGATGGTGAATTCCTTTAGCTTTTTTTTCTGTCTGGAAAGTCCTTTATCTCACCTTTCATTTTAATTGATAGCCTTGCTGGGTAGAAGAGTCATGGTTGTAGGTCCTTGCTTTACATCATTTTGAATATTTTGTTCCAATATCTTCTGGCTCACAAAATTTCTGTTGAGAAATCAGCTGACAGTCTTATAAGAACTCCCTTGTAGGTAACCAACTGTTTTTCTCTTGCTACTTTTAAGATTTTTTCTTTGTCTTTAATCTCTTGCATTTTTATTCTGATGTGTCTTGGTATGAGTCTGTTTGGGACTCTCTGTGCTTCCTAGACTTGTATGTCTATTTTCTTCACCAGATTAGGGAAGCTTTCAGTCATTATTTCCTCAAATAGGTTTTCAATCCCTTGCTCTCTCTCTTCTTCTTCTGATACTACTATGATACAATTGTTGTTACACTTGATGTTGTCCCAGAAGTCCCTTAAACTAGTCTCATTTTTTTTAAATTCTTTTTTTCTTGTTGCTGTTCCAATTGGGTATTTTCTGCTACCTTATCTTCCAAGTTGCTGATTCAATACTCTACTTCATCTAATCTCCTGCTGATTCCTTCTAGTGTAGTCTTCTTTTCAGTTGTTGTATTTTTCATATCTGACTGGTTCTATTTTATGATTTCTATGTTATTTTTATGCTTACTATCTCTTTATTGAAGTTCACACTGGACTTATCTATTCTTCACCTAAATTCATTGATCATTCTTACAACCAGCATTTTAAATTCTATCCGGTAAGTTATTTTCTCCACTTCATTAGGTCTTTTTTTTTTTTTAATTTTCTCCTGTTCTTTCATTTAGACATATTTCTTTTCTTTTCTTTTCTTTTCTTTTCTTTTCTTTTCTTTTCTTTTCTTTTCTTTTTCCTTTCCTCCCTTTCCTTTCCTTTCCTTTCCTTTCCTTTCCTTTCCTTTCCTTTCCTTTCCTTTCCTTTCTTTTCTTTTCCTTTCCTTTCCCTTCCTTTCCTTTTCTTTTAAATTTGGCTGCCTCTCTGTTTTCATTTCTATATATTAGGTAGGGCTGTTACATGTCCCAGTCTTAGTTAGCTAAGCAGCATTATGTGGTAGGTTTCTTATGTGCCCATTGGTGCAGTCTCCCTGATCACCAGTGCTGGGTGTTTCAGGAGTAACATTTGTGTGGTTTTGTGTGCCCTCATGTTGTAGTTGAGCCTTGATTGTTGTTGGCATGTCACTGAGTAGGATTGACTCTCAGGCTGACTGGCTGTGAAGATTGACCACTCCACCATGTACGAGCTGCTGTGTTGGGTTTACCCCACAGAGTGAGTTTCGCTGCAGCAGGCTTGTGTTACTATCGAAATCACTCTTTGGGCAGTATTTTGGTAAGATCTAATGCTAGCCCTCAGGTATATTGGTTTTGGAGCCCCTAGGGAGAGGCTTCCATGCAGGCCAAGGTCAACTGCTGCCTGTGACCAGCCTGGGACTACCTGGTAGGAACTACAAGGCTATCTGCATTTAGTTGCTACCTGAGCTATACTTGAAGGTACATACGAGAAGCCATGTGGAGAACCAAGGCCAACTGCCTCCATCATCGGGCCTTGTGCAACTCAGCAAAAATCCTAGGGCACCCCAGATCTGAAGCTGCCTACCAGCTTCTCATAAGGCTTAGTAGCTTAATGAGCCTCAGGGATACTAGAATTGGATGAGGCATCATCTCGGGGAGTCACCAGGACAAAGCAAATGATGTTCCTAAGGTTGGCACAGATTCATGCTTGTTGCCAGTGCTGAGCCTGTGGCCACTTGCAAAAGTTTCACCTCAGATTTTGCTGCCTACTTCCCTTCCCGTCCCCCCACCCCCCTGCTCCAGTGCTCCCCTCCCCCTGCCCCCGCTCCACCTAAGATTTGTTTACAAAATACTGCAGTTAGAGTGGGGGCTGATTGCCAGTCACCAAAAGTGTCCCCTAAGGTACAAGAAAGAGCAAGGCTTTTTGACTGCTGCCAACAAAACCTCCTGCTGAGAGCACAGAGTGAGGCTGGTTGTCCAGTAATTAAATTGCCACTGACAATATGCAAGTTGGATGGGGTGGGGTCTCAGGGAGTCATCGGGATTGAGTGAGCAGATCTCACCAGGCCAATAAGATTCAGATTTTGTCACATAGGAGGAGGGCTCAACACAGGTAAGATGACACTCACATGCAGGCTGCACAGGAAGAGGTGCTCAACAAAGGAATAATGGTGGCTGTCCCTCCAGCCCTTACCCTGAAGCCACACAATTCAGTATTTTCCTGTATGTCTCTGGTGTCTCTTATGCTGCTGTCTCTCTGCTGGAGCCCAGTGTGAATGCCTGCAAGCGAGTGAGTCTGTGCACAGGCTCTTTAAGGGGACATCTAGGATTTCAGGTTCCTTTCATCTCACCCAGGTGGTCAGAATCCCCACTGATTTTTGCAGCCAGATTTTGTGAAGACTCCTCTTCTTGGCATTGGAACCCTGGTTTGGGAATCTCGGTATGGAACTGAGGCCCTTCATTCCTATGGAGGCACCTCTGCAGCTGAGATATTCCTCCTGATGTTCAACCACCACAGGTGGATGTGAGACTATCCTGTTTTGTGTCTCCCTTGCTCCTACCAGTCTCAATGTGGTCTCCTCTTTATATCCTCAATTACCAGAGTTCTGTTCTGCTAGTCTTCAGATCATTCTCCAGGTTAATCGTTTCATAATTTAGTTGTAATTTTAATGTGGTCACAGGAGGAGGCATATGTATCATTTACCTACCTCTCCATCTTGACTAGAACTCCATATTAACCATTTTTTTAAGTGTCCAGTTCAGTGCCATTAAAACATAAACATTGTTGCATTTCCATCATTACCGTCTGTCCATAGAGCTCTTTTCATCTTGCAAAACCGAAGCTGTGTACCCATTAAACAACTTCTTATTCCTCTTTCCCATCCCCTGGCAACCACCATTCTACTTTCTGTCTTTGTGAATTTAACTACTCTTCAGTACCACATATATGTGGAATCATACAGTATTTGTTGTTCTGTGACTGGCTTCTATCACTTAGCATAATATCCTCAAGGTTCATTCATATTGTATCATGTACCAGAATGTCCATTATATGTATGGACCACATTTTATTTATCCATTCACCTGTTAATGGAGACTTGCGAAATTTCCACCTTTTGGCTATTGTTAATTCTACTACGAATATGGATGTACAAATATCTCCTCAAGACCATGCTTGTAGTTTTTTTTTTTATACACCTGGAAGTGAGATTGTGAAATCTTATGGTAGTTCTATTTTTAAGTGTTTAAGGCACAAGCACACCATTTTTCACACTGGCTGTGATATTTTACTTTCCACTGATAGTGCTCAAAGGTTCCAATTTCTCTACATTTCAACACTTATTTTCTGATATTTTTAAATAGTAAAACATCCTAATGGTTGTGAGGTGGTATTTTATTGTAGTTTTGATTTGCATTTTCCTGATGATTAGTGATACTGAGTATCTTTTCATGTGATGATTGGCCATTTGTATGCTTTCTTTGAAGAAATGTTTATTCAAACTCTTTGCACATTTTTGAATGGAGTCATTTGTTGTGTTGTTGTTGAATTTAGATGTTCTTTATACATTCTGGATCCCTTATCAGATATATGATTTGCAAATATTTTTTCCCATTCAGTGAGTTGCTTTTTTACTTTGTTAATTATTCCCTTTAATGCAGCAGCCCCCAACCTTTTTGGCACCATGGACCAGTGCTCCTATGAGAATCTATTTAGCCTGATGATCTGAGGTGGAACTGAGGCAGTGATATTAGTGCAGGGGAGTGGCTGCCAATACAGATGAAGCTTCACTCACTTGTCTGATGCTCATCTCCTCCTGCCTAGTTCTTAACAGACCAGGGACAGGTACCTGTCCATGGCCCAGAGGTTGGGAACCCCTGCTTTAATGCACAGAAGTTTTTAATTTTGATGTAGTCCAATTTACCTATTTTTTCTTCCTTTTTTTTTTTTTGTTTGGCTTTGAATATCTTGCTAAGAAATCATTGCCAAATCCAATGTCATGAAAAATTTTCTCCTATGCTTTCTTCTAAGGGTTTTATAGTTTTAGGTTTACTTTAGATCTTTGATCTATTTTACATAATACCTATTTTTACCCCTTCTTGAGCACAGAAGCTGTATTCTTAACATTTAGCATATCCCTGGCACATAGTAGATGCTCAGTAAATTATAGTTGAATAAAACTTATCAGAAATAATGAGAATAGACCAATAATTATAGTGTACTACCATGGGGATCCATAAAAATTTTCTGAATTTAAAAAGGGCTTTTGAGCATTTCATTATTTATTTATTTATTTATTTATTTATTTATTTATTTATTTTATGAGGATGTTTAATGAAATGTAGAATATTTGTGATGATAATTGTGTTCTTATCATACTTGACCTTGAGAGCCTTTATCATGGGATCTATGCACAGTTAGCTACATAGTCATAAAAATGTTATGCAAGAAGATCGTTTCCTCATGCACACAGGTTCCTCAAACCCTGGGTCAGCCAGTGGAAAAGTGGGCACTGGATCAAGAGGTGACCAAGAGAGCTTTGTGATCTTGGGAAAGTTATTCCATATCTTCAAGCCTCCCTCAAAGTCTTCTTTTATAAAATGAGATCACTAGTTCTACAATTATTAAAATTTAAGTAATGGTGATAAGGCAATTCAAATAGGAGTAGAAATTCTTTTTTTGCTTCTGGGAAGAAGCAAAAGTAAGGTTTACCACAATATGGCCTCTCACAGAGAAGATTTCTACCCCAGAAATGACTGGAGAGCCAAATAGAGAGAAGGCTTTGAAGTTGTGTTCCTGTTTATGCCACATGTACTGGTGGGGAGAGGGTAAATTGAAAACAAAATTCTTAATATTGTTGTTGTTATTATTGAATTAAGGATATCCTCTCCACATTTTAGCCATTTTAATTGTCTTGCATTTGTGTATGTGTTTGGTACTACTAGTTTAAAAGATAAGAGAGCTCTGGGTTACGCTATTAGTTAAAATAATGAATATCACTCCACCTCTCAAGTCCCATACATCCTACATGTTTTCTGGGTAAGTTTTAGCCATGTTTGAGAGACAGCTATAGCTATAGTCTCCCTGTTGGGCACCTCTGCAAGAGGTGGCTTGTAGTATACTAGTATTTGATTCTGAGGTGCCATGGTCTTTATTGGAATTTTCTGAGACTTGATATTGGGTTATCTTTAAGGTATCAATCAAGCAATGAGGCCTAGCAATGGTATCAGGGAAATCTGGGTCTGGCCTCTACCCTTTCCCTCTGTATGAGGTTTGGGAAAGTGACTCACTCTCACTAGGAATGGGTTCCTACAATGTGAAACAGTAAGAATTTCATCTACCATTTTATAGAAAGAAATGGGTTGTCAAAAGAGGGAAAAGTGAAAGGAACTACCTTTTACTGAGTACCTTCTATGTGCTAAGTACTGTGCTAGGTGTTTATATAAATTACTTTGTTTAATGCTCAAACAGCTCGATGAAGAAATCATTGTTAGATTCATCTTGGGATGGGAAAATCGGTGCTCAAAGAAGTTAAATGATTTGTTCAGAGTCACAGAGCTTGTACATAGTAAAATCAGGATTCCAATGCATATCTGCTAAATCTAAAACCAATGTTTTTTCCTCTATATCATTAAACTTTGACATAGCAAAAAGCAAATGTATTCTTCACTGAATGAGATCCCTTTCCCCTTCCTCTACCACTAAAATTGGTAATTTACTTCCCTTAGTGCTTCTGAGAAGAGAAGCTCTCAACTTTTGAGTCATCTGGATTTTTCACCTTTGTTGAAAAGCAGATACTGCCTATTTTCCCTAGAATCCATATTTTCTAGAGAAAGAAGGACTTTTTGGTCAAATTTAAGGGACAAAATATTGTCCCAAAGACAAAGACCCAAGCATAAGTGAGGCTTCATCTATCCATGATCCTGCCTTGCAGTCATTTGTTTTTCTCTTTTCTCTTTTTTCATCTTTCTAAACATAGTCTTCAAAAACTTGTTCTCACTGGTGAGTGTGATGGTGTTCAGAGTCCCACTCTGGAGCCCTGGATTCACAAAAGCCCAAGTTGACCTCCATTCTGTATCTGACTTATTTGATGCCAGAGGAGCACTGACTTCCTGAGAAAGCCAAGAGAGATTTGCCTCCTGCAGAAGTTTGGATAAACCTCAGCTAATCTTCATGATTTCTTAAGGGCACATCTATTTGTGTGCGATCAGGCAGCCTTCTTGCTTGTTTCCAGTGACTGGGGTCAGAGGGCCTCTAGAAAACCTTTTAACTCCCACTGCAGGCCCCCCTCAGCAGCACTTGGGCCCACATATAAGACTTCCTTTGAAGGGAGGTAGAGATGTTGTCCCTCCAAAAGTGGGGGCCAGTACCCTTTTCCTTCCTTTTCAGGTGACTTGCTTGTTACTTTTAAATAAGCATTTAATTCACACTTTGTTATGCATGGTTCAAACTTTATCCCACTGGGGCTAAGCTGGTTTGAATAAGTTTCTTGGCTGCTGAGCTACAAACACATAGTAGTTGCTCAGTAAATAAAAATGATGTCCAGTTATGATCTGTTTAGGAATCCAGGAAAGATACACTAATCATCTTTCCATTTGTTTCATCATTGGAATATAATAATAACACTGATAATATTAAAATGTCAGAGAATTCAAAAGTTATTTTTGTTTAGCTGAGGGAGTTAGAGATTCTTTCTTCTCTCTTCCCAAATCACACTTTTTTCTTAATTACCTTGAGGAGTAGTTAATAGTGAAATGGGTTTGCTTTCTATGAGCATTCTACTTAAGATGGATGGTCAGAGCCTGCTGTTTGACTTAGTAAGCTACCAAGGGGTTGTCTTTCTTCCTTCTCTCTCTCTCTCTTCCATTCTCTTTTCTCCTTTCTTCCCTTCCCCACCACCCAGAAGGATTGGGGAGATTCAGACCATTTGACTAGGCAGAAGGGCTCCAAAGATATGCTCCCGGTATGGAATTCATATCCTGACAATTCACTCTGCCTCCTACATTATTCTTGCTTCTATAAGTGTAGATTCTCACAATGACATGTCATATATTGAACAAAAACAAAAAGTGTAGAGATTTGAGCAACCCACAGTAGAAGTCACCAATTTATTGCTTGAATTTACCAACCCTGCCTTCTTTAAGCAGGTTTAACCAAGGGAAGCAAATGGTGTAGGACTAAGCTTAACTCTCCAAGCTTTCTGCATTTCCCTTTAATTCATTGTTTTATTCCTCACAATACTGCAGTACCACCCCTGGTTCCTGCTTTTCCTCTCCTGGACTCTTTTCCTCATTCTACCTTCTACTCTGATAGCTCAATCACCTTTAGAGATATTTTGACCATGTCCTATGAATCTGGGTAGATCAAGTACACACACCAGTTACCCCAATACGATGAAGACCATGAGGAAGATAAAAGCTTTGAGAAACATATTTGATTGTATTTACAAATGATCCTTCTATGAAGCTATGTAACATTGGAGTTAAGACCACTATCTGTTTTAAAGTGAGGCCAACCTTGATTTGAGTCCTGGATTTAGTGCTTACAAATTTATGACTTTGGGAAAGGGACTTAACATCTCTAAGCCTCAGTTTCCAGTAACATGTACCTGGCTGATGTAATAAGTTCACAATAAATTTAAGTTGTTAAGTAAAATTTGCTTTCTGTTAATCCCAGTGTTAAAAATTTTATTTAGATACCTCCCAGTCTCTTTGGAGAGACTAAGGTACAGTTTATTCCCATCATTTAAAAAGTAGTTCACATCCTCAGTGTTTTCTCCTTGAATTGGAGAGATGGGCACTGAACTATATGGGAGTTCTCAGTTGAAGACAACACAATACTGCAGTACCACCCTTGATTCCTGCTTTTCCTCTCCCTGACTCTCTCTTCCTCATTCTCCCTGCCCATCCAGGGGGTGTCACAGTGATGATGTCAATACAGTAAATGTAAGGCTTCTATCAAGAAACCTGAGCATGGGGACCATTTAATCTAAATTTGCAGTGATTTGTTTCTTACTGCAGACATTACTCTTTAGCATTATTGATCTCCTCTGTCTACTGAGCCCCATCAGATGTTTTTGACCCTGGTTTGCACCAGGAACAGTCGAGAGGCTGCCTGAGACCATTTGGCATTGTGATTGAATTCAGTTCTTATTTATGTTTGCATATGTCTTTTTGTTCTGCCTTGAAATGGTTTGTGCCATTGCAGGTGGGGTCCAAAATGTACATCCTTTGTGTCCTGCTTCTCAATATAACAACTTCTCTCAGAGCTAAAATCCCTTTCCTTCATGGCTCCTGCTACCCCAGGGAGGGAAGGACTCTCAAAGTTTGTGTTTCTTCTCTAGGAAGTTGGGAAGTATAGTTGCTGAATGAAACAAGTGGGGAGGGGGGAGAAGAAATTATTTAATTACTGAATATAAACAGAAATAATGGGATGAGGAGGGAAAAAGAAATCAAGACTAAAAGTAAGGATGCCATCATTTTTGTTCTTTTTTATTATTATTAAAATTTAATGTTTTCCTGAATTACCTTCTAGGGCTTCAATGAGAAAAGAAGTAAGGAGAGTTTTTTTTCCTTTACCCTTTTACTTTACCCAATCAAAGAACAGCTAGAAATATTAGTCACCTCAGATTGATCTTGCCCATCAAAATGCCCTACTCCACCTTGTCACATCTCATGAATGCAAGCCCACTTCTTCTCTCTTTTACTGTGATGCTGTATGATAATTCAAGTCACCTGCCATTTGTGCTGTCTCACAATTATTGCTTCTGGACACTTTGAAGCCCTAAGGTCACTTGGAGGGATGAGTAATATCCTCGGGGAAGGTAGCATAGCTTTGCTTGAAACATTTAATTTTGGGAAGAGGATAATGCTAATTTGAACAAGTAGCAAATATGTTACAGAGAATTCATATCCTAGTTCTCAGAGAAGTGATCAATAAGGACTCTGTGTAGTAAAGTAAATCAAAGAGGTAGGGGTAATTTTACTTAAGAAATTTACTCAAAAACTTCTGGTTAGGAGGGGGTTAATCTGATTGCTTACTTTAAATTTATTGTCTTTTCAATTCATCAGCTTTATCAAATTTTACTTGGGTAGGCTCAATATCTATCTATCTATCTTTCATCTATCTATCTCTGTCTCTCTGTCTGTCTCTGTCTCTGTCTCTGTCTCTGTCTCTCTCTCTCTCTCTCTTTGTCTCTTTCTCTCTGTCTCTCTCTTTTTCTGTATATTTTTTTTCCAGGAAGGTGGAAAGACTGTGATAATCCTCTACCTATAATCTCATCTTTATTCTGAAATCCATTTCAGTCTAGAGCTAGCTATATTATCAAAATATTATTGTTTCTAGAAAGTAAAAGAAAAATAGTTGATGATCACATCTTAGTATAGTTTTCTCTGTATGATATAATCATTTTATGTTTTTGCTGACATGTGTTCTGGACCACACCAGGCATTCCAGTACATTACATACACTATGTTGCTTTAATTAGTTCCAATGTCAACCTCTATCAGTAACAAAATTTAAATATGTCTATGAATTTGAAGAAATGGCTAAAACCTTACTAGCATAAATCTATTTCATATAGCATTCTGAAATGATTTTCATAATAGCAATTATTGGCTATAATTTCATGAGATGTAATTCATAGTTAATTTTCCTTGGAAAAGGAAAATCATCAGTCTTTTTCATAGACAAATGGGTAAATGCCCTATTTAGTTATTCCGTCATCTCTTGAATGTCTAAATATGCCACTGTATTGTGCCGTATGTTAGTTAGGGCATACACACCAGTGTGCCCTAATACATGAAAATATATAAAGATTTGTTTAAAATAGAAGTATATTTCTCCCTTTTATAATAGTCCAATACTTTGTTTCCAGTCAATAGTAGCTTTTTTTTTTTTTTAATACAGCGAGTTAGAGGTCCAGGTTCTTTCTATCACATAGCTTGGCCAGCTCCTCAGCAACCTCTGCTTCTAGCTAGCAGCAGGCAAGAAGAGAGTGTGAAGATGTGGTGTATTATAAAAGCTTCAAAGTGAAATATATCACTTCTGCTCATTTTCTATTGGCTGTAACTAATTATAGGGCCACATCTAGCTATAAATGGAGTTGAAAAATGTAGTTCCTGGCTTGGTAGGAGTTTCTTTGCAACAACTATGTGTTAGAGAAGGAGAATCATAGATTTTAGTAGATAGCTAGCTAGCTCTCTCACTGTGTACGTAGATAGAAAGAAGAGAAGGGCATACCTAAAACACATGAAAGATTCAGAGTTTGAAGGGAGAAAGTGAAATAACATGCGAGTGCTTTAATAAATGGGTGAGCTGAGTGCCATGGGGAGTGACTACTTTTGTTTAGCAGGATTGAGATGGTTGGTAGGACTGCCTTTATAGCAACTCTCCCTTTGACTGATAAGGAGAACCGTCTTATAGTAATTTTAAAATAATGGACTTGCTGTAAACCATGTGTGTAAGATTTGGAGGCTAGAGAAAATGGGAATGAAAAGGAGTAATTAGATAATGTAGTAGTCTCTGCTGGTTTCTTAAGCAATAATTCTGTATTTCCCCTTCACTCTCTATTTACCTTATCATGAATGGGTGACCCTGAAAAGATATATTCAACATGGTACCTTAGCTTCCTTTTAATTTCCTGTCAGTTACTATCATGGTCAGCATACCTAGTTCCAGTAAAAAATTCAACTTTCACTTCAGCCTTACCAGGAATGCTCAATTATGAGGAAATGCCAGGATTGGAGGATGCTATAAACGCTGTGAACACATTATCTGAGGGAATCATTGAAAGACACTGAAGTCTGTTCTCCCAACATTACAAGGACTAAGAAGGCCTGCATTTTGACTTTCTGGATATTTCTACAGTCCGAATTGATATTGTCATTTGATTACAATCTCTCTTCAGCACCGACTAATGTGTTCCAGCCAGATAAACTGTAATGGATGTTTACTTGTCTGAGGTAAGAACCACTAGTTACCAGTTTACCAAAAGGCACCAACATTTCAGACATAACTTTCATTGGTGGATGAGGCAATCTTCAGATTTGTAGTTGTAATGTTCTTTGAGGTCTGTTCAAGAAAAAAATACGAAAATGAACTAGTCACCATGAAAATGCTTGAAAAGTTACAATGACTAAATACAAATAAAAGAAGGTACGAAGTAATTATTACCAATATTTCAAATGAATAATTCCTCTAGTGACATTTATATGAAGCACTTTAACTAATCCCTCTTACCTAATAAAAAGCAGAAGTTGGGTTTGTGTGAAACATTTGTAGTGATTCTATTGGATGCTAGCCAATCATAGTAAGCATGGTAAGAGGTTGAGATGGATAAAAGAAAAAGAGATTTCTTTCAAGTATTTGGAGTTTAGTTTGAGAGACAGAACAGATAAAAATGAAATAATTGACAAAATATGAATGCAAATGCATGCATAAACAAGCAATAGAAATTGAAGCAGTTATTCAGATAATTAGATCAAAAACCCTTATCTATGAATTACTGTATATCTTTATACATTTTACCATAGAACAGATTAGTTTTCTCCCTCTGAAAGCTTTTTAATTAAAAAAAGAGAGAATTTTATAGTTTCGCTTGATTTTCAGATCTTGGTCCTTAGGTTTTGATTGTAGCTTTGCTTCTCTTTCACCATAAAATCATCACTTGACACCCTTGAGCCTTTGTTTCTATAAATCTATCAATGGATAGCTGAAATGATGTCTTAAATCCCATATTTTTCTGTATAAATATATAAATATATATGTAAATATATAAATATATAAACATATATAAATATTTTAAGGATATTCACTGCGTGTTTGTACTTTTATTATGATTGCTCTTGATATACCGCACATTTGATTAATTGCATGATGGAATCTTTAATCATGACATAGTCCCCTCAGCTCCCCTCCCTTTTACCCTACTCTCTTGTCTTCCTCCTACCTTATTCTTGCTTCTTTAGGCTTTAAATTATTCAAGTTTGGGTTAAGAAAAACACACAAAACAAAACAAAAAACAACAGCAACCGTTGAGACACTGAAGAGACATTTGAAGTTCTAGACCTCAAGATAAACAAATCCCTGTCCCCTAGCTCTTCTAATTTATATTACATTGATGATATATTTGTTGAACAATTTTAATCTTTTTGATGACAATTTATTTTCTCTGTTTTGATTGTTGGAATAGGTGACCCCAAATTTCTAAGGTATGTTGGGCTCTAAATTAACTTTTTTTTGACTTTGCCAAAAAAAGACACAAGGTAAGTTTCCACTAAAGACATGTATTTCTGAGTGATGAACTGGCACAAATAGTTAGGCCCTCTGGTCCCAGGCAGCATAGAGGATCACAGCAAGGTGTTTGGGTCAGTGAAAATAGAATTGATCATCATTTCAGCAATTTCGTCTATGTGATGAACAAGAGGCCTTTCCAGCAGGGATGGAATGTTCCAATAATGTCCACATCATAGAATAATCTTGTGATTTTTCCTATGAAATTAGTAAATTATACAACTTTATAGTGATATTAGAAGTTACTTAGTCTAACTTTCCAACAATTGAAAGACCTCCACATATGATATCTTTAACGAAAGGCCCGTTTAGGTTCTGTTTGGACCCTGAATTTATATCAATAATAAAACAATGCTTTTGGATTGTAGCATCATGGCAGAGAGAAGATCCCTTTGTTTCTCTCTTAAAAGTTACCACAGATTGGGCAACTTTAATTCAACAAAGGATTCCCTGCTCAACACACAAACATGTATGGGAGATTTACACATTGAGACATTTGAAGGTGGGTATATCAGACCAAGCAGGGGAGGCAAGACAGAGAAGACAAAGACAGGGGCCATAGTTGCAGTCTGATGCCTGCCACAGTCCCAGCTGATACAGTAGCAGTGCAGGAGTCTGACTTCAGACCTCACACAGCAGGCAGGAAGGTAGGAGGGGAATAAGCAATATTCTGGCCTGAGTAGCTGGCTGCCATCACAGCTGACCTGTTGACAGGAGAATATATGGCACACTGTTGTGGAAGCTATGGATTAATGACCACCATTACTAGCAAGCAAGCAAAACCACAGACTTGCAAACCCACCTCCCTTTATCCCTCTTTACCCCCACCTTGCTCATACCCTCCAGCACAACCTGATAGAGGCAGACCCTGGTAGAAGTAGCAGAGATGCCTCAGATAACACAGTGCAGCTGGCAGCCTCTAGTTACAAGGAAGTAGTGGCAGAAACTCACAGGCTCAGAGTCCTATCACCTGACACATCCCACCACTAGAGTGGGGCCCTGAGACCTAGGTGACTCACACACAGAGGGGACATCTATCAACTCAGGGAATGATACATTTTCCACAACTGAGGTGACAACAGCCCCCCCGCCAAGATTCTAGCAGTACTAGTAGTGCAGCAAAAAGAAAGCTTACATGATACCATCATCTACTGGAAAACATAAGAAATACCTCTATTTATCAACCTGCTGCATTATTAAGAGTAAAACAGGACTTAAAAAAGAAAAGAGTTCACTATCTCAAATGCCTAGGCAGAGAAACAATCCATCCACTATCATGAGTAACCAAGATAACATGGTGGCTCAAAAAGAAAATGAAAACTTTTTCAGAAACGAAACTCAAAGACATGAAAGACTGTGATTTAAACAACAGAAAATTCAAGATTGCACTTATAAAAAGACTCAAAGAGATACAAAAAAGGTAGTTCAATGACCTCAAGAATAAAATTGATGAACAAAAGTAGTACTTTATCAAAGAGATCGAAACTATGAAAGAGCTAAACAGAATTTCTGGAGCTAAAGAACTTAAGAAATGAGATGAGAAATGCATTAGAAAACACTGGAAAAACAGCAGACCAGATGGAAGAATGACTTAGTGGTCTTGAAAACAGAAATTTAGAAATGACTCAGGTGGAAGAACAGAGTGAATTGGGAGTAAACAAAAATAAAAATAAAAATAAACCACTATGAGAAATATCAATCTCCATTGGAAACAGCAACATAATAATGGGTATATCAGAAGGAGAAGAGAGAGAGAGAAGGGAACAGAGAATCTATTCAAAAAGTAATCAACAAGAACTTACCAAACCTATGGAAAAAGCTTGACACTTACATTCCAGAAGCTAAACAAACATCTAATTATCTCTATGCAAAAGACCTTCTCCAAGACAAATTATATTAAAACTGTCAAAGTTAATGATAAAGAAAGAATTCTCAAGGCAGCCAAGGGAAAAAAGACTTTAACTTACAAGGAAACCCCATCAGATCATCATTACTTTTTTTCAGCAAAAATAAGCCAGGAGAGAGTAGAATCAAATATTCAAAATATTGAAAGAAAAATCAGCAGCCAAAAAATATATTGGGCAAAGTTATCCTTTAGATATTAAGGAAAATAAAGACTTTCCTAGGAAAATAAAAGCTGAGGGAATTTACCACCATGAGAACAGCATTACAAGAAATGTTGAAAGGAGCAGTTCTACCTGAAACAAAAAAATAAAAGAATATAAAACTTTGAGTAAAATAACAGACAGATGGAAGCAAGAAATTGTATCTATGTTTTAGAATAGGGTGCTAAACCCTTAAATATAACAAAAGTTACAGGAGGGAAGAGTGTAAAAAAAGACTATAACTTCTCCAATTTTGAAATGACACATGGCATAAAAAACAGATAATTTGTGACAGAAAAATAAAAGGGGAGGAGAAAAAGGATTAAACGTGTACTGTGAATGAAGATAAGATGCAGTTAGAAGAAAAATAACTATCATATATATGAAACATTACATAAATCTATTGGTACCCATGGAACAAAAATCTAGAGATGAGACATTTGGCATAATAAAAAGAGGAAACAAAAAAAATCATAGAAAACCACCAAACCAAAATAGCAGACAGAACCACAAGGGAATAAAAACAATAGAGATACAGAGCAACCAGAAAACTATAATCACTCTAAATGTAAATGGACTGAATTCATCAATAAAAAGGCACATAGTAGCAGAATGGTTTAAAAACAAGTGTTAACTATATGTTGCCTTCAGGAGCCCCATCTCAACTACAAAGATAAACATAGGTTCAAAGTGAGGGGGTGGAAGATGATACTCCAACTATATGATATCTAGAAAAAAAGTGGATGTAACCATATTAATATCAAACAAAATAGGTTTCAAGATAAAAAAGGTGATGAGACAAAGATGGACATTTTAAAATGATAAAGGGAATAATTCATCATGAAGTATAACACATAAATATATATGTACCTTCTTGGGAGCACCAAAATATATAAAACAATTACTTTCAGACCTAAAGGAGAAACTGACAAAAATACAATTATAATAGGAGACCTGACTATCCCATTGATAACAATAGATAGATTATCCAAACAGAAAGCCAATAAGGAAATATTAGCCTTAAATGACACATTAGACAAATGAACATAATTGACATTTATAGAACTTTCGATCCCAAAATGACAAAATATATATTCTTCTCAAGTGCACATGGAACATTCTTAAAGATTGACCATATGTTGGGGACGTGAAGCTATTTTAATAAATTTAAGAAAATTGAAAACATACCAAGCATAATTTCCAACCACAACAGTATAAAACTGGAAATTAACTATATGAAGAAAGCTGGTAAACCCACAAATATGTGGACATTAAAACATGTTACTCAACTACTTTTGGGTCAAAGAAGAAGTAAAAGAAGAGATCAAAAGATACATAAAGACAAATAAAAAAATGGCAATACAACATAACAAAATTCTGATTTTATATATTTTTTGGCTTCACATTTGTTTCTTCCTTTCTAATCCTAAATGCTAAATTTTAAAAAATATTTCAATTACAGTAACATAAATATTATACTAATTTCAGATGTATAACACAGTGATTTGAAATTTATATAACTTCAAAAGTAATCACCCCAGGTGGTCTTGTAAACATTTGATACTACAAAGTTATTACAATATTATTGACTATACTCCCTATGCTGTACTTTACATCCTCATGACTATTCGTATAACTACCAATTTTTACTTCTTAATCCCTTCACCTTTTTCACCCATCCTCTCACCAGGTGATCATCAATTTGTTCTCTATGAGCATTTTGCTGTTTTGCTTGTTTATTTTATATTTTATATTCCACATATAAGTGAAATTATATGGTATTTATCTTTATCTGATTTGTTTCACTTAGCATAATGCCTTCTAGATTCATTTATATTCTTGCAAATGTCAAGATTTCATTCTTTTTTATGGCTGAGTAATATTCCATTATATATATTTACCATTTACTCTATCCATTTGTCTATAAAGGATACTTAAATTATTTCCATATCTTGGCTATTGTCAATAATGCTGCAATAAATATAGGGATGCATATATCTCTTTTAATTAATTTATTGGACCTTAAGGCAAATACTCATAAGTGGAATTGCTGGGTCATATGATAGTTCTGTTTTTAATTTTTTGAGGACCCTCCATACTATTTTCCATAGCTGCTGCACCAATTTGAAATCCCCCCAACACTGCACAAGGGTTCCCTTTTCTCTATATCCTTGCCAACACTTGTTTGTTCATTTATTAATGATAGCCCTTCTGACAGATGTGAGATGATACCTCATTGTGGTTTTAATTTTAAATTCCCTGGTGCTTAATGATATTGAATATTGTTTCATATATCTGTTGACCATCTGTATATCCTCTTTCGAGAAATGTCTATTAAGGTCCTCTGCCCATTTTTTAATCAGATTTTGTTGTTGTTGAGATGTATGAATTCCTCATATATTTTGGATATTAACCCCTCATTAGATGTATCATTTGTGAATATCTTCTCCTGATCAGCATGTTTTCTTTTCATTTCGTGAAAATAAAATGATGAATTCCTTCATTATACAATGAGCTTTTTAGTTTTATGTAGTCCAATTTCTTAATTTTTTCCTTTGTTTCCCTTGCCTAAGGAGCCATATCCAAGAAAATATTGCTAAGAATGATGTTAAAAAGTTTACTGACTGTGATTTCTTCAATGAATTTTGTGGTTTCAGATCTTATAGTTAAGACTTAAATCCATATTGGATTTTTCTTATATATGATATAAGAAAGTTTTTTAGTTTCATTTTTTGCATGTATCTGTCCAGTGTTACCAATGTCATTTATTGAAGAGACTGTCTTTCTCCACATTGAATATTTTTGCCTCTTTTTTCAAAGATTAATTGACCATATAAGCATGGGTTTATTTCTGGACTCTCTATTATATTTCACTAATCTATGTTTCTTTTTTATGCTGTGTTCCATGCTGTTTTGATTACTATAGTCTTGTAGCATAGTTTAAAATCAGGTAGCATAATACTTCTAATTTTATTTTTTACTTTAATATTGCCTTGGCTCTTGGGGTTTCATATAAATTTTAGGATTATTCATTCTACTTCTAGGAAAATCTCATTTGTATTCTAATAAAGATTGCATTAAGTCTGCAGATTGCTTTAGTAGTATTGACATTTTAAGATATTAATGCTTCCTATCCATGAGCATGGTATTACTTTCCATTTATTTGTATCTTCTTCAGTTTCTTTCTTCAATATCTTAGAGCTTTCCAAGTATAAGTCTTTTATCTGCTTGGTTAAATGTATCCTAGGTATTTTATTATTATTTTTTTATGCAGTTGTAAATGGAATTCTTATCTCAATTTCTCTTTCTGGTAGTTTGTTATTATCTTTAGTATTTCTTTCCTCCTACTCACTTTGGTTTTTGTTCTTATTTTTTCTAGTTCTTTTAGTTATAAGATTAAATCATTCACTTGGGATATTTCTTGTTTCTTGAGATAGGCTTATATTGCTATAAATTTTTCTCATAGAACTGCTTTGGTTGAGTGTAAAAGATTTTAGATCATTGTGTTTTTATTTTTATTTTTCATAAGGTATCTCTTGATTTCATTCTTGATCTTATTGTTAACTCATTCCGCTTAGAATCATGTATTTTAGCCTCAATGTGTTTGTGTGTCTTTTGGTTTTCTTCTAGTAAATGATTTCTACTTTCATGCCATTGTGATCAGAGAAGATGTTTGATATGATTTCAATCTTTTAAAACTTATTGAGACATTTTTGTAGCCTAATATGTGGTCTATTCTGAAAAATGTTCCATGTGCACATGAAAAAAATGTATATTCTGCTGAATTTGGGTGAAATGCTCTAATAATATTAAGTCCATGTGTTCCAATGTGTCATTTAGGACCACTGTTTCCTTGTTGATTTTCTCTCTGTATGATCTGTTCATGGATATCAATAAGGTGTTGAAGCGCCCTATTATTATTGTTCTACTATTAATCTCTCCCTTTATGACTGTTGACGTTTACACATATATTTAGCTGCTCCTATATTGGGTGTGTGAATGCTTACAAGAGTTACAGCCTCTTGTTGGATTGATCCCTTTATCATTATGAAATGTCCTTCTTTGTCTTTTGTTATTGCCTTTGTTTTAAAGTCTATTTTGTCTTATATAAGTATTACTACCCTAGCTTTTCCTTTTTTTTAAATTTCGGTTTGCATAAAATATCTTTTCCCAGTCCCTTTACTTTCAGTTTTTGTGTCTTTTAATCTGAAGTGGGTCTTTTGTAGACAGCATATGAATGGGTCTTGCTTTTTTTTTTTTTATCCATTCTGCCATCCTATGTCTTTTGATTGGAACATTTGATCAACTTAAATTTAAATAAATCATTAATTATTGATTTATATGTAATTATTGTGATTTTAAAATTGTTTTCTGATTGTTTTTGTAGTTCTCAGTTCCTTTCTAAATCTTTTGCTCTCTCTCTTGTATGTTGACAACTTTCTTTAGAGTTATATTTGAATTTTTTTCTCTTTATTTTTTACATATGTAGTTTTAGATTTTTGTTTCTGGTCAACATGTCCTTCATATATACTAAGCTTTGTTTATAGCACTTTTTTTTTACTTATAATTATTTTATTGATTGGGAACTTAAAGTTAACTTTTTTCTAAATTTTCTTCTAAAACTGAGTTAAATTTTTTATTTATTAATTTCAAGTATACAGTATATTAATTAGACATTTTATAGCTTATAAAATGATCTTTATGACTACTCTTTCTGGTTCCCCACCTAGACATTACATTAATGCTAACTATAGCAGTTTTTTTTAAAGTTGGTGGCTGTTTAAGTTTTAATACATTCTAAAACCACTAAAATTTTACTTACTTTCCCATGTTTATGTTTTTGTCATTATTTTGTGTCTATTTTATTTGTTTGTGTTTGTGTGCATTCCTTAATTTATTATATTAATTACACATGATCTTCTTACTTTTGTCTTTTAACCTTTGTCCTAGCTCTGTAGTTGGTACAAAGCTGCTTTTACTGTTTGCCTTTGTCAGTGAGAATCAGTGAGAATCCTTTTCATTTCTATAGTTTTAAATTAATATTTGATCTTTTCTTTTTACAGAAGCTCCTTTAACAATTTTTGTAATACTGGTTCAGTGGTGATGAACTCCTTTAGCTTATTTTTGTCTGGGATACTCTTTATATAACTTTCAATTCTAAATGATAGCATTATTGGGTGGAGTAATCTTAGTTTTAGGTCTGTGCTTTTCATCAGTTTGTTATGGCAACTCCTCTTCCCAGTATTAGTGCCTCAGGCTGAGAATCCTGGTGTGGGGCTGGGACTACTCATTCCTCATGGAGGATCTCTGGAGCTAAGATAGCCCTCCTGTTTCTTAATGACCACACTGTGGCTATGGGGCCTGTTCATTCTGTGTCCCCACACTTCCTATTAGTCTCAGTGTTTCTGGGTTTCTTCTTTATTCCTTAGTTATCACACTTCTGTTAAGGTATTTTTCTAGTGGTTCTTAATGATGGTTGTTCTATAATTTAGTTGTAATTTTGATGTGATCATGGGAGAAGGTGAGCACAGCATTTATCTACTATGCCATTGTTACCAGAAGTCAATCTGCTCCAATTCTTCCCCCCCTCCCACTTTTTAACTCTGGTCTATTCTTCTGATTTGACTATGACAATTAAAAATTCTTGACTATCTTTATCTGTTATTATCACACATATTTCTAACCTGAAGTGTGTGATCTGAGGGGCAAACTAATAATAAATTTATCTTCAGCAAAATCATGTTTAGAGGTAGGCATGTTTGTGTGTATGTTTGCATTTGTGTGTTTAGAGAATTCTAATACTAATTAAAAACATGTTTTAACATTATCAACTCTCATAACTTTTCTGTAACAATGCTTCTCTATATAACAGCCAGCAATTTAGAATGCATTATCTCTTATATTTCTGTTGCCTAGAAATAAGTATAAAATATGTCAATCATAAATTTGTTTTTTAATTTAAAATTTTTTATTGAAATATAATTGATATATAATATTATATTAGTTTCAGATGTATGACATAATGATTTGATATTTTGTACCTATTGCAAAGTGATCATTATAGTAAGTCTAACATCTACCATCATATGTAGTTACAAAATTTTTTTTTTGTGATGAGAATTTTAAAGATCTACTCTTAGTAACTTTGAATTATACAATATAGTATTATTAACTATAGTCCCCATGCTTTATATTACATCCCCATACATGTTATTTTTTTAAAGCCCCCAGGCATCCCATATAATAACACACCTTATTAAAAGGGCTGGTAGCTGCTTTCAAGGCTTATCCGGGTACTTGTTTATCTAGCTAACACTTGGTAAACGGCAGTGATAAATAATCATGTACTTCCTGGGAGTACAAGTGTTTTCCAAAGGTAAAGTACATTTGAGTGATCTGTTGATGCTCTGTAAAGGTGGAACCAGAAGACAAACGATAGAAAAAAAACTGAAAGTTAAGCAAGGCATACAGTGACCCTGAGCTGGGAGGTACTGAACAGCAGGACTCTTGGGCTTTCTAACAAATAGTCTTTCACAACAGTTCATGAACTTGGTAAATAGATAATCTTAGAATCTAGTGGTATCGGGGCCTTTGAGAGGGTCTTGGGCCCTCTGTAGCTGCTTGTGTCAGAGTGAAATGTGATGGACATCCTGGAAAGAAGCTCCTTCATTGTCTCTGAGATACATTTTTGTTATTCTTCTTCCTCAGAGGCATTTTCTATAATTATGTGTCTTGAAACTTCAACAGTTCTTTACTGCATTCACTAACAAAGCTCCCATCTATATGGATGGTGGTTCCCATTTTTTCAGAGCCTGGGTTATTAGCTGAAGAGAGAAAGGTTAGGATAATTTCCCAGGAGCAGGTTGTTTCAATATGAAATGAAGCTAGACATTTAGGATGCTAGTTCTAAAATGTTATTCCCTTTCTGGGTCTGAATTACAATTATTTTATATATGGCTTGTAGAATAATTTATTCATTCAACACACATTTACTGAATATGAATTTATACTAGGTTAGATGTTAGAGAAATTAACATAAGTACAATGTGGTTTTCACCATCAAGAACTTCAGTCTACAAAGAGAGAGAAAGATAAATGAAGATAAGTACAATATGATGTAACTAATGCAGTAAGAGAAGAATAAGTGGACAAATACAGGTAACAGAGCCCTCAAGATTGCCTGGGAACTTAGGAGGTGATCTGGGTCCCAAGGATTAGTAGGAGTTTGCAAGACAGCTAAAAAAGGGAAAAGATATTTTCTAGACAGCATTTAGCAAAATCCTCACTTTTTTTTCTAAAATTCTCCTTGCTGAGAAGGATGAAACCACCTGATGTGAGTTGCCTCAACTTCTCTCCATATCAAAATTTCTCTATATCTTCATCTGCTTTCCTTTCTTGAATCAAAGGAAAGAGTATCTTACTCTTTGCCAAAGTTAGAGCTCTCAAATGGAGCGACTCCATATGAACTTCCTGCATTTTCTCCTCATTCATAAATTGTCCGTAACTCTTTCGCATCTTTATTCTTTCTTACTTAAATATCCCATTCTTCTAGCAAACAGAAGAGGTTTGTCTGGGAGGGAAAAAATTCTTTTAGTTCAAAACTAAAATCTATCTATTGCTTCCTTTTTGTTACTAAACTTTTCAAAAGGTAAGTCTATACTCCCTAGCATCACATTTTTTTTTACCATCCCTTGTAATTTGGCTATACCCTCCACCCTTTGCACAATCTTTGTTCTCACTCTATTGTATTCCTCACTGTGCCGCATCTTAGTTGCTATCAAGGCTTAACCTACTTTATGTTGTTGTAATATTTGACACTACTAGCAATTACCCACCCACTTTCTTTAAAACTATTTTCTCTCTTGCTTTCATGATATACTATTAGGCTATTTCTCTTCTATAACTATAATTTCTCTTTCTCAGCCTTGCTGGTTCTTCCTTGATTTTCCCATTTGGATCTGACAATTCTCATTAGCTCTATCTTTAATACGTTTATGATTTTTGTTTCTCCTGGGTCATCATATGCCAGCTTGCCTTATAATATTCTTTTCAAAGACTATGTTTTATTTATTATGACAAAAAATAACATTGTAGAGTGGCTGGGAGTAAAATATGAGCCAAACTGCCTGGATTTGAATCCTTGGCTCTGCTGCATGACCCTGGGTAAATTACTTAACCTATCTGTGCTCAAGATTTCTTACTTATGAATAAGGGGTAACAATACCTTTCTTACAGCATTGGTCTGAAGATCAAATGAGTTAAAATATATGAAATACCTAGAACAGGGGTTGGCAGGTGGTAAGAGTCTAAAAGTGATAATTAATTGTTTTTGTATCTATCATGGCACCCTGCTCATGAATAATATTAATTACTTATGCACAGTTATTTAAAAGGTAAACAATTATAGATAGTAAACATTAAATAAGTTCATTATTATTAAATGAGAGCTTACTGTTGGCAGATTATGGCCTAAGCACTTTTCTTTCTTTACCTCATTTAATCCTCACAACCCTAGAAATTAGTGTCATTATTATCTCCATTTTGCAGATGAGACAACATCATCTCTGAGAGATTAGGTGGCTTACTCAAGTTCAAATAGCTTGTAGTAGAGCCAGTCTTACTCCAGAGTGATGGTTCTCAACTACTGTGCTCTTTGAAGGTGTTCTATTAGTGCCAGCTGACAAATACATTCAGGAATGTTCCCCAGCTTCCTTCTAACAGTCGATAGCCAGGAGGAACTTAGCTCCATGTTGAATATCCACTCTCTTACTATGTGGAGTTTGAAAAGTTATAAAATTTAATAGGGTTGTATAGCCAAAGTTGGAATTATATTGTCACACATTCACCTAGGTTATATAATTATTTTTCTAATGCTTCTTTTGATTCGCTATTATAATTTAAGTGTCTGGAGGGTGGATAATCCTTTCTTTTACTTATTTTATGTGTTCTCCCCAGTGTCTGAGACAGTACTGTGTTCAAACAGTTCTTACTGATACAATTGGTAAGAAGTTTTGACAGGACTAAATTCAGTTAAAAGATCCTTAGTGATCTCTCAACCTCATTCTTGACTGGCCACTTCTCTGAAACTTGCAGAATTTCACCCCCTTCCACCATCTCACTTCCTTCAACATTCAAGTCAGAATGGATTACCCCTGGACTCACTGTTTCTCCTAGAATGCTCTGTACACCTCTTGCTCAAATGATGTAGAACACTGGTCTTCGGTTTAGACTATTTACTCTTACTATAAGTCAGGGACCTGGTCAGCCCTTTTTATATTCTTTGTGCTTAGTAGTGCTTGACATGTAGAGGTGCTTAATAAATATTAATCCAATAAATAAATAAAGGAGGTTTTAAAAATAAACTTTCTGAATCTCCCTGAGAATTTTCAGATGCACTTGATTCCCCAGGGTCTTCAGATAGGAGTGTGAAAAGATTTAGTCCCTCTCTGTTTGTATTTTCTGAGTATGAATGGTGGTGAGTGTGTAGTCAGGCATTCTTTACTCAGCTAACTGAATTGTATATGTGAACTCTACTTTCTCACTCTGTCTGGCTGACCCTGAAACATCAATCCACATCTCCACCTCTACCCAGCCAAGGCAGAGATGATACCAATTCCTGCAGACCTTTTGACCATACACCTTGGCTGACCTACCTCTAGAAATGAGCTCCTCTTCCCATATTTCCTATTTTCTTCAGTGAGTCTTGTAAGTGGTCTCCAAAAGGACTCAAAAAGTGAATCTTTTTGGAACAAGATATATTGTTATTTTTTCTGTGTGCCAATCCAGTTATAATAATAATATTTATATGTTTGCTTTCATAAAACCCTTCACTTATGGAAACACTGTCACATGTTTTTCTTTGTCTGGACAAAGTGACAGAGGGAATTTAATAATCATGTTGGCAATGTAAAATGAATGGTGAGTAATATTGCTTTGTTTCTGGTACCAGAATTAATACTTTATATATTATTTTATTTAATCCCAAAATGGTGGCTAATAGTACTCTAGAGTTTGGGCTGACTAGATTTGAATCCTGGCTTCACTTACCAGCTGAATGACTCTGGATAACTTACTTCAACTTTCTATTCCTGTTTCCTTTTAAGAAAGAGGAGGATTTAATAGTAAATATTTCATAGCATTTTTATGAGTAGGAAGTAAGATAATCCACATCAAATGTTAAGCACAGTGTTTGGCACATTGTGAGTATGCAGTAAACATTATTGTTATTAATCCTCACAGTGAATCTATTACAAATCATGGATGAATAAAGAGAGACTTGAGGTCTATATTCAGGGTCCATGTGGCTAACTACCACATATCTTATCTCTTGTCCTACCTCTTGGGTACTGGCAGTCATACATTCTTATTGGATTGGACTTGAAGACTTGGGTCAATTGGTCTTAAAAATAATGAAAGCTTCTAGCAAATTGTTTAATAGTTCTGAATCTTCTTTTGCCCAGGTGGTATATGCCAAGTCCTCTGATCTTTCTTCCTCATCCTTGCCTCCACACCAGACTATTAAAATAAAGCTCTGTTTGCAAGGGCTGTGCAGTTTCCTGCTATGGTTGAGCAGTCACATTCTAGCCAGCTGTCACACCCTCTACCTTCTACGAAGCAGCCCTTGAAGAACTATCTAAAAAATTTCCTGCCCATGGAGACATCAAAGCCATCTCTCTCCCTCTCTTCATTCTTCCTACTGAATATGCCACTGATTGGTATAAATGGAGTCAAGTGCTCAGTTACTTCAACAATTTGGAAGCAATTTAGGTCCATGGGAGGGAGCTCAATGTCCAGGGCAGGAAGGTAAATTCTCATGCAATGTCCAGGATGTAGCCAAACACTCAGTCCATGAAAGCACTGGTGAAAAGACAAGTAGTTTATGTATGTAATCATACACCCAAAACCCTGCGTCAGTTTCAAAAAAGAAAGCTCACTGTCTCAAGTTATTATTTCTTTATTGTATAATAATCAGGCCAATGTTTTGAGATCATGTCAGAGATAACAAAGTATCAGAAGCCTCTTATACTACTGAAGAACCAATTGACCTAAACTAATACTTTAATGACCACTTTTTCCAATGAGAAAACAAATTCAGCCCCAAAAAATAAATGAAGAAGAAAGGAAGGAAGGAAGGAAGGAAGGAAGGAAGGAAGGAAGGAAGGAAGGAAGGAAGGAAGGAAGGAAGAGAGGGAGGAAAGGAGGGAGGAAGGAAGGAAAGAGGGAAAGAGGGAAAGAGGGAAAGAGGGAAAGAAGGAAAGAAGGAAAGAAGGAAAGAAGGAAAGAAGAAAGAAAGAAAGAAAGAAAGGAAGAAAGAGAGAGAGAGAGAGAGAGAGAGAGAGAGAGAGAGAGAGAGAGAGAGAGAGAGAGAGAAAGAAAGAAAGAAAGAAAGAAAGAAAGAAAGAAAGAAAGAAAGAAAGAAAGAAAGAAAGAAAGAAAGAAAGAAAGAAAGAAAAGAATGAAGCAGGGTGCCAAGAAAAATCTTGTCTGGTCAATGAAAAGAAGAAAGAGACATTTAGGGCCATGGCAATGGAGTAGGGCTTACTTTGATCTGTAAATAAGTTTCTTTTTATTCCTCCATGCTTGCTTTTTCTCATATAGCCAAGAGCTGCTATCAAGCTTGATAAATGAGGCCCTTTCAGAATGTAGGGGCACCTTAGAAGGGAATTAAATGACTGCTTTCATGGACAGCTACTTTAATAGTCTCATGTTCAGAAAAATATGCAATTAAAAGAAATACTATTACAAATAGCTCCTATTTATTGCTTTAAAAGTACTATTGATTAACTAAAAAATGAAAGAGAGGTGTGCAAGATTATTTTGGTAGGTGTAAAATGCAGATTGTAGGAGGGAAACATATACATACAAACATGCAGCCTATGTATAACACTGAAAGGGAGGAGAGAGGACCTCTACAATGGATGATAAGCTTTTTATTCCTTTACATATTAAAAAATGACTTTCAGAGAAAGTCTTGCCCACCAGAGTTTTAATGACATTTTTGTGTCAGTACTGTTAATAAAAACATAAGTGTTATTGGTTGAGAATTTAATTTCTTGTAAACTTAATCTGAAGCAGTTGGGGGCCTTCATGTGAGAATAATGTTTTTAGTGATCTTGGGCAGTTTGATTTTGCATTTTCCGCTGATATTTGCCTTTATCTTGCAGCCCTCTGCTAAGTCTCTTTCCATCCAACCACCTGCCTGCTCTTGGCATCTCCCTCCTCTCAGATCATGCTCCATGTTAATTGGAGGTATTAAGTGAACAAGTGATATATGACTTCAGTGGAAGATAAAGGAGGACTTTGTTCTTTCCAAAATAAATGGAAACATCTCTGGGTCTTCTTTTGAAAGATTTCCAAAATCTTTGTCCAGGTAACCTGCCTCTTTGCCATGGCAACAACAGGATGTTTTCTCTCTCTCTCTCTTTTTTTTTCTTTGCTTTCATGGATCTGTTCAACACATTTATAACTGATATATAACTGTCATTCAAAAGTAGAAATTATACTCTTCTACATACAGGTAGAAAATAAGAAGATTAAAAGTATAATTACTATTTCTAGGCATTTAACTTGTTTTGCTCTTTCAAGAAACATTAACCAGAGATTTGTTAGCTCCTAAATTGTGTACAAATTAACCCAAGATGCAGAAAAAATTAGACTTTTTATTTTCTTTTTGTAAGCTAAAATTTAATAAGCATTTATGATGAAGTATGCATGTTGCTAAGCCTTTTATCTATATTTAATCCTCAAAATGAATTTATCTATAAGCCCTGTTATTATGCCCATTTTATAGATGAGAACCTGAAAGTTTGAGTAATTTGCTTAATGGGACAGAGCTCACAAGTGGTAAGGCCAGGAGGCAAATCCTGACTTTAGGGTCTGAGTGTGGCTAAGTGACAGGCATTTGAGGTAGTCCTCTTAAAGGAGATGACCTATAGTCTACCATACATGAAACAGGGCTGAGATTCCAGACCTTTTTAGCATGAAGATTTTACATTAGTCCTAAATAAGTATGTTTTCATGGAAAGAACGATTTGACATTTAAATGGGAGGCTAAAAGAGTTGTAAAATTTTCTTAGGAGAAACCCTTTTTTAGAAAAAATAATTTCTGGAACTGAGGAATGAATTAGAATAGCTCTTGGGATCTTTTAGGATCCTCTGATTCCATAGGTTTGAAGCAGGTTGGTGTTAAAGGGAGAGTCAGAGATCTTGCCAACACAGAGCAGGAAAAACTCCCTGGCTACTGGGGACAGTGGGCAGTGGGGACACAATAAAACAATGAGGACCACAGCACACCAAAGTCTTCCGTGCGATGGAACTGCAAACCTCCAGGAATAAGTCGGGTGCCCCAGAGCTGAGTTGCTATTCTACATCTAATTGGGAAAAAGGCTAAATCTCCATCTTAGAGTAACCAGAGACTCACCTGGAACTATTAGAGCCTGTTGATCTTAAAAATAAAAGTTATTTCACTAGTAAAGATACGTTTATTTAGAAATAGCATAGAATTGCAATTTGGGACATACAAGCTATGGCAAAACCACAGGCAAGTCTGGAGAATAAAGGAAAGAAATTTTCTTTATAGAGGAAAGAAGTTAGGGTGTGGTGTTATAAAGAAATTGCCCATTGAAGGAAAATGGGAGTTCTAGGTGTGGTGGCTTCTCATTGGCTGGGTTGTGACTGTCTCTCATTAGCTGGGCCATTGATAGGGGAGGAGAAAATTTTCCTTCATCCTGCTTGGTAGTAAAGTAGAAAACATCTTCCTATTGAAAATGCAAGGCACATATCTTTCTGTTTTGGGATAACCAACAATGACTGGTAGGACATGACAGCTCCCATCATAGACCTTCTCCACTCAGATCATGACTGAGCTCTCTTTTATTAATTTTCACAAGTCCTATATTAAACTCCCTCAGTTTCTCCACATATCCTCTTGACTTCCTCACATGTCCTTTATTTATGTAAGGTGTTCTACGTGGACCATTCTTTCTCTCTCTTTTCAGTGGTTAGTCTACTTGAGAGAAAGGACAGAGTACTGGTTAAAGGTATGGTCTCTGGGAGCCAGTCTGCTCGGATTTGAATCTTCCTTCTACCATTTACCAATAACTTTAAGCATATTTTTCTATTTCAACTATAGTTTTCCTATCAGTAAAATGGAATAATGATAACATCTGCTTCACAGAGTTATTGAGAAGATTAAGGTGGTACATTTAAAGTGCTGAGACTGGAGGACACATTTGATAAGTATTTATTGTTATTATTATACAATCCTTAGAAATTAAGCATAAATATCAAACTCACCAAATAACCTTCTGGTAGCCCTATAGATCAGGGTAGTTACTGCCATTTTGTGCTTCTGTAGTACTCGTATTTCTCTTAGCCTAACACACATGTTTGTTTGTCTGTCTTTTTTGATAAGCTGAACAGGTTAGTGAAGGAAGGGACCCTCTCTTCCTCACTAGTGTACAGCATGTTGTTTGTACATGATATTTGCCATGGAATAGTATAAGGAATGGTAAAGCCAGCCTGCACTTGAGTAGGGCAAATGAAAGTTTTGTTACTGTCTTCGAGTAATTAAGAAGTTTCCTGTTTATCTAGTACAGTCTTGGGCACTAATAGAGATAAGACACATAGTATGTAATCTGTACTTTCACAAAAGAGCCAAGCTGGAGGACAAATCTAAGACATGATTCACCAATTAATGAAACAGTAGTGATCAATATGAAATGGAGTTTTGTTAGAGAGAAAGATGCCAAAAGCAAAGCTTTTGGTAAGCCTTACAGTAGCAGTCCCCAACCTTTTTGGCACCAGGGACCAGTGCTCCTATGAGAATCTAATGCCTGATGATCTGAAGTGGAGCTGAGGTGGTGATGCTGGTACTGGGAGCAGCTGCAAATACAGATGAAGCTTTGCTCACTCACCCACCACTCACCTCCTGCTGTGCAGCCCAGTTCCTAATAGGCCATGGACCTGTACCTGTCCATGGCCTGGGGGTAGGGGACCCATGCCTTATAGGATGCAAACGATTGAGTAAAGCAGGGAAGACTAATTTAGGAAGAGAGAAAAATAAGAGTAAAAGTTCAGAACTGGGACAACCATTGAGCAGATGTGAAATGTTAAAGAGAATGTAAGGCCTAGACTGGAAGATGCTAGGTTTATGAATTCACTGCTCATTAGGAGATAATCTACACACAGGTTATTAACATATATTTTTCCCCAGTTTTATTGAAAAATGATTGTTTGATTTACATATATTATTAAATGATTATTACAACACTTTCAGCTAAACATCTATCTTCTCATATAGAGAAAATAAAAAGAAAAGAAAAAAAATCTCCCTCTGATGAAAACTCTTAGTATTTACTTTTTTAACAACTATCCTATATATTGTACAAGTGTTAGCTTTAGTCATCACATAGTACATTACATTCTTAGTACTTATTTATCTTATAACTAGAAATTTGTATCTTTTGATCATCTCCCTCTATTTCTTCTTCCCCTAACCATTGGTCTCTGACAACCACAACTCTGAAATCTGATCTTTTTTACTATGGGATATTGTTTTTTTTTTAATTCCATATAAGAGATTATACAGTATGTGTCTTTCTCTGTCTGACTTATTTCACTTAAGCATAATGCCTTCAAGGTCTATCCGTGTTTTTACAAATGATAGGATTTCCTAATATTTTATGGCTGAATAATATTTCATTATAGATATATGATAGATGATAGATAGATAGATAGATGATAGATAGATAGATAGATAGATAGATAGATAGATAGATAGATACATAGATAATGGATGGATAGATGGCAATTTCTTTACTCATTCATTCATTAATGAATCTTCAGTATTTCCATGTTTTGGCTAGTGTAAATAATATTTCTATGAACATAGATTTATTGATATCTTTTCAAGTTAGTGTTTTATTTCCTTTGGGTATATTTCCAGAAGTGGAATTGCTGGATCATAAAGTAGTTCTATTTAAAAATTTTTGAGGATCTTCAATACTGTTTTTCATAGTGGCTATGCAAATTTATAGTCCCATCAACTGTGCACAAGGATTCCCTTTTCTCCACATCCATGCCAATATTTGTTTTGTCTTTTTGATGATGACAGCAATTTTAACAAGTGTGAGTTGATAGCTCATTGTGGTTTTTAATTTGAATTTCCTTAATGATTAGTGATGTTGATTTCATGTACTTACTGGCCTTTTGTACGTCTTTTTAAGAGAAATGCCCATTCTGGGTCTTTGCTCTTTTTTTATTTAGGTTATTCATTTGTTTCTTTGCTATTGAGCCATATGAGTTCTTTATATATTTTGGATGTTAAACCCTCATGAGATATGTGGTTTGCCATTTTTTCTCCTATTTCGTTGATTCTTTTTCACTTTGTTGATTTTTCCTATGCAAAAGTTTTTTACTTTGTTTATATTTTATTTTGTTGCTTGTACTTTGAGTGTCACATCCCAAAAAATGTTAACAAGGCCCATGTCAAGGAGTTTTATTTCTATGTTTTCTTCTAGGAATTTCATGGTTTCAGATTTATATTTAATTCACCCACTCTGAGTGAATTTTTATCAGTGGTATAAGATATGGATGGTTTTATTCTTTTACATGTGAAATGATTTCAGCACCATTTATTGAAGAGACTGCCTTTTCTTTATTGAATATTCTTGACTCCCTTGTCAAATATTAGTTGGCTATATATGTTTGGGTTTATTTCTGGGCTCTTGAGTTTCTTCCATTGGTCTATTTGTATGTTTTTATGCCTTTACTGTACTGTTTTGATTACTATAGCTTTAGAGTATAGCTTAAAATCAGATATTGTAATGACTCTTGCTTTGTTATTTTTTCTTGGTATTTCTTTGACTATTTGGGATCTTTTGTGTTTCTACACAACTTTTAGGGATTTTTTTTTATACTTCTGTAAAAACTATTGGAATCTTGATAGGGATTGCATTGAATCTATAGATGGCCTTTGGTAGTGCTGACATTTCAACATTAATTCTTCTAATACACAAACATGGACTATCTTTCCATTTATATATGTCTTCTTCAATTTTTTTAAAATCAATATCTCATAGTTTTCAGCATGGAGATCTTTAACCTCCTCAGTGAAAAGCATTTCTAAAAGCATTTGTTTTTGATGCTATTGGAAATGAATCAGTTCTTTAATTTCTTTTTCAGAAATTTAGTTGTTATCGTATAAAAACACTACTGATTTATGTATGTTAATTTTATACCCTGCAACTTTACTGAATTCATTGATTACATCTAGTATTTTTTTGGTTTTGTAAATCTTTAAGATTTTCTATATATAAACCATGTCATCTGCAAATAGAGGCAATTTTACTTCTTTTCCAAATCTGATACCTTTTATTTCTTTTTCTTGCCTGATTCTTCTAGCTAGGACTTCCAGTACTCTTTTAAAGGCATGGTGAGTGTGGGCACCCTTCTCTTGCTCCTGATCTTAGAAAAAGAACTTTCAACTTTTCACCATTAAATATGATGTTAGCTGTGGGCTTGTTGTATCTGGCCTCTATTATGTTGAGATATATTCCCTTTATGCCGAATTTGTTAAGATTTTTTTTTTTTATCATGAATGGATGTTGAATTTTGCCAAATGCTTTTTCTGCATCTGTTGAGATAACTCTTTTCTTTTGTTCTATTAATCTGATGTATCACATTGATTGATTTGCTTATGTTGATCCATCCTGCATCCCAGAGATAAATCCCATCATATCATGGTGAATAATCCTTTTAACGTTCTGCTGAATTTTGTTTGCCAGTATTTTACTGAGAATTTTTGCATCTATATTTATCAGAGATAGAAAACCTGTAGTTTTCTTTTCCGATAGTATTTTTTTTCTGATTTTGGTATCAGGATAATAAAATTAACTCATAAAATGAACTTGGGAGTGTTCCTTCCTCTTTGATTTTCTGGAAGTTTGAGAAGGATTGGCACCACTTTCTCCTTAAATGTTTGGTAAAATTTACTAGTGATTTTACCTGGTCCCACGCTTTTCTTTGTTAGGAGATTTTTGATTATTGATTTAATTTCCTTACTAGTAATTGGCCTACACAGATTTTCTATTTTTTTCCTGATTCAATATTATTAAGTTGTATGTTTCTAAGGATTTTTCCATTTCTTCTAGGTTGTTCAGTTTGTTGGGGTACAGTTTTTCATAGTAGCCTCTTACAATCCTTTGATTTTGTGTGTTATTGGTTATAATGTCTCCTTTTTCATTTCTAATTTTGTTTATTTGGGTTCTTTTTCCTTTCTCCTTGGTTAGCCTGGCTAAGATTTTGTTAATTTTTTTTTTTTTTTGAGAACAAACTTTCAGTTTGGTTAATCTTTTCTATTGTTTTTCTGTTCTCTATTTCATTTATTTTGAGTATAGGTTTTATAGTCAAAATAGCCAGGTTTGAATGCTGGCTCAGCTGTCTCCTAGGGAAATGGCCATGGGCAAAAATACTTAACTTGCTAAACTTCTGTCATTTTTCCTGTAAAAGAAGAATAAGAGTATCTCCCCTGTGATATTTCTGCAAGAATTAAATGAATCAAAACCTGGCATATAGTGAGTGCTCAGCTCTTATTGGCTTTGTTACCAAACATACCTCTCAGAATTTTTTGTTGTTTATTGTTTTGACTCTGAAGGTTGATGAGACATGTTTTATTTTGAGGTCCACTAAGGAGACTTTTACTTATCCCCCTTGTTTAACTTATCCCATTCAACTACATGAATTGCAGTTAAAATTTGCAAAAGGATTATCATTTTTTAATAATTGGACAATCTTGTGGGGTAAACTGGGGAAGGATGGCTATCCTTATTTTCTATCTGAGGCAACTGAGACATGGCAAAGTTGGAGGATTTTTCCAGAGTTACAAAGTTAGTGGGTGGGTACAACATTAATACACTTAGGACTTTTGATACCAGTGTAATCTCCTTCTCTTTCCCTATACAAAACGGGTATGAGTCTCTGGTGACTGGCTTCAAGGAAACTAAAGTCAAGGTCCTCTTCCCTGATGTCTGCTAAATATTTTTAGAATTTGTATCACATTGTAACTTTAAAATTTGCTAAAATAGAAGTGTATAAAGGCATTTTAAAGACAGTAATTTTGCATTCTTTATCTCCGAAGTACTGAAATGCGAATACAAAGAATAAGATCAATTTACTAGATATTATCCTCAAAAATACAAAAATTTATTGTACCAGGTAAATGGAGCCATAAGAGACCTTGTACTTACTGCTTGTAGGCAGAAAGTAGGCATTATGCCAGATATATTATGGTTCATTGTAGAGATTTTGTTTATTTTGAGCTCACGAAGTTAATGTTCTTACAAATTGAACTTTTATTTTGGAGTATTTGGTTGCATTAAATAATGCTGGCAGAAGTCCTCATCACTCTTGTCTACTTTAGCAGGTCATCATCCAGCAACCAGAAGGGAACCTTTTAAGTAGAGAGTGGGGCAGTTGCTAGTAGTGTAAATCCCTTTTCAGGTACTACAAGAGCAATTTAATGCTATTTTCCAGCCTAGAAATTGAGTAGATCCTGTGTTTGAAATCTTTCTTTGGAGCCAGATGGAAATTTTTCACCCTCATTTCTTGAATTCATGTGGTGATAGACTACTTTCACTTTGTATTGAAACAAATACAAATAAAGTATCTGAAGCACAAGTGTGCTTAGGTATCTGAGATACAACACATGTAATAATTGTAACTACCATTGTTCCTGCTCATCTAGGACCAAGACATTGGATAATTTGATATATTATCAAATTATCAAAAGTGGGATTACACTTTTTTTTTAATCCAAGAAATATCGGTCATTGTTCAGAAACAAATGAAATCAACAATCTATTTATGATATTTGTTTTTATTCTGCATAACTGAACCATCTGTCTCAAATCACAAATTTGGGGATTTCTTAACCTTTTTGTTGTGGGGAAAAGAGTGGTATTTCTTGGAGATACCTTCAGAACACATGGTATAAGGTAATAGAATGATAGAATGTTCATATATATATATATATATATATATATATATATATACACACATATGTGTATATATATATGTATATATGTGTGTGTGTGTGTATAAAATCTTAATCCAAATTGAGAAAGAACCGTTGTTGTTATTACAGGATTTAAGAAATTGCACATACACTGAGGCTGCAATGGCTATGCAATTTATACTAATTTATAATCTTCTTTGGAGATTTCATTCAATAATAAGTTTTTATTTTATGTTTATAATCAACTTTGGATTGGAAAACTTTGATTAATACATATATCTACACCCTTGGCTACATGTCTAGGAGAATTTTATCTGATACTGATGCCCTGAGTTATTAGAGCTACTCCCAGGTATTGCTGTGTTATTATATCTTATACATACTACATACTTTAGGCATATTGCAGTTTGCTACCATTTGACTTTCTTAACTCACCTCTTCAAGTTGATGAAATTGTATATTTTATTTTAAAATATTTGAGATTGATTTAAATTTAGACCAAAAAAGAGAGGTAGGCAAGTGAATAATTCTGTGAAGAATTGAAATTACTTTACAATCAGTACCAATGCCTTTTCTACACATAATGATGTTAGAGAAACTGCATTATTATATCAGAAGACAATCCACCCTTACATTGGCTGAGCCATATGGATGCAGTGGAATTAATTCAAATGAGAGCATTACATAGGTGCCATATATGTTGATTTATAATTGATTATGACATTGAAAACATTATCAATGAAGCGAATATATTCCAGGCTATTTAGCTTTTTTTTTTAAAATCAATGGTTGTTTTTCCTTGAAAATGAATGGAGAAACCTTTGTCAATAACTCATATTATTTTGTGGAACTTTTTAAATATGCTCATAGTAGGCATTCATGATATATTTTTGGAACAAACTGTAGTAGACTCTCTCAAAGTGATTTAAGGTGCTCTTAATTCCATTGCAAAATCCTGCTGAAAAGTCATAGCTTTGAGTTATGTATTAATGTTCCATTTTACTATTATTCAAGCTGAGAGACTTTTATTTAGGGAGGGAGTACATTTTAGAGCAAAAGATCACAATGTCCTAGAAAGAAATTATTAAAATTAACATTTTTTAAAGTTTACCTTAGGCAATTAGATACTTGTTTTATTCTGAAGGGGTCCCCTTGAAAAATTATAACATCTACATATGGATAAATGTATCTGTGCTAATTAGTCCTAAATTAACATGAAATTTCTTACTTATACCTTATTGAAATCCTCTTCGTGTGTTATAGTTTAAATTCATGTGCCCCTGATATGGACAAAGGTGATAGTCATCAATTTTTTTCTGTATAAGAATGTTACTCTATCTTCAGAGCATATTTCTAATCCTTTTATTTCTATCTTCACTGCTATAGCCCTAGTTCAAGTCATCACTATTTTTCACTGGGCTACCACATGAATACTAGGTGAGTACTAGACTACTAGGTGGCCTCTTAATTTGTTACCTTGCATCTTCTCTTATACTTCAAGATCCATTTTTCACATTGTTGCCAAAGTTACACTTTTAAAAACATGGCAAATCATGTCACTTTACCACTTAAAATTCTTCAATCACACTTAGAATAAAATCTAAATTCCTTACTTTGGCCTACAAGGCTCCATAGCATTCATGCATTTGATTATGTCCTAGCATATCAGATCTGCTGCAATGACCTGCATAAGATTGGGAACCTCGCTAGAATTTCAGTGATCAGCTGCCTGAGAGAGGGTAGATCAAGTCTATGAGAATAAACACAATTGTAGGAATATATCAAATTACAATATCAAGGGGTCCAAAACAGACTGGTATGAATATTCTTAGGGTGTTGGTCTCGGAGGAGGGCATTATGGTAGGGCTGCTGAAAACGTGGCAATACTCCCCAGGCTTGTGGTTCCAGGCATATTAAGGTCAGATCATAGGCCTAATAGATTCTGGAGTCCTTGTGACAGCTAGCAAATCACCTGGGTTCAGGAGGGAACTGGCCTAAATTCTGGAATGATTGCAGAGCAAGAAAGAGGAAATAAAGCTTCATCTTGATGGACTGAAGTATATCCAGGTCAAAATAACCCCTGTGGGTCCCATCTGCTTTAGGGTTCCACACAACTTACATTAATTCAAAGCCAGGCAGGGAAAAGCCTTGCACTTGGTGGTTTTTAGCACCTGTAGCTGGGTGGAACAGGGCCAGTGGGGGCCTTTGAGTTCCAAGTCTTGTTTTGAGCCTTGGGTCATCCTCATTCTCTCCGAGTGAGGACCAACTTGTCTCTTAGGTGTCTTTCACTGCATACTGAGCTGCTTCAGTGTCTAATCAGTAATTAATATTGAGGAATAAAAGTCCTTGCCTGAAAATATTTTTCTAAATTAAACATTGTACTAAACTACAACTATCCTTCATCTATTCATTGTGCTGGCCTTCACAAAGAAACCTTGATTTTCTTTTTTGTATATTGTTTTGTTTTATTATTTTATTTATTTTGTTTTTAAATTTTTATTTTATTTTATTTTATTTTATTTTATTTTATTTTATTTTATTTTATTTTATTTTATTTTATTTTACTTTACTTTTTAGCTAAGGCTGCAGTGCTTCCCCAATATTCAGTATCTGGTAAAAGTGTTCCGTAAGACTTTGATGATGACAACAGAGTCTATATAGTTTTTTGAAATTAATGTTATCTTTCCCATAGTTTATATTCCTTTTAATTTTTAAAATATTTAAAAATGTTTTCAGTTAGTTGACATACAATATTATATTAGTTTAAGATATACAACATAGTGATTAGACATCTATATAACTTCTGAATCGATCACCCTAATAAATCCAGTACCCATCTGACACCATACAAAGTTATTATAATATTATTGACTATATTCCTAATACTACATTTTACAGTTCCATGACTATTTTGTAACTAGAAATTTGTACTTTTAATCCCTTCCCCTTTATTATCCCTCCAATCCCCCTCCCACTGAAAACCATCAAAATACTCTCTATATCTATGCATTTGTTTCTGTATTGTTTGTTTGTTTTGTTCTTTAGATTCCACATGTATGTAAAATTATATATCATTTGTTTTTCTGTATCTGACTTACTACCCTCAGCACAATACCCTCTAGGTCAGTGGTCCCCAGTCTCCAGGCCGTGGACCAGTATCCTGGTCCATGGCCTGTTAGGAACCAGGCTGCACAGCAGGCAGTGAGTGGTGAGTGAGCAAAAATCTTCATCTGTATTTGCAGGTGTTCCCCAGTGCTAGGATCTCCTCCTTGGCTCTACCTCAGATCATCAAGCATTAGATTCTCATAGGCTCACTGGTCCCTGGTGCCAAAAAATTTGGGAACTGCTGCTCTAGGTCCATCCATGTTGTTGCAGATGGTAAGATTTCATTCCTTTTTTTATGGCTGCATAATATTCTGTTGTATATATGTACCACCTGTTCTTTATCCATTTATCCATTGATGGACACCAAAGTTGCCTTCATATCTTGGCTATCATAAATAATACTGTAATGAACATATGAATTCACATGGCTCTTCAAAGTAGTGTTTCACATCTGTGCAGATAAATACCCAGAAGTGGGATTACTGGGTCCTTTGTCTCTTGTTTTAAAGTCTATTTTATCTGGTATAAGTATTGCTACGCTAGCTTTTCTATTTGTTTGTTTGTTTGTTTCTATTTTCGTGAAATATCTTTTTTCATCCCTTTACTTTCAGTCTATGTATATCTTTTGAACTGAAGTGAATCTCTTATATAGGCAGCATATGTAAGAGTCCTGTTTTCTTATTTATTTAGCCACTCTATCTTTTGATTGGAACATTTAATCCATTTACATTGAAAGTAATTGTTGATAGATATGTAGTTATTGCTACTTATTATTCATGTTTTTTTATCTTTTTTTCTTCTCCTTAAAGAAATCTTTCTAATATTTCTAATATTTCTTGTAATATTGGTTTGGTATTGATGAACTCCCTCAGGTTTTGTTTATGGTTTTGTTTTTGTTTATTGTCTCAGAAACACTTTATCTCCTTTGATTCTATATAATAGATTTGCTGGCCATAGTAATCTTAGTTGTAGGTCCTTGCTTTTCATCACTTTGAATATTTCCTGCCAAGCCCTTCTGGCTTGAAGAGTTTCTGTTGACAAATCAGCTGACAGTCTTATGAGAGTACCTTTATAGGTAAATAATTGCTTTTCTTTTGTTGCATTTAAGATCATTTCTTTGTCTTTAACCTTTGGCATTTTAATTATGATTGGTGTGGGCCTCATCAGATTCAACTTGTTTGGGACTCTGAGCTTTCTGAGCTTGAATATCTATTTTCTTTACCAGATTAAAGAAATTTTTATAATTATTTCTTCAAATATTTTTTCAATTTCTTGCTGTCTCCTCCTTCTGGTAGTCCTATGATGCAAATGTTGATACACTTAATGTTGTCTCAGACACCCCTGAAACTGTCCTCAGTTTTTTGAACTTTTTTTCGTGTGGCTGTTCTAACTGAGTGTTTTCTGCTACCTTGTCTTCCAAATGACTGATTTCATCCTCTGCTTTATCTGATCTACTGTTGGCTCCCTCTAATGTATTCTTCATTTCAGTTATTGTATTCTTCATTTCTGACTTTTTTTAATGGTTTTTATCTCCACTTTTATGTTTTCTATCTCCTTGTTAAAATTCTCACTGAGTTCATCTACTCTTCCCTTAACTTCACTGAACATCTTTATAACCAGTGTTTTGAACTCCGCATGTTTGCTTGTCTCCATTTTGTTGAGTTCTTTTTCTGGAACTTTGTCCTATTCTTTCATTTGGGATATGTTTCTTTACCTCCCCACATTGGCCTTCTCCCTGCGCTTGTTTCTATGTATTAGGTAGGTCTGCTATGTCTCCTGGTGTTAATAGAGTGGCCTTATATACTAGGCGTGTAGTAGATTCCAGGTCTTCCTGGCAACCTCTGGCAGGTGCATGTCTCCTGTGTGAGTTGTGTGTGCCTTCCTGCTGTAGTTCAGCCTTGCTTGCTATTTGCACATCAATAGGAGGTATTCACCTCCAGGTTGATTGTGAGGACTGGCCAGTGACTACAGTGAAGTAGCTCTTGTTTGGAGATTGACCCTAAGGAACAGAATTTGCTGTAGCAGGGCTCTGGTGCCTGCCCAGTCTGCCTTTGGGTGTGTCATCTTCAGATGCAGCCCTGGTTTGTGCTTTGGCTCAGTCTGAAGCCAGTCACTGGGCATGCCAGCCCTGAGGCCTCCTGGGAGGGGCTCCACCACAGGCCAAGTTCAGATACAGCCTTTGCTCTGCCCTGGGCCACTTGACCTGAGCCACCAAGAAATATGCAGATGGCTGTTATCAGTGCTGAGCTTGGAGGTGCCTCAGAGACACCAAGCCAGAAATCAAGGCTGGCTGTCATTAGTGCCAGGCTTGAGACTGCTAAGCAAGAGGTATGGGGCACACCAAGGCTAGATACTGCTTGTTTGGGGTTTGCAAACCTTTGAGAGATTTTAGGAAAGTCTTCGACACAAAGACAGGCTATTTCTATGGAAAAACCAAGCTAATTAGGTAGGCCCAGATATTGGGAGGGGCAGACTCTTAGGGAATCACCAGGGTGGGGCAAACAGTATTAGCCAGGTTGATAGAGACTCAGATATGGCTCCCACCTGCCTGAGTCTGCATACTGGTAGAGGGAAGGACTCAGCAAAGGAATAATGTATTCTGCCACCACTTGGGTTTGGGAGAAAACCACTCCTCCAGTCCTAGCATCTTTTGTGCTGCTTGCCCAGCAATGGAGCTCAGAACTACAGAGTCTATCAATGAATAAGTCTGCATGAGTCCTTTAAGAGGAACACTTGGGACTTCAATTGCCTTTCATCTCACCTAGCCACAATCTTCACTGGTTTTCACAGACAGAATTTGTGGGACTTCTCTTTCCTGGTTTGGAACCCTGGGCTGGGGAGCCTGGTGTGGGGCTGGGACCCCTCGTTCTTCTTAGGGGTCGTCCATAGTTGAGATATTCCTCCTGATTTTTAACTGCTACGTGACAAGTGTGGTACCAGCCTGTTCTATGTCTCCATCCCTCCTACCAATCTTGAAGAAGCTGCTTCTGTATGTTCTTAGTTGTAGGACTTCTGCTCAGCTAGACTTCAGGCAATTCTCACTGATGTTTGTTCTGTAGGTTAGTTGTAATTTTGATGTAGTCATGAGAGGAGGTAAATACAGTGTTTTTCTTGACTGGAAGTCTTTCCATCGTTTCTTTAAGTGTCTTCTGGTTGTCCTACAGAATCACCTCTTCACATTTCTGTTATATCTTTTTAATTTATTTTATAAGCAACATTAATCCTTTTTTAATCCTCCTGCTGTCCTTGGGGTTAGCTTTCAACACCCTTACTATATCTTACCCACCCTAGTGTATCTATTTATTTATCTATCTACTATTATAATTATTATTATTTATTTTTTCTGAGTAATGTTTCCTCTGCATTTTGATTGTTTTCTGCTTTCAAGAACTTAAATTTTCACAAGATTCTGAGGCACTAAAGACTATTTTTTTTCAACATTTAATTTCCTGGTAGGGAGGAAGACATGAGTATTTCCTAAGATGGTGTATTAGATATCCTTCAAGAGGCAGATCTTGTTGTTATGGAAGCAGCATCAACAATGAACATAGTAGGAAGTGAAAGATGATGCAGCTCATCTTTGAGAATTGAGAGTTTTATTGTCTTGAGGATTCCTCATGTGAAAAATGGAGGTAAAGGCAAAGAATGAAAGGAAATTAGATTATTTCAATAAGAACATTTTTAGTTGTCAACAATAAAGACAAATTTTAAGTCATTAGTGGGCTTCTTGGAAATCGTTCAGAGAAAGGAGAGAGAGATACATGCCTAACTGATTTTGGTAGTAGGTGAATGGGATGCATTAAAGCTATAGAACAAAAAAATCATTAATGGGAGAAGAGAAGATGTGGGGTATCTTTCCACAGTGTGAATCAATGGCTATGTTGAGCATCTTCTGGACTAGGACAAGCATATACTTATCCTTCTCATCTTCCTTGCCCCAATATTTAGAGTATAAAGACTTGAAAGTGTAGTTTTATTTTGTTATAATTAACTTCCATGGTTCCATGTGGCTAAAGGCTATCATCTAGTGAGTATAGGATAATAGGGTAGCACAGGGCCCAGAATAGGAAAGTAATCAACAAATGTTCATTGACTGACAGAATGAATGAAAGGACAAATTTAGATAGATAAAAATGATCGATGAAAAATGAAAAAAAGAATAACCTTATCAACTTGCCTCACAGGGTTGCTATGAGGATTAAGGGGTTTTATATATCTCTAAGAACTTAACAGACTTTACACGTTGCCATTCTAGAGTAAGGTACTATTTAGAAATGAGGCATTACTTAAAATTTGCATGTAGTAAATTTTATTTACATCATTTGTGGATGAATACCTATAAAAATATAGCATATACTTTGTTATTTTCTTAAAATTTAACTTCCCTTGTTTTCAGTTATTTTATCAGTCAGGCAAAGGGATATAAGCATGTAAATTTCAAGTATTATTAAATCATGAAGTACTGAGAACAGCTGTGTGCCTAATGTCAGTTCTTGCTGTATTATCAACTTGCACTTCTCTTGTCACCATGCTTAACTTAAAACCCTCTCACCTTCCCTTCTAACTTGTTGTTTAAAATACCATGTACTTGAAACAAGCAAGTAAATAAGCTGTTAAAAAGTATATGCCAGTTAGTGTTAGGAAGGCTCTGATTGACTGACTATATGTGACCGATACATACAGTGAGACATATATCTTTGTATCCAGTGGAGACAGAAGTCAGGAACGTATTTTAATGACAGTTAATTCAGAATTCAGACATTGTTTACCTTTACTTATTGCTGGGCTAAGCTTTATCCAGATGGTAAAGTATTGCCTTTTGTAATTTTTATTGTTTGTTTATTTATTTGCTTTATTTTTAGAGATAATCTAAATTAATTTCTTTCTAGCTATATGAATCTTATGTTTGATACAGGCTCCTTTTGTAAAAGGCAGAGATAAAGACTAGATTAGATATTAGGCGACTTTAACTTCATTCCCAGCTTAGACAGAAACTTCTACTGGACTTTGAATACAAAATACATATGCTTCACTCATTCTGCCACTTCATTCTACATTTAGAAATTAAATATTTTGACAATCTTGTTTTATTAGCAAGAATCTTATCCTTTAGGTTTTTCAGGAAGGTTTTGACTATTGCATGAAAAAGTACAGGCATAGTCATAATCAGCCACTGGCCCTCCGGTTTTGTGGTAGGCAAAACAGTATACACCCAGCATATAAGACAAAGATGGGCACAGACTATAAGTATTCACTGAGTGACTAGCAAATGAAAGGTGGGTGACTGAAACAGTGTGTGTATGACAGAATCAACAGGGTACATAACTTGCCACTAGGTTTTCATGGAATTGGCTACATACCAGTTCTTAGCTAGTTGAGGGAATTTGTGCTGACCATATTTGATTGCCTGGGAAGGCTTTCCTTGGTACACTCAGACACAGCTGTCTGTTCAGATATTAACCAACAGCAATCTGGTTTGTTAAACACAAGAAGTTGGTAGAATTGGTCTTTTTCACACCTGTTGGCAACATGAAAAGAATATTACAAAGAGTTGCTCTGAACTACCTGCTAGCAGTCACTATTTCCCTAGGGCCAGTGAGTCAGACATCTACTCAATCCAATTTGATTTCTCTGATTTAATTGGCAATTTTATTGAGTAGCTTGGGGGGTCACCTTCATCTCTGGAAGATCTGGCTAAGTCATACATAGCAAAGTGTCTAGAAGGGAGCTGCTCTGGGGTGCTTGGACCTCTTTGAGCAAGCTGCTGGAGTCTCACTTCCTCAAGGTCTCATAGAGGAGGAGCAATTAGTGGAAAGGTTAGAGCTGTAATGCCAATGGCTGGATCTGTGACTAGGACACCTAGGTGGAAGCAGCCACTGTATTTTACTTGCCCAGGGCCTCCAGTTGATGGGGACCAGAGAACCCTGGTCTTGGGGGTGGACACATTCACATTTATGTCTGACCCCAAGTCAGAGAAAACCAGTGGCAAGTGTTTAAATTTTTGTTCTTTGAGGCATGTGATTTCATAAAAATAGCTGAAACAAAATGAAATAAAATGAAATAATTTTCACATCAGGGCACAATAAGAGACCTAGAAAGAATGATGTTTTGTTGGTCTTAATGAAGCTAGTCTAATGCTAAGAAGAACCCTCTTCTACCTTTATTCTTCCATTTCCACCCCAATTTGTATTATGCAAATTTTGAAGTCGTCCCTACCATATAAGAACCAAAGTAACTGTAGAAATGAGGTGACTTATAGAGGATATTATGTCAACAACAGTGGTGATCAATAAGTGAAATTAACAAATCCCAGGGCAGCCAGAATGCAGGTCATAAAGCAGAGGAAAGACTGGTCAACACCATCAGAGTAGACCCTTGGCCTTTCCGGGAGAACATGTGAGCTCTCCAGAGGCTCAAAAGTAGTCCTCAAGGAGCTGATGTTCCAGCAAATTTGCCAGAGGGGCCCAGTACCCCTCTCCCCATCTTCAATTTTAATTCTCTAGACTTTTGTGGTCTGAGAAACTAAGTTATACTGAATTACTCATTCACATGACTGCATTGCCACCTGCGCAGAATTAAGTATCTTATCTTGGATTTTTTTTCTGATGGTTTTGAAAGAGCTAGAGGGTAAGATGAAAGAAGAAAAAAGAAAGACATATGATTACTCACTACCCCGAAGGAGTTTCAGTCATGTCCCAGAAGCTGTAAGTACAATGTTGACAGAAGTGCCAGACATGACAATTCCAAGAAAGAAGATTGGTTGTAAAACTTCACTGGAGGCTTGGATGAGACTCCAATTCATATCAACTGTTATAGGAGGGCTTCTTCATAAAGCTCTACCATGTTACCCCTGAGGACTATATCTTTAAGGAAAGTAGAACCACATATTCATTATTGTGTACTTTTATATGCTTTACTCAAGGCTAAATATAAAGATCCACAAGTGCCCCAAAGAACTTTTTCATAAGATGTAAACAAAACAGGTAGAGATTACATACAAATGTTCTAAAGGGAGATAGGAGCATTAGATGTCAAGTGTTTATTGAATAAGTAAGCATAAGGTACACTTTTAAGAAGTCACTCTTGAATAGTTGCAAGCTGATGAATTAATTGAATTAATTAAAAAGCAAAACAAAATCAAACATTTAAATCCACACATGACAACACATGTATACATACATATATACACACTTGACTCAAAGTTCTATTAGGTTTTTTAAATTAGAAAACCTTAACTAATTAATCTATGTCAATCAGATAACTAAAGAGATATAAGAGAAACTGATTTCATACATCTGATATCAGAGATAGATTGAGCAGAAAATAATCACCTAGGCATTGGCATTACTGACAGGTTTTGGAATATCAAAAACATGAGGCCTTAAACCAAGTATGAACATGAAAACTTTGGAATACAAGTTTCTCACATATTAGAATCATTATTTGTTTCATGTTGAATAAAGAGTTTCAACACAGCCTGAAATGATTCTTTTCAGATAAGAAAAGCAAAGCAGAGGTTCTCTAACTGAAATATGCCCAAGAACCACCTGAGAGTTTTTTTAAAATTGCAGATTCCTGAGCCACACCAAGAAAGACTGGGATTCAGTGAATCTCAAGTAGGGCTTGGGACTCTTATCTTTCACCAAGTCCTCAGATGGTTCAGGACCATATTCTGAGAAATACTGACCAGTGGCCACCATCAAACTGATAGGAAATATTACATTAGCCATTTTCTTGTTTACTTGTTTCTTGTTTAATCAAAACTGATTAATCAGAACCTCACATGTGCCAAATATTGTACCAAGGATATAGAGAAAATATCACATAGTTCCTGCCCTAGAGAGATTCAGAGTTGAGTGGAGATTAAAAGTCTTAGAGGGAAGTTGTTATCTCTTATCCTATATTAATATCAAAACAAATTAGTTTAAGGGCAGACACATCATTCTATAATCAAATTTATTATATAAAAAAGCCTAGGAAAGGGTAAAAGTAATGTTATTTGGAATAAAGCAATTAAATATGAACATTAGATGATATAACCCGTAATCTACACCCATCATCTAGTATAGTGATTTTTCCAAAATAAACTTAATAGCTTAGAGTTTAATCTATATGGTTATTTAGACAAGAATCTGATTTCCAAATGCTTAAGATCTATCACATATCTTCACATCCTTTTTTAAGTGTGAAACTGAAAGTGTTGCCTGAAATGGGAAATGAGACCACTGGATCTACCACCTACTATAGGAAATTAGTGCCTATATCCTACACAATAGAGGTTTTGACTAATCTAGATCAAGTCTGATAATCCAGTTAGTTCTGAAAGATACTAAGTTATTGTGCGAGTAGGCTTTAAACCTCTTCATAGTGTCATAATAGAAGTATTATTATCTATTTTGAGTATGGAACCCATGGCACAGATAGTTTTAAATCATCTTTTAAGGATGCACTGAAAATTTGTTGCAAAAGTAGGTAGGAAGTGAATTTCTACTCCTGTGTATTCTTCATTAAGAGTTTGTGATATAGTGTCCTTTCTGTTTTCTCTTGATCATGTTTCCTGGGGGAGGTGGTAATGACTATGATAGATGTCTATGAAAATATGAATATTGATATATATAATGTAAGAATCAATGAAAGCTGTGAATTCACCAGATGCTTGGAAAGTCAGCAGCTTCTCTGTTATGCATTTCCTTAGCCACTTTTATGTTTTCCAAGAAACAGTTACAGAAGCAAGTGAAAGGACCTAGTATGAGTGTGTGTGTATGCGTATTTGTACGTGTGTGCGCGTAAACTCTAACTTGTTAAATGAGAAATGTGTGAGCAACTTTCAAATCTTCCTTTAACTGAATGATGAGCTTAGATTTTATAGGAAATCAAATTAAAAGCTGGGAAAAAACCTGGATCTTTACTTCTAAGCAAACTGGTCTCTAGGCAATCATTTTTACCAGAACTAGGTCTTAACTATTTAAGTGTACTAAGCCGACACATTTTCTGGTTCTCAAAGCAGAGGGAAGTGAATGGAGGTTTGATTAACCACAGGCCATAATGGCTATATCAGTTTCTTTTGTAAGTTAAAGATTGTCTTTGCATATTCATAAGGGGGTGTCTAAGCATCTCTGCTGGAGCTGTCAAGGCCTCTAAGCTATGTTGGATTAGTAAATGCGTGGGAGGCCTCCTAATGGGTGGCCCTGGGGACATTTTTTACAGTCAAAAAATTCAGATTGCACAGAAGTTACTCACTGTAAAAGTTATTAGACATAGAAGGAGATTATAGAATTTATTATTTCTATAGATCTTTAAGGACAGTACAGAAACTCACTGAATAGGTTGGATTTAATATAATCCTAAAGCTTTTGAAATTAGTTATTACTAGAATGGGGGAGCCAAAGGAAAAGTAGAAACTGAGAAGAATTAAAGTGGACTCAATTATCTCAGCAGCTAGGGGTGGGGGCTAGTATATAAATTGGACATTGTATGGAATGAAAGATAAATTTTGTATTTCAGTATAATTTATATTTTCCTAATAATATACCTATTAACATATATGTATATACTAGAGTCATCTGATTTAGGAAAATAAATATAAGGCTTATATTATTTATACCAGAGCCAAGCAATTGCTAACGATAGTTTTATTTTATTTATATACATTTTTCTTTTAAAGTTATTTTTAAATGTTATATATTATTTTATTCTCCAAACAGGCTTAACTTAATGATCAGGATCTAGGCTAAATTATTTACACCCTGTCTTAGAATTGTTGGCAACATTAAGATTAGAATTCAACATTTTTTCCACTAAACCACATTGCTTCCTTCTGAATGCTTATAATCTTAGCATTGTCTAATTCTACAGTTTTATAAAATCATTAGTATGTCAAAGAGTATTTTATCCTAGAGACTTGAATCTAGACAGGTGATTACAGCTACCTGTCTGAGTAAATCAGAAATAGATTTTCAGCCCACTTATCCTACTCCAGCCTACATTTCACAAAACCTAAAGTAAGGGGACATGTTCACAAACATTTTGCAAGAGACAAATATGAATGTAAGATTTAGACTCTTGCAGTAACTTTAAAAGAGTTTCTACTCAAGATGCAGATTTAGCTTAATGCATACACACAATGAGTAGTAAAGGCTTTTCAGAGAGTTGGCTTTTCCTGTGAGATCCTAGAGATCACTTTTTGATCCCTAAAATCAGCTTACAAGAACCTTCAAACAGATATATGCTGCATTATTCTCACTATTCAATTATGACAATCTTTCCTCCAGCATTTTAATTAACACTCATTTATTGAGAATTAAACTGTCATTTTAGTTGAACTCAGAGGAGTGCCCCAGGGACATGCATTCCACAAGATAATAAAAGCACCATATAATTCTGATGCTTCAACAATTTAGAATGGAGCCATGATGAGGCTTCTGTCAGCCATTTCTGATGGGACTTAATTATTACAGTTAAAGAGGGGGAGTATTATCATTCTACCTGAAAATTTGAAGCCAATTCATGTTGGATCAAGGAAATCTGATCTTTGAGTCCTACTAGATGTTATTAAACAGTAAAGTTAAAAGAAAAGATCAACATGTTAGTGTTAGACATTTGACTTCTAACCCTATTTTTGCCCTGTGACTGCTGTGCTTTCTAGATAAGGATCAGCTTTGTTTTCCTACAGGTGCAATGGGTATGTAATGACTGGTCATCACAGTGGGATGTGATTGTGGCCTCAGCTTCTTTCTGTTTCTTCCCTCATCTCTTCAGATCCATCACTTTATCTTGGCATCTATACCATAAATATTTCAAGTATGAGTGTGGCTGGAAACTCTATCTATAAGGACGGAGAAGCATTGTAGAAATTCTCATTGTTTTGACTAAAAAATGCCACTTCATTTCATTTTTGGAAATTCGAGGTAGAACCAGTAGAGTTTTTAAAAACCCACTTGAGATGTGGTTTGTCTTACAGATTTTCATGGTTTCTGTTCTATCAGCCAAACAATTCATTAGTTTTGAAAAGCTGAATGACCTTAATCAATTAAAATGAGTATAACCCAATCAAAAGGTATAAATTGTGAGTTACAAGATAAATAAGTTTTGGGGATGTACAGCATAAAGACTAACATTAACACTACTATATTTTATATTTGAAAGTTGATAAGAGAGTAAATCTTAAAAATTCTCATACACATGACAATTTATAACCATATGAGAAGATGGATGTGGTAATCATTTCATGATGTATACATATATCAAATTATTGTGTTGTATACCTTAAACTAATACAATGTCAATTACATCTTAATGAAATGGAAAAATAAAAAACACAGGCCCACAGGACTATAGAAGAGACATGACCTTAACTATTCAATAGTGTCCAGTATCCCCAATTTACAACTAAGGGAAGACTAAGGGTCAGATAAATGAGTTGATTTTCCCAGGGCTAAAAAACTTAATTTGTGGGAAATGAAAGCTAGAGCTCAAGGATCCTGGTTTTTACATATTTGTTTTCTCTGTATCTATGAGATAGTATATTGTAGTGGGAAGACTGGGAACTCAGGAATCCAAATGCCTGGGTATGAATTCCAGCTCTTTGATTTTCTACTGAGTGATTTTAGGAAATTGTCTTAAGTTTTATGATAGTACTTATCTCAGTGTCCAACACATATTAAGAGCTCAAAAATATTATCTGTTGTCATTACCATATGTCTCTGTTTTCTATGAATCCTTATAGCTACAACAGAGTCATAAGGGGACACTTATGTTTTATGTGCTTGTATCCTACCCCTTATCTTCTGCCATGCTTTGTACCAACTCTTCGTGGTTTGTATCAAAACCCACAAAAACCAGGCAAGGAAAGTAATATAAATCCATCTTTAAGGTGAAAAAGATAAGCACAGAGAAATAATTTGTTTAAGGTCCCATAGCCAACAAATCAGGATTCTCTTTGATTAGAAAGTCTAGACAACTTCTTGTGTATTGATTATCACTTACAGTTCTAAGTCCAGACCTTTCAGATGTTGGCTACTGTCATGGAGTTTTGTTTTTCTTGCGGGGGGCAGGGGGAGGGGGGTTGATGACAGGGTAGTGTGCATCTTTCCAAAATATGTTTTGGAAGTACACTCAACTGTTTTCTGATAAGATACCTCTTCCCCTTTAAGCACTAAAGATTAATCTTTTCTAATCTCAGCTTCACAAAAAGTCAGAGAGGTAGAGAAGGAAGTTTAGAAGTACTATAAGAAGGCGAATTTCTAATATAAGTGGGAGTACTCTTTACTTTTCGTTTCTGTTTTTCAAAACTACATCTGGCTTAAACAAGACAGAACAAAGAAAAAGCCTTCATTAAAAAATAGACAATAACAATTTGATAGAGGAAAAAGTAAGAAAATTTATATTTTCCTCTCACAAAATTCTTGAGCAATGTTTGCTCTGCCATATTAATCTTCCCCACGCAGACATTAAGCTGAAGTCCAGAGCTCTTACAAGAGTTTTGTTAAATCCTTGTCTCCATTTAGTTCAAGTGAGTTTTCGTACTCTTTTTTTTTTTAAATTAAGTTTATTGGAGTAACATGTAATTTTCAGATGTACGTTATCATTTGACATCTGTATATTCTGTTGTGTGTTCACCACCCAAAGTCCAGTGTCTTTCAGCTGCCATATATTTGATCCTTTTTATCCACTTCACCCTCCCCTTCCCCATCTGTATTTGACCCCCTTTACCCTCTACTTTCTCCTTCCTCCCCCACCCCACTAGTAACCACTACTCTACAGTCCTCTGGTAACCACTAGTCTATAGTCCATGTCCATGAGTTTCTGTTTGTTTGTCCTGTTCATTTGTTGCTTTTAGGTTCATATCCCACATATAAGTGGTATCATGTGATTTCCAACTTTTTATTTCTGGCTTATTGTGCTTAGCATGATTATCTCGAGTTCCATCCATGTTGTCGCAAATGGCAGTATTTCATCTCTTCTTATGGCTGAGTAATATTCTATTGTATATATGAACCACAGCTTCTTTAGCCAATCATCTATTGTTGGACACTTCGGTTGCTTCCATGTCCTGGTACTGATTAATGCTGCTATGAGCATCGGTGTGCAGATATCTTTTTGGTTATGGGTTTTCAAATCTTGGAGTAAATACCCAGTAGAGGGATTACTGAATCATATGGTAGATAAATTCTTAAATTTTGAGGAACCACTATACTATTTTCCAAAGTAGCTGTACCAATTTGCAGTTCCACCAGCAGTGTATGAGGGTTCCTATTTCTCCACATCATCTCCAACATTTGTTATTGCTTGTCCTGTTGATTATAGCTATGCTAACAGGTGTGAGATGGTATCTCATTGTGGTTTTGATTTGCATTTCCCTAACAGCTAGTGATGTTGAGCATCTTTTCATATGTTTGTTGGCCATTTGTATGTCCTCTCGGGAGAAGTGTCTGTTCAGGTCCTCTGCCCAGTTTTTGATTGGATCATTTGTTTTTTTTGTTGTTGTTATTGACTCATATATGTTCTCTGCATATTTTGGATATTAGGCCCTTATTGGAGGTATTGCTTGCAAATGTATTTTCCCATTCAGATGGTTGTCTCTTTACCTTGTAGATGGTGTCTTTTGCTGAGCAGAAGCTTTTTGGCTTGATATAGTCCCATTCATTTATTTTTGCTTTTACTTCCTTTCCCTTTGAGGTCAAATTTATAAAATCCTCTTTAAGTTTAAGGTACTTGAATTTTGTTCCTTTGTTTTCTTCTATGCATTTTATTGTTTCAGGGCTTATATTCAAGTCCTTAATCTTTTTTGAGTTAAATTTTGGTGTGTGGTGATAGACAACAGTCTAGTTTCATTCTTTTGCAGGTGGCTTTCCAGTTTTCCCAGCACCATTTATCGAAGAGGCTTTCCTTTCTCCACTGTACGTTTTTGGCTTTTTTTGTCAAAAATTATTTGCCCATATAAATATGGGTTTACTTCTGGACTCTCAATCCTGTTCCATTGTTCTATGTGTCTGTTTTCCTGCCAATACCATGCTGTTTTGATTACTGTTGCTTTGTAGTATAATTTGAAGACTGGCAGAGTGATGCTTCCAGCCTTGTTCTTTTTTCTCTGGATGGCATTGGCAGTTTGGGGTCCTGTGTGCTTCCGTACAAATCTGATGACTTTTTGTTCTATTTCTTTAAAAAATGCTGATGGGATTTTGATGGGGATTGCATTAAATTTGTATAATTGTTTAGGTAATATGGTCATTTTAACTATGTTGATTCTTCTAATCCAAGAACACGGAATATCTTTCCATTTCTTTATATCTTCTTTGATTTCTCTTAATAGGGCCTTGTAGTTTTCATTATAGAGGTCCTTCACATGTTTCGTTGATTTTATTCCTAGGTATTTTGTTGCAATTGCAAAAGGAATTATTTTTTCAACTTTTTTTTCTGACACTTTGTTGTTAGAGTATATGAACACTATGGATTTTTGAACATTGACTTTGTATCCAGAGACTTTACTGTATTTGCTTATTGTTTCTAGTAGTGTTCTTGTGGAGTCTTTAGGGTTTTCTATGTAGAGAATCATGTCATCTGCAAATAGTGACAGTTTGACTTCTTTGTTTCCTATTTGGGTACCTTTTATATCTTTCTCTTGTCTGATTACACTTGCTAGCACCTCCAATGTTATACTGAATAAGAGTGGCAATAGTGGACAGCTTTGCCTTATCCTGATCTTAGAGGGAAGGTTTTTAGTTTTTCACCATTCAATATAATGTTGGCTGGGGGCTTGTCCTATATGGCCTTTATTGTGTTAAGGTACTTTCCTTCTATACTGATTTTGTGAAGTGTTTTGATCATAAATGGATACTGTCTTTTGTTGAAGGCTTTTTCTGGATCTATTGATGTGATCATATGATTCTTATTTTTTAATTTGTTTATGTGATGTATCACATTAATCGGTTTGCGTATGTTGAACCATCCTTGTTCCCCTGGGAAGAAGCCCACTTGATTGTGATGTATAACCTTCTTAATATGTTGCTGTATTCAGTTCGCTAGTATCTTATTTAGGATTTTTGCATCTGTGTTCATGAGAGATACTGGTTTGTAGTTTTCTTTTTTTGTGTTATCCTTACCAGGTTTTGGTATCAGAGTAATATTGGCTTCATAAAATGAGTTGGGAAGTATTGCCTCCTTGTTGATTTTTTGGAAGAGTTTGAAGGGAATAATAGGTATTAAATCTTCTTTGAATGTTTGGTAGAATTCACCAATGAAGCTATTTGGTCCTGGACTTTTACTTTTTGGTAGGTTTTTGATAATTGTTTCAATTTCCATACTGCTGTCAGTCTATTTAGATGTTCCAGTTCTTCTTGATTCAGTCTAGGAAGGTTGTATTTTTCTAAGTATTGGTCCGCTCTTCTAGGTTATTAAATTTGGTGTTATATACTTTTTCACAGTATTCTTGTATGATCCTTTGTATTTCTGCAGTGTCTGTCATAATTTCTCCTCTTTCGCTTATTTGTGTCCTTTTTTTTTCTTTAGTGAGTCTAGCCAGGGGTTTGTCAATTTTATTAACTTTCTCAAAGAACCAGCTCTTTGTTGCATTTATTTTTTCTTTTGTTCTTTTGTTTTCAATTTCATTTATTTCTGCTCTAATTTTGATGATTTCTTTCCTTCTGCTGACTTTAGGCTTCATTTGTTCTTCCTTTTCTGTTTTTTTAAGATGAAGCATTAGGTTATTTATTTGGGCTTGTTCTTGTTTTTGGAGGTAGGCTTGTAACAATATGAACTTCCCTCTTATGACCGCTTTTGCCACATCCCAAAAGTTTTGCTATGTTGTACTATCATTATCATTCATTTTCATGTATCTCTTGATCTCTCTTTTTATTTCTTCTCTGATCCAGTTATTCTTCAGTAGCATGTTGTTTAATCTCTATGTATTTGTGGTTCTTCCTGCTTTTTATTTTGCAGTTGATCTCTAGTTTCAAAGCATTGTGATCAGAAAGTATAGTTGGTATGATTTCCACCCTCTTATATTTGTTGAGGCTATCTCTGTGTCCCAGTATGTGGTCAATTCTTGAGAATGTTTCATATGCACTAGAAAAGAATATATAAGCAACTCTTTTGGGATGGAAGGCTCTGTAAATGTCAATTATGTCCAGTTGGACTAAAGTGTCATTTAAGAATGTTATTTCCTTATTGATTTTCTGTTTGGATGATCCGTCCATATCTGACAGTGAGGTATTTAGGTCCCCTACTACAATGGTGTTTTGGCCTGTTTCTCCCTTTAGTTCTGTTAGTAATTACTTTACATATTTTGAGGCTCCCTGACTGGGAGCATAGATATTTCTAAGTGTTATTTTTTCTTGGTGCATGATTTCCTTTATCATTATGGGGTGTCCCTCAATATCTTTCTTTACCTTTTTTATTTTGAAGTCTATTTCATCTGATATCAGTACTGCTACTCCCACTTTTCTCTGAATGCCATGTGCTTGAAATATCATTTTCCACCCTTTCACTTTGAGTCTATATTTGTCTTTGGAGCTGAGATGTGTCTCCTGGAGGCAGCATATGGTTGTGTTTTGTTTTTTGATACATTCTGCAACTCTGTGCCTTTTTATTGGTGAGTTCAGTCCATTAACATTGAGGGTGATTATCGAAATATGAGGTCTTCTTATAGCCATTTAATTTTATTTTTTGTTTTCTGGTAGCTCGGTGTTTTATTTGTTCCTTGTCCTTGTGTTTCTGTTTTCTTTATTTTCAGTTGGCTTTTGTGGATTTTGCCTATGGTTCTTCTTGTTTTATGGTATATACTTCAGTTCTGAATCTTTGGTGTGTGTTTAGCATTACAAATGTGAAAAGGATAGTTATATATATATATTCTTTTTCTTCTGTGCGTGCCTTATCTCCATTCCCCTTTCGAATCTGAATCTTTGAATTCTCCCCTTCAGTCATTGTTCTCTCAATTTGTCCCTATGTATGCTGAACATTCATTACTATCTTATTATAACAATTAACTTATTATTTGGACTATAATGCCCTGCTCTTAATAAGGGTTGCACTCCTGCTTCTGTTTGCCTAATTATGTATTTTCGTTGTTGTTGTTATTTTGTTTTAGTTGAGCTGACCCCTTTGAGTATTTCCTGTAGTATAGACCTTGCAGTCATGAATTCCCTCAATTTTTGTATGTGTGGAAAATTCTTAATTTCTCCTTCATTTCTAAAGGAGAGTGTAGCTGGATACATTATTCTAGGCTGGTAGTTCCTTTCACTTAATAGTTTAAATATTTGAATCCATTCCTTTCTGGTTTGTAAGGTCTGTGCTAAGAAGTCTGATAATAATCTAATGGATTCTCCTTCATACGTTACCATTTTCTTCTCCCTGGTTGCCTTGAGAATTCTATCTTTGTTGTTGATTTTTGATAACTTTAATATAATGTGTCTTGGTGAAGGCCTTTTTAGGGTGTTCTGTTGACTTCTTGAATTCCCAGCTCCATCTTATTCCTTAGATTTGGGAAATTCTCATCCACTATTTATTTGAAAATGCTTTCTAGATCCTGCTCCTCCCTTTCAATAATGCCCATTATCCTTATGTTTCCTCTCCTGATGGTATCAGCTAGTTCTTGTATTTCTCTTTCGATATTTTTCATTCTTCGGTTTCTCTCTTTTTTTCTTCTGATTTATTTCTAGATTTCTGTCCTTGATATCACTGATCCTTTCCTCCATTTGGTCGACTCTATTTGCCAAGCTTGCTATTTCATTTTTCAACTCTTGCAGTGTGCTCTTCATCTCCAAAATATTTATTCTGTTCTTTTTGAGGGTTTCAATCTCCTTGTTCTGCTCATCTAGTTGTTTTCTCAACTCCTGAAATTATTGATATGATTCATTTTGGATCTACTTGAGTTTTTTTCAGAAGTACCGTCGTTAAGTCTCTGTCATTGAGTTGCATATTTCTCTATAAGCTTATTTTCTGGAGAATTTTCTCTTTCTTCCTGAGATACCTTGTCACTTTGGTTGTTCATGGTGTTTAATGGACTATTTTCCCACCTGGGCATTAATGAAAGTGTATTCTGTTGTTTTTTCAGAAAGAAGATTTATTAAATAAAGGTATCTCTTTAGACTGCTTCAAAGAAGGTGCTTTTCTTTTCGTTTCAAGTAGGTGGAGTCTAAGCCTCTTGGATCCCTAACAGTTTTGATAGAATTTGCTCAGATTCCCCTGAGGCTCTGCAGTGATCACTCTCCGAGAGTATCAGTATGGGGGAGAGGCCTTCTGGGTCGGGGATTGGGGGCTGCGGCTCAGCCTTGGTTTTGCTACCTCTGCCAGCAAAAATCAACTATTGTTCCTCTGCGGTCCCACCCTGCTCTGCTTTCTGCCCTGATGACTATTCCCTGCAGCCTGATGGCCATAGCTCACAGCGTTCCAAGGCAGAGCTGTTCAGGGAACTTGCTGCAGGAACTTGTGCTATTTCTCCCCTTCCCCTCCTCCTGCAGAGAGCTCCAAAAGCTTCCAGAGGTAGCTTCAGTCTCAGCAGTGTTTGTGCAGATTTCCTGGGGCTCTGTGGTGATCTGTCTCAGAAGGTATAGGGCGAGGGGCTCTCTGGATTGGAGGTTGGGGCTGAGGCTCAGCCATGGTTTTGCAACCGGGTCAGTAAAAATCAGCTGTTTTTTCTCTGCGGTCCTGCCCTGCTTCTCCATTTTCTGCCCTGATTGCTGAGCCCGCCTATTGACTGGGATGCGTACAAGCCCCTGCAACTTCCAGGTAGGGTTGTTCAGGAAAGTCCTTGCGCCTTCACCCCTCCCCCCTTCCTACAGGGAGCTCCTGTAGCTGCAAGAAGCAGCTTTTTTATTACTCCCAGTCCACCACCCAACACCCGGGGTTCTGACCTGTGGTAGCTCTTATGCGCAGATACCACACTGCTGGTGTGCAGTTTTGGTGTTTTTGTTTTTGTTGTTGTTGTTGTTGTTGAGTTTTAGATGTTCAGCTTATTGTTTCAAGAGGAGAGATCTAGGGACATCTCTCAATCTGCCATGTTTCTACTGAATCTCTCAATCAGTGGCCTGAGTGGTGGGGACTGCAGACCAGTCCTAGGTGGCAGCTAAGTGCTCTAGGTTTCAGCAGAGTATCACTGCATAGGCACAAAGGGCACACCTAGGCCATCAGTGACCTCGGGTTGAACAGTAGTCAATTCAGGAGCCGGAGCAGTCCAGTCACCCTAAAATTCCTCGTTGGGCACAGCCTTTTCAGTAGCAGCATACTCTTCTGCAGGGTCTCTGCAAAAGTGGAGATCAGGTGGAAAGTTCTCTTACTCTTGTATGTGATTTTGAATTTTCTTGGCAAAGCTAAAGGGGGGAAAAACATTCTGAACACCTGAGCCTCTCTCCCATTCATATTGATTTGAAAAAAAGGAACTTTTGCTATATGCTTTCTTCAGAATTAGACATTTCTGATGTCTTCTTTGCAAATATTAAATTGCAGGAAGTGGCAAACCTGAAGCCAATGCGAAGCAGGCATTGACTAGTTATACTGTTGAAGATAGTAAAAATAACAGTCAATCTGTCAGTCAGCACTTACTTGTTCTAGGTGCTATAGAAGCATCAATGGACATAAGAAGAAAAGCAGTTAACACAAAAATACTTCAAAGATTGAACAATAAGGTACAATTATCCTGCATATTATATAGTAAGTCATAGTTCACTAAATGCTTTTCTATGCATTATTTCACTTAATTATCTGAAGGATTTTTGTGGTGTTTGGTGGGCAGTATGCACTGGGGTGGGAGACACATTCTCTCTAGCTATTTCACTCTTTTCAGTTCCATTCACTCTTGGTGGTGTAATGCCTCACATCACCCTATTCCTATCGTGAAGGTAAGAGTCCCCTCCTCTGTCCATGCTCTGGATTATCCTCTTGCCTCACTATTCTCCGTCTAGGTTAGCTCATTACTCCAAGGGCTTTATATGCCATTGCTACAATAAAGCTCCCAGCATATATTCATCCCTAAACTCTTGTCGAGCTATGAGTTTATATATTTAACTATATAACTAATAATAGATGATGCCTTTAATTAGATGCCTCGAAGAAATATCAGTGTTAAGATATGCAAAATGGAACTCTTGATTTTCTCCTACTCCAAAATTCTTTCTCATTGCATCTCACCTTCATTCTCCCCCAGTCTTACTTCCAATGAAAAGGGGGATCACCAGCAACTTATGAACTCAAACCAGAAACTTAGGAGTTACCCTTAGTTTTTGTCCTTCTATTATTCCCAAGATCCAGTCTATGAGCAAGTTCTATTGAATTTACAACTACAATGCTCCTCAAATTGTTTTCTCTTCTTAACCTCCTCTCGTCACCATGCTAGCCTACTTCTCTTCTGCCACTCTGCCCTTCCACAGGTAATATCCAGATAAGCTATTCTACAGATAATATCTTGAAAGATCTTTTAAATAGAAAAGAAAACCAGCTCATGTCTTTCCCTTGCTTTAATGACTTCCAATTCTACTTAGAAAACACTTAAACTCTTTACCCTGTCTCAAACACAATATGAGATCTGGCTCCTGCCCATGTGCTTAACTTCTCAACCTCCTTCCAGGCTTCTTTCTATCTTCCTGGTCACAATTGCTCAGCCCTCTCTGGTCTTCTGATACTTTCTAGAACACTCCAAGCTCTTCTCCACCTCAGGAGTTTTTCACCCATTATTATTATTTTTCTCTTTTTGGCTCTTAGCCTTGTTGCTTCTCATTCTCTGTGCTTCAATTTAAATTTAACCTTTACTGACCACTCCCTCTCCTTACTTTTTTCTTCAACACCACACATGGTTGATTTTCTTCTTAGAACTTATTTGTGTCTAAAATTGTTTAAATCTGGAAATGAATAGTCCATGTGTTTCAGGCTAGTTTTCCAAATTTCTCTGCTTTGTGATTAGATAGTAAGCCATCTACTAGCCTTTTTATGTTAATAGCTCCCATAATAACATCTTCTAGAATCCAGTCTTATCCTGATTTCTAGCAAGGCTAACTGATCTATTCAAGCCACATAGGGCAAAATTTCTATTTGCCAATCAAAACTCTATACTTTACTTAAACTTCAGTGACAGTAGTGGTTAATGGGTGGGTGGGTTTCAGAATAAGTGACAAAGAATATGGCTGGTGACTGCCTATGATAAATGCATTTTTCCTAAGTAAATTACAAAACTATCTATCAGTGATTTTCGTTTAGCTATTATTCGTATCTCTTTTCTCCCTTTTTAATATAATAGAAAGACAACTCTGCTCATCCTCATATTGATACAATGTAAAAGCTAATGAAGTATTTGAGCTAAAAAAGCATACTTGGTACCTCTCTGAGCATTTCATTCTGGTTTTGTTGTACAATAATTTTAAACCCACCAGAGGCAACTTCTCAGAACAAACATTTCGTATTTCTACTAGCTTTCATTCCTTGCTTACAACATTGTCATCCTTGTTACATGCCCACTTCCTACTAACCTTTGCTGGAAAGAAAATGAATAAGATAAAGGAGAAAGACATGAAAACAAGAGGGTGTTTGGGTTGGAGTGCAAGACAGGCCATTATGAACAATCTTCATTCCTGCCTGTTTTAATCACCAGCCAGTTTAGTTCAAGTCTAGCTTCCCTGTGTCTGTCATGAGCTGTGACTTCAGCTCATGGTATTGAAATACATTAAAATTTAATACCACCAACACTATAATTGTGATTGGTACCACACGCTAATTAAAGCCAGCCAATGGTAGCCATATGAACACTACGTGAAGGAGATTATGCAGTGAATCTGATATATGAGAAAGTTTAAGTAACAAGTAGGGAATTAGGGAGAGCAAGAAATCTAAACTCTGCATAAGAAGCTCGATGTCTAAATATTAGCCATTGTCTGTTCTCTCATCCTTGTAACTCTTAGGAGAGGCTTCTGCTATGGTTTTCCTTCTGTAAAATAAGTATAGATGATGTGGTTCAGTTGGGAGATGACATAAAAATAAATATTAAAAAGCTTCATTCCATAGGGAAGAAAACCAAGTCTAAGGAGTCCAGTGAAAAACCCAAGTTTCACTCATATCATTTTTCATACAATCAATTAAAGTGTGAGGCTTAGCAATGATCAATGAATTGATGATTAATACAAATTATTGACAACCAAGCAACTGTGTCTATGCCATGAAGTTTATATCAACTCTACCAATAAATAGAAATGAAGTCAGGGTTAATGTCATCTTTGTTGATTTTCCCCACCTCTCCTTAACCTCAGCTGATCATAATAGGCATCATCTCCCTGGTTTCTTAACTTGAAACCCTAAGGGTCATCCTTGATAATCTTTTCCCCTCCCCCTACTTCCTCCTTCCCCTTCTTCCCCTCCCCCTTTGTCCTCCTCCTCCCCTCTCCCTTCCCTCCCCTCTCTTTCCTCACATTAAATGCGTTTGAGAATCTGTCTACCAACCTTCACTATAATCCCCATTTATCCTTTATCTGTCTCTACCATCACCTTAGTCCAAGATGACATTCTCTCTCCTGGGCTACTGTGTAGGACTCCTGACCAGCCTCCTGCTTCCACTCATGACTTTTGACCCCATGTCCCCCTAATAGCAGTAGAACATTCTTTTTAATGTAAATCAAATCATGCATGCCTTTGCTTAAAACCCTATAATGGTTTCTCATTTCATCTAGAGAGACACTCTGGTCTCATTGTGTACCTCTCTCCACTTTGCTAACTACACTACAACCTTATTCTGTTCTTTGAATATCCTGTTTGTTTCCTCCTTAAGCTTTTTATGCTAGTTGTTCTCTCTTGGATGCTCTTCCATCAGATATTCTCCAGGCTGACTTCTCCTCATTATTCAGGGCTCACCCTTTCCTTTCCAACTACCCTCTTGCACATTCCCTGTCATGCACAGTCATTATCACATTATTCTTTTTTCTTTATGGCACTTACCACTCTCTGAAATTATTTTATTGTTTCTTGTTATTTTTGATCCACTCTCTAGAATATAAGATATGCATAAGCTATGACAATGTCTTATTACCCATTTATTCTCCATGCTTGGAAAAATTCTGTGTACATGGAAGGGGCTTGCTCAATAAATAGCCATTGAATTAATAAATGAATGAAAAGATGGAGATCATTATTACCATAGCAACTATCACATTCATTTGCTTACTGTGTGCCAGGCATATTATCTCAATTAATTTTCACAACTAAATGTTAAACACATTACTATTACCAATTTATAGATGAGAAACTAAAGCCCAGAAAGATTAGGATATTGTCCACAAGGTCACAGGTAATGAAACCAGTCTGTCTGGCTCCTAAGCCTCTGCTTTTCCAATGTCACATTATGGTTACATTAGATAATATGGCTCTGTGGGGCATAGGAAAATGCTATTCCTTTGTTCTTTTATTTTTTCAACTATTTATTAAGTACTAGTTATGTGCTAGGCACTATATGAGGTGTTGTGACTATCATAATGAACAAAATAGAATCCTTGCTTTCATTTAGCTTGTACTCTAATAGTTAGTTAATGTTTGTAAGAGTTATTTGGATTGTATTAGTCTGCTAGAGCTACCATAACAAAATACCACAACTGGGTTGCTTAAACAACAAAAATTTATTTTCTCACAATTCTAGAGGCTAGAAGTCAAAGATCAAGGTGCGGTAAGATTGGATTCCTCTGAGGCCTCTTTTGTGGCTTGAAAATGGCTGACTGACCTCTTGTTATGTCCTCACAAGACTTTTTCTCTGTGAATACATATCTCTGGTATCTTCCTCCTTTTTTTTTCTTTTAAAGGTTTTTATTAAAATATAGCCAACATACAATATTGTACTAGTTTTAGGTGTATGACATTGTCTTTTAACATTTACATACCTAAAGAAGTGATAAGTCCAGTAACCATAGTACATGATACCATACACTATCACGATATTATTGATTATATTCCCTATGCTGTAAATTATATCCACATGACTTATTTGTTTTATATTTGGAAATTTGAGCCTTTTAACCCCCTTCACCTTCTTCTGCTTTAAATTTCAATTACAATTACCATTCAATATTATTTCATATTAGTTTCAGGTACACAGCATAGTAGTTAGACATTTATATAATTTACAAAGTGATCCCCCTCATTAGTCTACTACCCACATGGCACCATACATAGTTATTACAATATTATTGACTATACTCCCTATGCTATACTTTATATCCATGTGACTATTTTGTAACTACTAATTTTTACTTTTTCAATCTCTTCACCTTTTTCTCCCACCCTAGATTCCTCTCCCATCTGGTAACCATCAGTTTGTTCTCTGCACCTATGAGTCTGTTTCAGTTTTGTTTATTTGTTTATTTTGTTCTTTAAATTTCACACATAAGTGAGATTATATGGTATTTGTCCTTCTCTGTCTGACTTAGTTCACTTAGCATAATATCCTCCAGCTTCATCTATGTTGTCGCAAATGGTAAGATTTCACTTTTTTTTATGGCTGAGTAATATTCCATTGTATATATGTACAACATCTTCTTTATCTACTTATTTATTGATGGGCACTTAGGTTGCTTCTATATCTTGGCTATTGTGAATAATGCTGCAATGAACATAGAAGTGCATATATCTTTTAGAATCATCACTGTTTTGAATTTCTTCAGATAAATATCCAGAAGTGGAATTGCTGAGTCATAAGGTAGTTTAATTTAAAAAATTTGGGGAACCTCCATACAATTTTCCATAGTGGCTGCACTAATTTGCAAACCTACCAACACCATATAAGGGTTCCCTTTTTTCTACATCCTTGACAACATTTGTTTGTTGATTTGTTAATTATGGCAATTCTGACAGATGTGAGGTGATATCTCGTTGTAGTTTTAATTTTCATTTTTCTGATGATTAGTGATGTTGAGCATCTTTTCATATGTCTATTGGCCATCCTTATATCCTCTTTGGAGAAATGTCTATTCAGGTCCTCTGGCAATTTTTTAATTGGATTGTTAGATTTGGGGCGTTAAGTTGCATTGAGTCCTTTATAAATTTTGGACATTAACCCCTTATTAAATATATCACTGGTGAATATTTTCTCCCATTCAGTAAGTTATCATTCCATTTTGTTAATAGTTTCCTTTGATGTGCAAAAATTTTAAGTTTGATTTAGTCCCATTTTTTTATTTTTTCTTTTGATATATCAGAAAAAAATATATAACTAACAGCAATGTCAGAGAGTTTACTGCCTATGTTTTCTTCTAAGAGTTATGGTTTGGGGTCTTACATTAAAGTCTTAAATCCATTTTGAGTTTATTCTTGTATAGTTAAGAAGGTGGTCTAGCTTCATTTTTTGCATGTATCTGTCCAGTTTTCTTAATACCATTTATTAAAGAGACTATCTTTACTCCATTATATATTATTGCTTTCTTTGTCATAGATTAATTGACCATATAGGTGTCAGTTTAATTCTGGGCTATTTTGTTCCATTGATTTATGTTTCTCTTTTTATGCCCATACCATGCTGTTTAATTACTATAGCCTTGTAGTATTCTCTTCCTCTTCTTATAAAGACACCAGTCATAGTGGATTTGGGCTATTATGACTTTATTTAACCTTAATTACCTTTTTAAAGGCCCTATGTCCAAATACAGTTATATTGAGAATTAGGGCTTCAATGTATGAATTTTAGGAGAACATAATTCAGTTCATAAAACTGATCATTTGACAATAAAAGTTTCTTGTTTGAAGACATGAATAAAACATGAATTTCCCACTGGATTAATATAACCATCATATTATATATAATATAAGTATTTATAGTATTATATAAATCCTTGATTAAACTAATTTTTATAAATATAATGCTTATGTTATTTCAAAGTCCAAAACTATATTTTATAAAGAAATGCAAAATTAGTTATTTATAAGAGAAAAAGACCTAACAAAATCTTATAAATAAGAAGGGCACTAGCACAGAAATGTTCAAAATAACATGGGATAGCCAGAGAGAAACAAGTTTATCTTGCATATAGCCAAGGCTTTTTCTGCCTCCATGTCTTCATATGTGAGTGAGAGACTTATGTACATATTAGATTTTTATACTCTATTTTCTCCTGGAAAAAGTGTATAAAGAAAGTTCTGAAAGGATAGTGACTACAGGCATAAGGCATGTTTAAACTGGATTTAAATAATCTCTCCCAAATGATTTTGAAGAATAGAGTTATCTAAGACTCGATTGTATTTCTGACCCTTTGCCTGGAATACCAGTATGGATTACAAACACTGATGGAGGAGTACAATGGCCCAAATACTTTAAAAAAGCACACAAACAAGGATATCTTTATGTTTGGGTTTGAAATTTTATTTTTTAATCCTTTCCCTATATTCATAAAATATTTTTTTTTGTTTTTCTTACCAATTAAAGCCATAAAAGCTGTAAAGTTCAGGACAGAGCATATTATTATTTTTTGTCTATCCACAGAATTTAGCATGGAGGCCCAAACAAGATAATGTTCAAGAAATATAAATTTTTAAAGGCTAAACAACATAACAACTGCAAAAAATATTCCATGGTTATTAGAGAAACAGCATGGGTAGTAAGGAGGAATGGGTATAAATCTGACTAGATTCTGGTCCACGCACTGCCTCTAAGTAGCTGTCAGAATTAAGAAGAAATAGTCCTCCTACCTTCTGCCAAAAAGCTCTGGTTCTCAGTTTCCTCCTATGTAAAATCAAACAGTAAGGCTAGTTCCAAGTTCTCTCTAAAATGTACTATTTTATGGTGATAGATGATAATTATCAGCTGAATATTAGGTAGAGCTGCCAGATTTAGCAAATAAAAATACAGGTGTCCTGTATTTTATATCAACCTTAATATTAGAAGGTACACTGAGAGGACCCTAAAGAATACAGAATCATCATGAATAATTTGTAGTGTGCATAATCTGCTGGTATTTAATAGAGACCTGTGTGCTTATGTTAATTTTTGGAATTTGTAGTATTTCAAATTGATTTTTGAATTGATGTAAACTTTTCTTCTCCCACTGATGCAGCCCAGTATACAGAACTTAGAGGAAGCCTGGTGGCTAAGCAGAACAAAAACAGCCATAATTATCTTTCCCCTGCCCCGTAATTGTTCCCTAATGGGGCAGAAACCTGCTGGTAACACTTCCTTGGCAAGGTTCTGCTGGAGTTGAGAAGGCAGCAATATTCTTGTTATGCCTCTGCCCTTTCATACTAAGCCCTACACTGGCATTCTGAAAGAATTTACATTGATAACTATGTACTTTCATGGAAGAAAATACATATGCCAGATTCTCTTGGATGTTGAATCAAACTTAACTCCAGCCTGGTCACATTTTAACAGGATGAGGAAGAAAGGTGCTCCTGGGTCAATGAAAATCATCTCCTTGAAGACCTTTAGAAATTTTCTGTGTGGCAAGAAATTTTTATAAAAAACAGAAATTTGTTTGTTTCCTATATCAGGATAGCGCTGTCCTTCTAGCATTTTTAGAACTGACTTCTCATGGTTCATGTCAGACACAGTAAGTAAATTAGGTAGCCAAGTTATCCAACACCATAGCAAGGAAAATGTGAGTAAAGTATAGTAAAATGAAGAATATAGGTTATGGGTTTTGAGGTTATAAATACAGGTTAGAAACTTCATACCAATTGCTTCTATCCTTTGACACATTTCCATTTTGAGGTTAAGTAGATTTAATTACATAGCTCTTTTTCCATCTTTGCTTCTTTTTGACATTACATAAGATATTTTAGGAACAGGGAAAGGTTAATGGGCCTATGATAGGGCCTAGAATTAACTTCCTTAGTTAAGCCTCCAAAAGACATCTTTTCAATTCTTTTAATGAACTGTCTTGGTTTAAAAAACAAACAAACAAACAAACCCTAAGCTCCTTCAGTTTTGTGCAGATCTTGCTTGTATAAGACCTGCCCAATCTATCATGTGATCAAAATTTTGTCCTAGATGATGTCCATAATCTTTGTAACTGCTGTCATCAATAGGAGAGCCAAAGTTGATCAGCAATGAGAAGAAAAATATGATCAATGTTCTGACTTTGGATAGTTCATCTTTGTGGATTTGAGCACTAACCATCCAGACATCAATTTATTTTTATAAAGTAGATAAATATGCCCCTCTTCTATTTATGCTCATCATAGGTTTGTAAATTAAATTTAAATTTAAATGTAACGGTGGACTACAATAAAAAATCTTGTCATGAATTTACTCTAAAACTCATATTTATACATTTAATGTATTTCTTGTTATTTAAAAATTTTACTTTGTGTTTCTCTTAGGTGACGTATAGCTATACATTAATTTCTCCCTTCTTTCTTCAAATTTGATCTCTTTGAAGATCGGTCATTATTAATGAGATTTTGCAGAGCCAATTTCAACATGATCAGAATTCTTCTATATTAAGAACACTTCTGTATTCCTAATTTTTTTGGTTTAGTTTATTAGTATCTCATTTACATTTCCTGATATTATTGGAGCAGAATATATATGCTATTAGTGTGTTCTTGCTCTTTCAAGATAATAATTCTAGTGGTACTTTCTAATCAATAATATTTATCAGAATCTCTTTTTTAAATTTTAGTGTTTTATATATATGTATGTGTGTGCGTACACACACACACACACACACACACACACAAATACCTGGGTCATATCTGGCAGATTCTGATTTAAAGATATGGAGTAGCACAGTGAAATCTAATCTGAGTTTCTCAAAGTTCCACAGGGAATATTGATATGCACCCCTATGCATGTGTGTCTAGAAATGCAGTCTGCTTTAGAAATCCAAGTCCAGGGGGGTGGAAGCCTTCCATTCTCTCTTCTCCAAGCCTTCTCTCCTATTTGATCACAAAACTGTCTGGAAAAGGGAATTATTGCTAAACAGCTTCTTGTGACATTGACCTCAGGACTGAGCATGAGATGGAGAGCTGCTATTATCCTAATTATGCAAATATGAGAGTAAATGAATGTGCAGTCCATTGAAAAGTCTTGTCAGGAACAAAGTCCAAAATCTGTTCAGGTGTTTTTATAGATTTTCTCTCTCAGGTAATAGAGCAGTGATGGTTTATTTCTTACTTTAGTTTGTTAATGGACATTCTGTGTTTTGTTACAAAGAGAGTGTTGGAGCCTAGATAGATGTCGTGGAGAATGCCTGAAAAATTATGCATTCTTAAAAAAAAGACCTTGCCTTTTCTCTTTCTCTAATTCAGATATTATATAATGTGAATGTCGATCACAATTGGCATTTTATTCATATTACATACACTGAGTTTATTTCTTTCCATCAGAATTAAATATCTATATTAATAAATAGAGTAGAAAATAAATGACCCGTGGCTGTTCTTTTGCTCTCCTGCTCAGAATAGTGATGAAATGAGAAGATTAATCTGTAATAGAATGGGTCAGTCCTTATAGAAGGACTGTTCCAAGAGTCCCTATGGAAAAAAAAAATAGAGGTGATAAAATAGTTTTCTTAACTTTCTTAGACTGAAAGTCCCTAGAAGCCAGGGTTTGATTGTGCCTTAGGCTATAATTTTGCTGATCATTAGATGTCACAGGTGGTTATGTGTTTAATAAATGATTTGAGATAGATCATTTCCTTTTAGGGTGGTGGCAAAGTTAACATGAGTAATATTCACTATTAACATCAGTTCAAGTCCTTAGTATCCATTACAGGAGAATCTCAAAGATTTAGTTCTCTGAAAATACTTCCAATAGATCTGTGGTTGCTGGTATGTTTCGGAATTCTCAGGTATAACATGATAGCTATTTTATACAGTGACTATATTCATTTAATTATTTAACTCTTCAAACATTCATTGAGTGCATACTATATGTTGACAATAGTACTTGTTACTCAAGGTACAAAAGAAGAATGTGACATGGTTCCTGGCTCAATGGCCTCATAGACTAATACGAGAACAAAGACAAGTAGACAAATCTACAGTTCAGTGAAAATACTGTTATTAGAGCAAATATGTAGTGCCACCATGTTCTAATGATGATCAGCTCTACCTTGGTGACAGAGCTATGATCAATAAGGTCTCCACTGAGGTGATAAAAAAAATTATGTGATCTTAAAAGATAAGAAGAGGTTGATCTGGCAGAGAGAAAAAAAAAAGAGTATTCCAAGGAAGGAGGCAGGATGGACAAAGGGAGAGGCCTGGAACTCATGTATTAAAAGGATGGTGTAAAAGGAAGAAAGTGGGAAAAATAGGATTGAACAGGTAAAAAAAGGACTATCACTAATGATCTTGCATGATAAATTTGAAAGTATTGCCTTTATTAAAAATCATTAGAAGAATTTACACAAAAAGGTAATATGATCAGATTTGTTTTTGAAAATATTATTTCTGATGACAATTTGAAGAATGCAATGGAAAAAAGCAAAATACTACACAGGGAGACCAGGTATACAGTTGAGATATTAGTTTAATTTTCATTTTATAGATGATAAGGACTCGAGTTAAAAAAAAGTGGGAATAGAAAGAAGAAATTAAGAAATCATTTAGGAGGTAAAATCAAAAGTACTTGGTGGCCATTGGGATGTCTAGCAATGAAGGAGAAGTAGTAAATATAATACCAAATATATTTATTATTTATTATCACAGTCCACAATACACATTCTTCCTTCAAATCCCTACTGGTGATCTAAAGCAAATTCTGCTCCAGTGGTCCTTACAGAAAAAAAAATGGAAGTGATAAAACTGCTGGAAGAAAATACACACGCACACACACAAAAGCCAACTAACCAACCAACCAAACAAAAAAGAAAAACCCATATATTGAAGTAAGTTTTGGATTTTATTAGGATCGTTTCTTTCTCCATTTAAATGGTCAGAAAACCCAAGGCAAGCTGTCAACTGAAATTTTATAGATGGAGCTAATGTTAGAGAGTCATAGTCTTAATCTCTAGATCAGTTTTTCTCACATTCCATGTACATGCAGCTCACCTGGAGATGTTGCTAACATGGAGATTCTGAGTCAGTAGGTCTGGTTTGGGGTTTGGGATTCCTCCTATTTAACAAAGCTCCTCAGTGATGCCTATGCACTTGACCATAATTTGAGTATGAGTCTCTAGATTGTTTTACAAAAAGAGAAATACAACTTGTTAGTACAACAAAATGACCACAACCAGATTGCAACAATAAGGGAAAACAGCACAAATCTCAGATTATGCTCTTGTTGCTGTTCCAGATCTTTCAGATCTTGTCTGGGGCCTCTTTGGAATGGTGACTGTCCTAAGAAGAGAGCTGGTAAAGTCATATACAGTCAGATATAGTCTGAACCAATATGTCATCCTGGTATTCCACAAAGAATTTTTCCATAATGTTGTTTCTGGCATGTCTCAGGGAGTAATCAAGTCTTGACTCAAACCTAAAAATGCCTCCAAACCACTGGCCCAAAAATAGTCCCACCTAACCAAAATGGGATAGAATAAATTTTGTTAACCCTGTGATGAAGTTGAGGAATATTTTGAGTTAGGAGCTATAAAAAGTTTTTTTGTAGCAATTGCAATATTTATGTATACTATTATTTCTCTAACCTTGATTTTCCCAAGATTGGTTTCCTACAGCAGGATGTACAGGTATTCAAGTGCTGAAGTGCCTAGGTGCAACGTTTGACAACAGAGCATTTTCCTTTGTGGGTTTTCCTTTGTGATATTGATAATAGTTTCTTGAAAACAGCAGGCATACATGTTGAATGACTGAATGAACATTCAGTCATTTTTTCATTCCATGGAGTTGACCACATTAAAAAGCTATGTATGAATTATTTTCCTCTTTGGAGAACTGAAATAAAGCTATGCTTCTTCTCATAACTATACTTTTACCTTGATTCATTCAGCCAGCTGGGGCTTCATATTAACCTGGCTTTGGAGACCAGTCTTATTTTGCAAGAGGCTACAAACTGTCATTCTACTATTCTATTTCCTCAGTAGGATTCTTCTCTTTGGCTCTTTCACCTGACTATAGAAGAATCATTCAACACAGAAGCTATTGACAAAAAGGGACAATTTTGGTATAAATAGGAGTAGGTCATGATTAACTAATAGAAACTTGATTCTCAAAAACGGTGAAATCTAGGAAATTTTTATCCTCCTAAATAGGATTCTTTATTAGATTGTGCCACAATATGCAAGTGCACAAATTTTAGATTGTTTTCATTTCTTTTCACATTATAAGCAAACATTTGATTGAAATTTGACATTAGAAGTTTGACAGATTTAACTCAGCTTCCCATGAGCTTGATAGCATCTTCAGAAAAATAGCATTATGTTCCTACCCTCCAGGAGCTAGAGAATTGGCGTTTTAAAGAATAGTGTATGAGAAAGGTGATTAATAAACTACAAAAATTATGAGATTATACATTCTAGAAAATCTTTTCAAGAACTCAAAAAATAAATGGGTCTAATTCATTTAGCTAAGAAAAATATAAGTAAGATAGCATAAGACAGCAGTAAAGACATACTGGGAGAACACTGGGCTTTGCATTTTCTTGTCTGACCTTGAGCTTCTTTGGAGCTTAGGATGCCAATCTGTAGACTAAGGACAGGAGTATCTGCCGTTCACTTTCCAATGATTTTGAGATGTTTGTTAATATAATAATAATGAGAGCATTATAATGTTAAAGGTCTTACAGATATACTATGACTTATCATGATTTGGCTATGACAAAAGCACAAATTTGAAGCCACACATACCACATTGTTTGAATCTCAAACTCTGCCACTTATTATAATACCTTAAAAAAGGCAGCCAACTTTTCTGAGTCAAAAAATTATGGCTTCACCTTTAAAATGGAGATAAGTTGTTGGGATAAAAACAATTAAATATATAAAATATTATATTTTACACAGTAGATAGTTAATTTATAGTTCTCATTATCATCATCACAGGTAAGAAATAAAAAAAAAAAACTTTTTCTAAGCATTCATTTATTCAACAGCTATTTTGAGTGTTACTTGTACATTGAAAATTAGATTTACTGTCTAATTATGATTTAGTGTCAGCTTATGATGTCAGTGGAGACAAAATGAAATCATTTTAATTCATATTAAGGGAATATTCTGCCCATAAATAAATAATTTAAGTTCGTAACCAACCAATAAGATTTAAGTTGTGCACAAATTGTTTTTGTTTGTGTAATTTTGTTTTATTTTTTTAGATTTATATAATAAATTATCCATATCCTTACCTGTTCTTCCTTGTAATTAGCAACATATTTGCAAGATGGTCACCAAGCTTAAAAACTCTGAACTCTGTAAGGGCAAACTTTGTCATAGTTAACTCTGCCTTTCAGTGTCTAGGAATAGCATATAGAATTTACATTTTATTCTGGAGGAGATGGAAGCCATTTAAAAATATTGAGCATAGGAGTTTCATGAACTGCCTGTGTTTGAAGAGACTTATTTTGCCTATATGTGAGAAGAGATGGTTAAGGGGGCAAACGTGAAGGCAGGGAGAACTTTAAATGGTCATTGCAAAAATAAAAGGAAAACATGATAGTAATTTGGTCTTGACTGGCTTTCGTGGGAGTTCGTGATAAATGATTAGATTCCAGATCTGTTTCGAAAGTAGAACTACAGAATTTGCTGGTGGATTGTAGTGTGGTATGAGAAAAAGAGAAGAGTCAAACCTGAGTCCAAGGATTTTGAATTTAGATTTAGGGAAAATGTTGAAGCAGAAGACAAATTTGACAATTATTGGAGTAGAGGTGGTATTCAATGTCAAGGAACTGGAAGAAAGATCACTAGAGAATGAATGTAGAGAGGAAAAAAGATGAGATCCCCAGGCTGAGCACTAGAGTACTTCTAAGTTTAGAAGTCAAGGAAATGGGAAGGAATCAGAAAAGAGAACTGATATGAAAGGCAGACTGATATGAAAGAGAAGAACTCAAAAAGATATTGGTGTCTCAGAGATGAGAAAGAAAGTAAAAATGTAAAGATGTTTTAAAGAAGAGGAAAAGGAAGTGGTCAACTGTGTCAAACATTGCTAATAAGCCAAATAAGATGAGAACCAAGAATATATTTTTAGATTTGGCAAAGTAAAGGTTCATTAATAACCTTCACAAAAGCTCTAATACTAGAAAGATAACTTGATAGTAATACATTCATAAGAAAAGAGGAAGAGAAATAGAAACAGTGAGAATAGACAACTCTTACAAGGGTTTTGCTATTAAAGGGAGGAAAGTAATTGTGGGGGGAATGACTCAAAGAAAATATAGGGATGATATTAATAAATTTGGCCCAGGCACTGACAAATCAGATTGGTTGCAGGATATAGATCTGGAGTAGTCTTGGAGAGCCCTGCTGATCTGGTCTTGAGTTGGTGAATGGGGGTGGGGCTAGTGTATAAATGAAAGTGTTGGTTCTAATAGAAACACAATCCCTTATTTCCTTATAAGAGGAAGGAGCACAGAGAAGAGACATAGGTGAGCTGCTAAGTGGTGATAGAGGGCATGTAGAAGTTCTTTCCTGGTTGCTTCTATTTTTTCTGTGAAAGAGGAAATTTATTACCACCTCAAATTTTCTCTTCCTCAGGATCATTACACAACCACATTTTTCTGAGATTAGTGGAGAATTCTGGAAATCCTACTCACTAGACCAACTTTTGATTCATTATCTCTGTCTCTCTCCAGGATACATCCAACTGTGGAACTTCTATCACATCTCAGCATCTAATTTCCTTTAGAACCAGTTTGTTTAGAATGTGATTAACCCTGGCCCTGTGGCAACTTGCTTTGCTGTGGAGTGGCCCAGAAAGAAAACATGTCTTGTATCCAGGGCCATCATAGGACCTGACTCAGATTAGGTGTTCAACAAATATTTATTGAATGACTATGGGAAGGAAGGAAGGAAGGAAGGAGGGAAGGAAGGAAGGAAGGAAGGAAGGAAGGAAGGAAGGAAGGAAGGAAGGAAGGAAGGAAGGAAGGAAGGAAGGAAGATTCAATTTGCATCTAGAAAAGACCCCACTAACATAGCCTAATTACATATGTTTTGCTCAGGAGATTTACATTTTGTTTATAGTTAATTCTTCTGTTTCATGTTTGATATTCCAAGATTTTTGCCTAGATTCACAAATAAATCCAATGTGGCCGAAGGTGGCAGTGTTTGATTGCTTGCCTCTCTCTCTACCTCTGAAGTTAATATGATGCTATCTGAGAGCAAAAGCACAGACAGGGAGGAATTTAATGCAAATTTAGCCAGGAGTCTAGTGCCACTTCACAAAATATTGATTAGGTGTCTGATTTGCTTTCCCCTGACGATGGGCCATAGGCATAAACCAATGAGGTGGGCTCAATTCCAGCTCGTCATGGTCATTCGATAAAGCCAGGCAACCAATGAGGAACAGCTACCTTTTGATTGGGTGAGAGGCCAGTGAGGGAGAAAACCGTCTTAGCAACAGCAGCAGAAAATATTGCACATGCCCTTGCACACACACACAAACACAGACATCACGCTTTACCACCATGCTGCAGTGAACAGTTGCTGATTGTATCTCTTAAGGCTTTTGTTTAGCCACAGTCCCACTTCCAAAGGACTAGTTTCTGTTCACAGATCACACTGCTTACCTGGTCAGTCAGTTTATAATTCCTTTTTAATGGAATAAAGGAGTAATATTACTCTCTCTGCCCCTCTCCAACACATATATTATTAAGAGCAAACTTTGATCTGCAGGTAAATGGCACATACTTTTTTCTTGAAATGTGCAGTTCTGATTCCTTTTAGGAAGGTGGTCCCACCACTGCCCTCTCTGACCCAACAAGCAGATAGAGAAGGAGGTGTGGTGTGAAGGACAGGCCCATTGCTGGACTGTTGTTCTTTGTGCTTCTTGTAAGAACTGCAAAGGGATTTCACCAGGCTAGCACAGGCTTTGTGTCATTATTTTTCTCACAATCTCCCCCTTTCATTGCTCCATGGCCTTCATATCCAAGGCCCAGGAAAACTTTTCTGTTTTTAGCATGACATTTGACAATGCCTTTCATAGCCAGGGTTCCAAACATTTAACATTCTTATTTGAAATGCTCACTTCTGCTGCTCTCCACTGTGTTTTTCTGTTTCTTGAGCAGCTGCTCTTACTCCCCAGGTGCCAGGGCATGGGGGCTGCCTCCTAACTCATGGTTTCCCTAAATTAGTAGCTGCCATGGCTTACTTCTCTCCTCTCTATGCTCCCACATCCCATATTCCAACTCTGATTCTATTTAGAGGCAAGTGGTGATGGCAGGTAACTAGAGCAGGGAGCTTATTGGTTCCCAATATTCTTCTTTCCTTGATGAACTTTGCTTCTATGCTCTGACTGCTGATGTCGGCATGAATCTTTGATCCAAGAGCATCTGTCCATGGATTACCCAGTCCTGCTAATGGCTCTCACTCATGTTCTCTGCTAACAGTCATATTCTGTCTGGGAAGAAAAACCAATCAGTTAGGACAACATTTATCCAAGAAGCATGAAGCTACATTTTATACTAGAGTAAAGAAAATTGAGATGATGTCATAGTCGTTTTCTAGTCCAAGCATGAATATGGTTTAGGAAATGGTAGCCACTTGTTTTCTCTTGCTCACAAAACAAAGGGAAATTACATGGAAGGGAAACAGGAGAGAATTAAAGTAGATAAGGAGAACAAGTTTCTGAATATGAGGGCTAACAGAAACTGGAATATATTACCAAATTAGCATTTGGAATTACTTTTCGAGTTACATAAAATACTCATCCCCTGGGTATTGGAAATGATGACCTACAGTGAAGTATGGTATAAACTTTGGAGTCAGATTGGTCCAAATTTAAGTTGTAATTTTACTGTAATCTAATAGTGTGGTGTTAGCAAATTTCTTAGCCTTTTAAAAATCTGTAAAATGAAAGTCACACTATCAAACATAGAGATTTAAATAATTATATATTCAAAATTCCTAGGTTAAAGTTTACCGTGTGATAAACATTCAAAAATGTTAACTCTTATCCCCAATTCTAGAATTCTCAGAGCTTTCTTCCACCAATAGACCTATGGACGCAGTGTCGTTAATCATTTAAAAAACAAATGAGTGTCTACCCATGAAAATTTACATTTTGGGAAAGAAAAGACAAACAAGTTATATAACAGGGAGCAGTTGAGGTAAGGCAAAATTAATGCCCATTTTGTAGAGCCAGTATATACACATATGGTGGGCTATCTACCTGGGTTAGAGCCATCTAGGAAAACATTATGGAAAAATTAGGACTTGATTCAAGCTTTAAAGAAATGCTAGAATTTGGAAAAGCTTAAGAGATGGCTTTAGAGAGAGGGAGTACGCTTCCCAAATGAAGTAGAAGCATTGGCAAACTCTTAGAAGAAGAAATGAGTGTGATTGTTGAAGTCTGAAATGATGAGAGTGGTTTGCAGGGAAGAGAAACTCTTAAAGTACATTGATAAAGAGTTCAAGCCCTAAAATTAGGCCTATCTTGGTTTCAGTTCAGGAACTATCATTTATGTCTTTGTAAGCCTGTTCCTTAGCTGTAAAATGGGCATAACATTAGTGAGGACTGAATGGTATTGGAATGCAATAAAATACTTCAGGTTGGTCTGACTGCAAGAAAACATCCTTTAACCAACACACACACTGCCTTTATAACAGGACAGCTAATCAAATATTTTTAATGTGAGAATAAAAAGATAACAGATACAGCTGTGGATGACGGCTGGCAGAATTAATCCTATGCATCTTAGAAACTCCATGACAGTGACCTTTGGTGTCCTCCTTTTCAGACAGCTGCTTATACCCACCTCTTCCTCTGTGGACTGTGATTCAATACAGAAGCATTTTCCCTTTTATCTCCCCATTTGCATGCTTATATTAGACATGGATTTAGTTAGACCTGCATCTGTTAAGATGGCTAGCCAATAATAGAAGCCCCACAGGGACTAACTCGGTCTGGTTTCGGGACTGGGCCTAGCAAGTGAGGTCTAGATCAGGAAGCTATTAGCTGCAGAGTCAGAGAATATATTCATCTGTCATCACTTTTTAATTAAAAATAGACTGGTAGCACTTGCATTCTACCACTCTGTTGCAGAAAGTTGAGCACCATTCTTTTCCCTGCCCTGAGTGTTCCCACAGCACTTATATCTTCTTCCTGATCCAAAGTCTGTGGGGCTTGATCAGAGACCATGAGAAACTTGATCTTTAGAGGGAAACAGGCAAAAAGCATAATCTCTTCCCAAGTCCATATGTAGGTCAGTGAGAGTACTTATACCATGGATATCTTCAAATGCTACAAATAAGGACTTTTCCTCTGTGGAGAATGGCATGTTAAACATTGATTGTCACACTACTGGAAGAGAGGTAGGATGAATTTCCAGCTGGCAATTTCTGATATTATCATTGTGAAATAGGATTTTTCAAACTTCAGGTTCTGTTCTTCATTTGCCATCACATTAAGTTCACTTATTTCATTACTTATATAGAATAGAAACTTGAGAAATAATATGGGATCGTTTTATGAGCCTATTCAGCTGGACCTAAGTTAAAATCCTCACTCCTTAATTACTTGTCACGTAGCCTTGACCTTGTTTATTTAACTGCTTTAAGCCTTGGTTTTCTTATCTGTAAAATAGGATTAATAATAGTATCAACTTAAGGTCACTGTGAATATTCAATGAAATCTTTCATGTAAAGTATTTAATACAGTACCTAGCATGAAACAATCAGGCAATAAATGTAGGCTATTTTATTCATATTTATAATTCTGGTTGAAGGACACAATAAAAAATTGATCAATAATTCCAATACCATTTTCTCAGGCTTGTCATGAATATAAAAGTTTAATAAAGACATCATTTGACCCTGTTATCTGAACCATGTAACAGTGTATATTACTCTGGTGTTTTTTCATTTAAAGATGTGCAAAACAAAATGCAGCACAATCTTCACTCCTTAAATCGACATAATGCACAAATTATATATTCAGCATTTTATAGTAATATACAAATAAAGCATCAATATATTTGCAGCTTCATCAACACAAAGCACTTATTTTGTGCTTGTTTTCCATAGCCATACCAGAACAAAATGATTTTTGACAAGTACAGTTTCTATTCTTTTGGAGTTCATGGTGTAAAAGAGACAATACTGAGATCTGTTTCATAGGTAGACAGATGAGAGACACACACACACACACAGAGGTATTCTGAAAGTAGAATAAAAATGTTTATATCAAGAGCTAATTCGTAAAAATATGAAGCAATTTATGAGCATGATGAGATATAAATTCATTTTAGGTAAGTGTGAGTTAGCCATTTTGGAATCTTGCTCATGGGCCAATAGATTTTGATGAAATTTAGTTACCTGTGTTGACTAATTTTGTTTTATCTTTGAAGTATAATTTCATATATATATATATATATATATATATATATATGTATATATATATATATATATATATATATATATATAACAAATATATTTGTTTAATTTATTATCTTTCTCCCTTTTTAAAAATCTCCACATATTGGAGGGAAGGAACATTTGGTGAGTTTCTTCCAGTTTTAGTATTTGTCAAACTGGATTGAGCCCATTCACATGGGAAACCAAGTAATGTTTAAAAAAGCCTTTAATCTCAGAATCTAGATTTTTAAGTCAGTTTCTTTCCTCTTCCATGAACCCTTGAGACCCTTCACCTTTATACCAGTGGAGACATATTTAGACTGTAAAAAAAAAAATTTTCTCCTTAAAACTTATTTAGCTCTGATGACATCAGCTGTATTTGCAGTGCACCTGATTAAGGCCATGATACTAATTCAATTCTTGAATGATTCGAAATTCAAATTACCAGACTTGGTTTAGTAATAGGCATTGCTGCCTGGCTCCAGAACAGTAGAGGAAATAGCCAGACTCCTCTTAAGTTAACAAAATGCTCTTGAGTCTAACCTGAATCTAATGGGAAAATAATATTAACTATGAATGACAAAGACTTACATATTTCATATGAATATTTCATTAATAGAAGCAGCCTTTTTCTAGGTGGCTCATATCCATGTGAATACATTGAGAAGTGCACTGGTAGAATGGAAGAACCCCAAGCTTTGGAATTAGACTGATTTTAAATTATGCCTTGTCAGTTGCCAGTGGTGTGATCTTTAGCTAATTATTTAGTTTCTCTGAGCCTGTATATCTTCATCTATAATAGGGGATTTGTTTGTCTATCTCAAAGGATTTGGGGCTAATTAAATGAGACCACTTACATCACTGGGCCTAGCATATAAAAGGCACTTAAGAAATGGAATCTAGGATAGCTTATATAAGGTGAGGAGTCTTGACTCTCCATTCATTCAACAAATATTTACTGAGTGCCTACAATTCATTTATCCCTTCAATTCAACCAATGTTTATTGAATACCTACTATATTCTTAGTAGCATACTCAGGGTTCAGGATACATTAATGAGCTAAAAAAAAGACAAAAATCATAGCAAAGCCTACTTAGACATAATAATAATAATAATAATAATAATAACAATAATTTTATATGTTACAAAGAGGTATGTCTTATGAAAAGAAAGAACAAAGTAGGGTAAGGGGGAATCTAAAATGATGTAGATGGGGAAAGGACGAATTTTAATTTAGGGCGGTGAGGGAATGGCTTATTGTGTAAGTAAAAAATGACCAAAGCTTTAAAAGAGGTGTGGAGCAAGCTGTCCTCCTGTGGATTTCTGGGGGAAGAGACTCATAGGCCAACTAAATCACCAGTATAAAGATCCTCAAGTAGACTGTACCAGACAACTTCAAGAAGTATCAGGAAGGCCAGTTACTGTGCCAGTCACCAGATATAGAATGGTAAACTGAATAATCAGAACTATGTTCAAATTCAGCCTGTCACTTACTAGTTCTATGATCTTAGCTAATGATTTAATTTCTCTGAACTTATATCCCCTTCATTTATAAAATGAGATTTGAACATCTGTTTTAAAGGATTATCTGTCTCAAAGAATTAAAAAAGTCATTTTCCCAAGTTATCTCTGAAGCTAGAATTTGTAGATTGTCCTTCAGCAGAATAGGAACTACTGTTTATTTTTGTCTGGTTCTGATCCATTTGGTTGCTATTACATCCTCTTACACTGAACTTATTCTAATACTCCAGCACCACTGGTGGGGCAGCAAGGAGATTAAATTGACTGAAATAGAAGGATGAAAGAGATAAGCATAATTTGTTCATTCGACCAATAGATATTGAGCTCCTACTATGTTCCAGGCACTTATTGCATGAAGAAGAACAATGCATAATATGGTAAAGAATTTTAAATACTGGAATAGTACTAAATTTTGTGCGTGTGTGTGTGTGTGTGTGTGTGTGTGTGTGTGCATGTAAGCTTATAGTTTCTTCTCAGAATCTGTGCACCAAAGTTGATTCAGGTATTTATGGGATTTTTATCAGCAACTTCTGGTGAATTGTGGGTTGGAGGTTGAGAGAACAAGAAAGGGACATGGTGACTCTTCAACATTAGTCTTCTCAAATTTTTCTCTTATTGTCTCTGGCCGCCTATAATGATATGGAAACAATACTGGATTCAGATTCAGAAGACCTTGGTTTGACAACTGCCCCTTCAGGTTTTAGCTGTGTGATTTGAGTTCAACCTTTAACTCTATTAGCTTCATTTTTCTCATTTATATGAGGAAAATAAAATCTCTATTGCATCTGCTGCTCAAACATCAAAGATCAAATGAGGAAATGTATTTGAAATCATTTGATAAACTATAAAACTAAACAAGATGAGATGTGGTGCTGGTCATTGCTGAAAAATAGAAAAGGCTGATGGGACTGGGGGATGGTCAGGTTTCTATTGTAAAAAAGAGTAATTTGGGTATTATTACACAGAGTAGACATGTAAAATGACTAATTTTTTTGTGTGCACATTAGTTAATTTTGTTTTTCTAGGAGCTCAGATGGGACTCTCTGATGGATGTGCCATCCATGACAGAGTCAAGAAAACAATGTGATTCCATATTGTGACCCTTCCAGGACTGAACTAAAGGAGATAGGCTAGTAAGAGGCACAGGCTGGGCAGACGATTTCAAAGCTGTCTGCTCAAGGAAACCCTGCTAAGGCCTAGAAAGTGGGATGAGTAGAGAAATTCCCCCTTTTTTTCTAAAAAAATTGTAAAGTTTACTTTCGACCCAGCTTTCTGGTGCTCTGTGTTTTACATTTCAGGCATGTAAGAATACAGTCACCCAGTGGGAAATGGTGGTGCTGTACCCTCCTTTCCAAGCTCAGCAGGCCCATCTGGGCTAGCTGAGAGCAAGAAGGAAAAAAGTGGCATATGTTTCAGTAGGAGAAAAACACTTTTAAGTGTCAAACTTAAGGCTAGTTTTTGGAGAAAAGAGAATTATTCAGGAGAAAGGCAGCCAGATGCTCTGTAAAATCATGTGTCTCATTGTAGCATAAATTGAGTATGGGCAGGAAAGAGTCACTGAATCTTAAGAATTATTGAACCTCATAACTCAGGCAAAACATAGATTCCCTTGTGTCTCTGCTTATATATTGGTCTTACTCTCCATACTGTAAGCTGCTCCTAAAGAAGACGAAGGTTTTGCATTGTTTTTTTTTGTTGTTGTTTGTTTGTTTGTTTGTTTGCTTTTAATCTCTGGGGCTCACTCCAGCACTTGGCATTCCACAGTTGCTCCTTATATGTGATTAAATAGAATGGTTGCCCTGGCCCTTTCTATACACCAATACTTGCCAGGAGAGAAAGGCAATCCTTGAGTCTTTCACAAGTAACTTACCTCAGTGTTACATAATCTTTAATATTTGAGGAAGATTTTCATTTTGTTAAAAAATTTTAAAAATTCTCCCCTTTGGTAACTGTTCATTTTGATTGTGCTTATAACACTAGCAATGGGTTAGAAGTGAATCAGCAGGCAAATATATGGACTCTTTCTATAGACAGCGCTTCCTAGGGGCACTGTGGCAGTCTCAGGTTTGCTGTAATGGTTTGCAGCCCTCATCCTGAAGCCAAATAGGTCATTTCTTCCCATATGTCCTTGGTGCCTTTTGAGCTTCTGTCCCGGAGCTGGAGCTCAGAGAGAGTGACTCCGTCACTGAGGAAGTCCACACATGGGTCCTTTAAGAGGAAAGTCTGTGACTCCCTCAGACCCTTATCTCACTCAGCCACAGTTTCCACTAGTTTTCACAACCAGCATTTGTGGAGACTTCTCTTCCTGACACTGGAAACCTGGAATGGGGAATTCAGTGTGGAGCTGTGTGTGGAGAAAGAAGGATGGCTGTCATCAGGCTCCCTTCCCTCACCCATAGTTAACTTCTGAACGGAAGAAAGTCTGTACTTCTCCCCTTACTAACCATGTGCCTGGTACACAAGTGTGGGCTCCCATCATCTGACAGTGTGCCACTATTGTTTAACCTGTGTATAAAAGGCACCACCATGCGAGGGGGTGCCACACCCTTGTTTGATAATACTGCCACCCAGTGAGTTGGGCATCGTCCTTTCTGGAATAAAGAGCTACCTTGCAGTTGTCTACAGTGCCCTGCATTTTCTTCCAACTGCCTGAGTCTCATGCCTGTCACCTCAGAACCACAAATCTGCAGCAACACATTTGGTGTAGTCAGGAGCAAGATTCCTTGGTAAGGGAGCTGTCTGTCCCATCAGAGGAAGGTAGGGACATGTGGCCCCCACAAAGTATGTGGTATCCTATGGCAGCACTATTAATGACTTGGACCCCACCTAAGACTTAGGAGGCAGTTGATGGGTCCCCAGTAAGAATTGAGAAGGTGCTCTGCTCCCTGGAGGAGCAGCTGACAGAAAAAGCACAAGCTGCAGCCAGCCGAGTGGGCTGGGTGCTTTTAACAACTTTGAAGGAGAACATGGATGAAGGTCTAATGGAAGCCACACAAGTAGAGTGGCTTTGGCAGAAGTCAGATGCCTTGGACGTGAGGGTGCAACAATCAAAAGCTGAGCTCCAAAGAAGTTCACCCTCAGATCTGCTCTCATAGGCAGGGAAGGTGTCCTGGAAGAAGTCCACCTGCAAGTACACCCCATAATACATCAAAAAATAAAGCATGAACAACCCCTGGGTCTTGGAGGGATGTGAGCTGGCAGCCCCAGTGTGACTGAGTTCACCACGTATATCCCATATACACCTGTGGAATAGCGGGACTTGGGAAGGAATGTCAGCAATGCCCTGGCAAATCACTGCTGCCCTGGATACTGCACCTTTGGGATGAGGGGCCAATGGTATTTTCTGCTCCCTTGATGAGATGGAGAAATTGGCATCCATAACCATATAGCCCTCATTACAGCAGCATCTTCAGAACAGTTTTGCTTGTCTCAAGGTCAGGGGAACCATACCCTGATGGAATGGCTTACTTCCACTGTGTGGACAGTTTGGAATGAAGCTGGAGAACTCTCAGAGCATGTGAGTAAATGGTAAACATATGCTGAATTAGTGCAGATTATTTGTGAACTGAGAATGCGTCAAGTTATGTTTAATTTGAATACGTGGGGACTGAATGATGAATGGTTTGTGACTGGCAGGCAGAATCTAGTGTTGGGGATTGCCCCCATCTACCGCTTTTGGCTCATTGGTTGCCATCTTGGCCCCTAATGTGGGGAAACGTATACATGAAGTGTATAGAGGGGAGAAGCCATGAGGAGGGGAACAGAAATGTCTGTGTGATACCATCTAGACCCCTGAAGGGACATACTCATTACCCGCCACAGAAAGTGCTGAAACCAAGGAGCATTGTCAATGTTAAGTAATATCACTTGCCTGGTGTACATGATGAAATTGGGGCTACAATTCAGGAATTGGAGAAAGCTCAGATTGTGCATCCCACCCATAGTCCTTATAATGCCCCTGTGTGGCCAGTGAAGAAGCTGATAACTCACAAAGAATGACTGTGGACTATCAGGAATAGAATAAAGTGACTCCCCCACTGCATGCAGCAGTACCAGCCATCAATGATCTAATGGATCAACTAACTACAAGGCTGGGAATATATTACTATGTCTTGGATTTGGCTAATGCTTCTTTCTTCTAAGATTTAGCTCCCAAAACTGAAGACCAATTTGCCTTCAAGTGAGAAGGAAGACAATGGACTTCTATGGTATTAACCCAAGGCTATTTACATAGCTCAACATTTTGCCATGGGTTGGTAGCCCAGAATTTGGCAACCTGGACCCAACCAGCAATGGTGGAATTGTTTCATTATATTGATGATATCATGTTAACCTCTGCTTCCCATACATATATAGAGCAAGCAGCACAGGTGCTATTAAAGTATCTGAAAACATGTGGCTGGGTAGTAAATGAAGCCAAGGTTTAGGAACCTGGCTTGTCTGTCAAATTCTTGGGTGTTGTCTGGTTGGGTAAAATGAAAGCTATCCTTGTTCTATAATTGATAAGATACAAGCCTATCCATGATCCATTACAGTTAAAGAATTGCAGAGTTATGTGGGCCTTTTGGGATACCAGAGAGTGTTTGTGCCCCACCTAGCACAGCTAGCAGGACCATTGTATGGCCTGATCAAGAAGGGAGCTACTTGGGAGTGGGAGCTACTTGGGACTGGAACAAAACATCAAAGAAAGCATTTACTGCCACCAAGTAGGTGGTGCAGCAAGCCCAAGCTCTATAAGTAACAGATCTCAGTAAACCCTTTGAACTGGAAGTGCATGTAACAGCAGAAGGATGTGGCTGGGACCTATGGAAATGTTTAGAACAAACTAGAACTTCAGTGGGTTTTTGGTTCCAATTATGGAAAGGTGCAGAAAGCCAGTACTCACTAATAGAGAAGCAATTAGCAGCTGTATATGTGGTCTTACAGTCTACTGAGGCAATGAGTGACTGGCATGGCCAAAGTGTAGGTGTGCATCACTTACCCTATACAAGGTTGACTACACACATGGATACAGGCAACCCAAACAGGGGTGACCCAAACCCCTACCCTGAATAAATGGGGTGCCTATCTGGAACAATGGAGTACCATAGCTGCTAGCTCTCTAGGCATGGAATTACAGATGGTTTTAGGCCCAGTTGAGTTTACCACTGACAATACTGGATGCTGAAGTTCCTATAGATTTAGAAATGTCCCCCTACAGAGAAGAGAAGCCACTGATATCCACTGATGCATGGTACACAGATGGGTTCAGTAGGGGGCAGGGAGCCAAGTGAGTAGCTATAGGTGTGAAACCAGTTACTGATCACATTTGGTATGATACAGGTACAGGCCAAAGCAGCCAATGGGCTGCACTGCAGGCTGTATAGATGGTTATAGCCCATGAAGATGGCCCCTTGACTATTTGTACTGACAGTTGAGCAGTGTTTAATGGCCTAATATGGTGGTTGCCTACGTAGAAATGGCAAAACTGGATAGTGGGCCATAGACCCTTATGGAGACAAGCCATGTGGCAAGAGCTATGGGAGAAAGGACAAGACAAGGACATAACTGTTTATCATGTTACAGGTTGTGTCCCCTTGGTGACTCCAGGAAATGATGAGGCAGCTGCGCTCTCACGTGTGCAATGCTGGAAAAGCCTCCTGTCACTGATGTGGCACACTGGCTCCACAGACGATTGCAGCATGTGGGTGCCAAAACTATGTGGACAGTGAAGCAACAATGGAACTTTCCCCTGAAGAGGGAAGATGTCACAGATGCCTGTGCCAAGTGTCTGGTGTGCTGACAGGATAAGCCTCATCCTCACTGCATAAAGCGGGGGCATGCCCAAGTAACAAGCGGAAAGGTCCCATTAATCACATAGCAGATAGATTATAGAGGACCTCTTCAAAAGGCTCAAGGGATATCGTATGCCCTTAATGGCATGGACACGGCTACCAGGTTGTTGTTTGCATGGCCCTGCGTGGCTGCATAGGCAGGCCTAACATCTACTGAGCACTAGGTCTTAGCTCTCCTGGGAGGTGGAGCCTGCCTTCTAGTGGCATGTTGTTGTTCCCTGTATTGTTGTGGCCTGTGGGTACAGAACTCTGCCCTCCTGCTGTGATCACATACCAAACCTCCATAGGTGTATGGAAGGAACCCTGAAGAGGTGGAATATGTGGAGAAAGGAAGATAACCATAGTCAGGCTCTCTTCCCGCACCTGTAGCTAACTTCCGAGAAAAAGAAACTTAGCACGTCTCCCCTTGTGTAACCATGTGCCCAGTACACATGCATGTGCTCCCATCATCTGGTAGTGTGCTACTGTTGTTTAACCTGTGTATAAAAGGTGCTGCCGCCATGCGAGGGGGTGCCATGCCCTCGTTGGATAACACTGCTTCCCTGTGAGGTGGGCTGTGCCCTTGCCGGAATAAAGAGCTACGTTGCAGTTGCCTACAGCTCCCTACATTTTCTTCCAACTGCCCAAGTCTCATACCCCTCACCCTGGAACCACGAATCTGCAGCAACACAATCTGGGACCACTTGCTCTTCTGAGGGACCTCTGCAGCTGAGATGTTTCTTCTGATTTTCAATCTCCACATGAGTGTAGGACTAGCTCATTTTGTGTCTCTGCCCCTCCTACCAGTCTCACAGAGGTAGCCTTTTCTGTGTGTCCCTAGTTGTAGGACTTCTGTTCAGCTAGACCTCAGGCGACTCCTAATGATGACTATTCTGTAGTTTAGTTGTAATTTTGATGTGGTTGTGAGAGGAGGCAAGCATAGCATTTACTGACTCTGCCATCTTGACTGGAAGCTCCTATCTTTACATTTTAAAGTCAGATATTATGTGTTCCTAAATAGAAAATGATTCATTTTATTGGGAGATTCTCAATTTAAAAAACTTAATAATTTTATTATTAAGTCTCAAATAGAATCCCCCAAATTCTTTCCAACATATCCCAGTTATGCAATTGTTATAATTTCCTGTGTGAATGGCATGAAAAAGGTAGATCAACACTGTTATAAATTATGCTTGTTGCAATTATTCACCCTGAGAGATTGATTTTAAGTGAAAAGAATGTTAATATTGGTGGAAGGGATATGTTAGAGGAATCCAAAATGTTGCATTTTTATTTTTTAAGTTTTATTTACTAAGATAATGAAATAAAGATGGCAAGTTGAACGTAAAGATATTTCATAATGGTGGCCAGTGTCTGATGGGATTTGATTTATTTCTGCAGATTCGCACCTTGCCAACTGAATCTTTCTTGCTTCTTTCAGGAGACACTGAGTTTGAAGAGTCAGCAGGAACTGAAAAGGTAAATGTTATTACATCTAGTTTGCTATACTATGAAATTGAACAAGGATTGACAAATTTCAAAGTGTCACAGTCATATAATTCATACGATTCATTAAATAACATTTAAATGAAAAGTAAATGATAACCCTCCTATTTAAAAATAATTGAGGAAGTGTTTTTATATTGAATGGAAACATTTAAACTTCATTTCTATTTAATAAAAACACCCAATACAGGAGGAAAATAAACACAAATGGATCTGAAACTGACCTTAAATTACTCTTCCAACATTCTGGAAGTGTGTACTAGGGGTGCCACCCTTTCATCTGGGTGGCCATGGAGAATGGTCAGTACTGAGAAAGTGCACTTGCAACTTAAATGACCCTCTCTATTCCCCACATTCAGGCAGGGAGTAGAGAACATAGCATGAACTCAGTGGTCTCAGGAGTAAGGTTACCATATTTAGCAAATAAAAATACAACACATGCAATATTTGGAATGTACTTATACTAAAAATGACTTATGCTTTATCAGAAATTCAGATTTAATTGGGCATTCTGTTTTTATCTGGCAATCCTACTTAGGAGGGAGTTGTGGGGTTAGAGATCTGGGAAAACATTAAGAAGCAGGTAAGAAGTAGTGAGTGAATATTATAGTAGGGAAATGGAGATACCAATATCATTTCTACATCATGTACTTGAAATGAGACTCACACAGGACTGCTAAGGACACACAGGGGCAAGGTGCTTGTCAGAGAGCGTTTCAGATGACAGCAGTGCTGATTCTTAAAGACCAGAAATAACCTACAAAAAGAAGATGGTGGGGGCTGAGGAAGGGCATTGCAGGCAGCACAAAGCATGTCCAATGGAGGCGCAGAGAGGGTGAAACTGTTAGACAGGACAAAGGTCTCAAGATCTAGACAGTTCTTACTAAATGCTATTCTTGCTAAATGTTAAAATGTAGCACAGTATTTTGCAGTCATAGCTGTAAATAGCATAAGCTTGACTGGGAACCCAATAAGATAAGTGTAGACAATTGCAAAAAGAAATCAATATGTAATTAACCAAAGAGTGTACTACTCAATGACTAAGTCCCCCTTCAGGAAGACAGAACTTTGGCTATGAATCTCCCCACCCCAACTCATTTACTTGCTACAAGTAATAAAACTATCTAACAACAAACAACTCTCATTCTTGAATGGAACACCTTAAGTTCAGTTACAAAACAACTTCAATATCTGTCTCCAGGAAGTCTTTCTGGTCCCACCTGGAGGGAATTCATCTTTCCCCTCTCTGTACTCTCATGGCCCTTTGTTGGAGCCTGAATCACCTAGCTCTTGCACTTTCTGTATTGAGACATCTTTGATGTGGGCCCCCTATCAGTTGCAGGTAGTAGATTAAGGGACAGATTCCAGATTCATCTACTGTCGTAGCTGAGCAGATAACCCAGCAGTGAACCTAGTTGAGCAGACCTCACTTTTTGCAGAAGATTGAAAATAAACACATCAAATGTTTCAACAATTTTTTGAGCAATGTAAAATTTTGCATATTCATATATGCACTTAAGTAAGCACCGATAATTAATTTCTGTCACATTGGACTTAACTATTTGGGATTGTTTCCATGTGAGAGAAATAAAAACATGAAAGTAAACAAAATACAAAAATATGTACAACTCCTTGCATTCCCTAAGATTTGTCCTCAAGCCAACTCAGACTGCTTAAGTGTATGAGGTAAATTCTTTATTGCACGTCACAGTGTCTACTACTTTTGAAAGTGAGATTTTAGAGGAAAGAGGTTGTGCTATATTTTGTGTGATACTTTTATTCCCATGTTTAGGATCCTCACCTGCTTAAGTTTTTCAACTATGATGCTTTTTGCTTTAGGGGACAAAGAAACTGAGGAGTCATGGGTAAATAGGGGAGAAGAACTTTCTTGTTCTCTTTTTCCCATAATGATATGATCTGGAGACTAGCTTTCCCAGAGATAAGAACATGGAAAAGGTGACTTGTCTAGTAGCTTTAGGGTGTAGATAAATTTATTTTTTTTAATGCTTCTTTCAAGAACTTTACCAACCAGAATTAGTTTTTTGGTTTTTGTTTGTTTGTTTGTTTGTTTGTTTTTGTTTTTCTATTATCATTGTTCTTGTTTTGTTGGTAGTGGGGCCAGGACAGGCTATGTGAGAAATTATGCTTTGCCCATCACCTGTCTAAGTGTCAGAATGGTTCAAACTTTTCAACTCTAGAAGTGTTTATCTCGTGCCAGAAGTTAATGTTGTATGTTGATTTTCTCTTTCATTTTCTTCACACATTTCTTAAAAGTGCTCCATACAAGGATTTTATTCAGACCTACGCTCCCTCCAGGCAATTTGCCTTTTTTGACACCATGCAGAGAGCCTGCTATCCTTTTCTTTCTTGACCCTACTGCCTCTTTTGGGGGTGGAATGAATTCCAGGCTTTCTTTCTGGCTCCACTGAGGGTTGGTTTCTGCTCTCCTGCGCCACCTGCTGTAACCAGCTCCAAACACAGATTTCCTAGTCTCCAGCTCTAGGTTCTGAGAAAGGAGCCAGAGCCAAAACCTTAGACCAAGCAGATGTTTTTTAGGCCGCCAGATTTCTGTCCTGTTCTTATCTGTGCTGCCTCCACTGGCTCAATAGATCAGAATCCCAAATGTCCCCAGATGATTTGCCTTAAGTCATGTAGTCCCTGAGCTCCTTGGCCAGAAAGAGGGAAATTGCCAGCTTGGAGATTGGTGACTAGCAACTCCTGCCAGCTTCCTGAATGTGTGATTAGTGGAGGCCAGCTCTGCTCAGCAGTGAAAATACAAATAGTTTCTTTCGCAATGCCAACATACATATGGCACTTATTCTTTAATGGGCTCTACAAAGTGTCCCCAACGAGTTTCCTCATTGGGCCACTCAGTTTTCTCCCAAGTTGTTCAGGAATTAGAAACTATGTTTGTTTTGATTTTAGCACTCTGGACTTTGCGACATTCTCACCAAATTTGGTGATTCTAATGGAGAGACTACAAAGAAAAGAAAGTGGAGTGCTGCTTTTTATTAGGTGCCTTAATTATGTCCTATTATGGGTGAAAGATCTCCTGATGACAGTGATGTATAGTTTGCTTATTCTCCATCACATACAGCTTAGCACATAGGCATTTCACAAGTTTGTCGAAATTCGCAGATTCTCCCTGGTCAGAATCCTTCTTGAAAGTTATTTTCTATTTGTCAGTTCGAAGAAAAACTGCCGATTTGAGATTCTGATTGTACATTTCTGATTTAAGCTTCTCAAATAAAGCTGACTTGGTAGAAAGAAATGATTAGTTACAGTAGCAATTTCTACTGTTAAGAAGTAACCCTCTCTTATCTCCTGAGGTTAGAAGTAGCAGTGTATGTATGCAGGAGAAAGTTGTTTTAGATATGAGATAGAACTTTCTGAGAGCAAAGGTTATAGGCTATTCTTATAAAATACAAATGGGGGTTTATGCCACCAATAGTTCAATAAACAAGTGTTAAGATCCCACATTGTACAAACACTGTGCTAGAAGCTGAAGTTAAAAAGATTAATAAAATACAGTGCCTGACCACAGAGAAGGCTGAAACAAATAAACAATTTCAATATCATTTCCTAAGTGTTAACACAAAGATGCGCCTATGGTGTGGGAGCATGATAAAGGGACATTAATTTGAGCTATGCAATCAAGGAAGGCTTTCTGGAGGAGGCGATGCTTGTATTGAGTTTTACCATTGTGTGAGAGATGCCTAGATAAATAAATGCAGTCAGTGCATTCCAGTGCTAGGTTAATTGATGTAAAAACATCTTTAGATCATAGAAAATCAGTTTAGTCCTTCCAAGTTGAATTATCTGGGAAATGCTATTGTTCTATGGGAAATGTCTTACAATCCTGGTGGTAAAAGGGGGCTCAATTTTCTGTTGCATGTTTGACTTGTCACCTTTTGGGTATAACCTTTCATAGATTTAGGAGTGGAAAGGTAAAAGAGTGACTTTATTTTCCTCTATATCCAAGAGGCATGTTTCTTTAAGCAATCTTTCTTCTCCAACTGCAGAGCAGGCACGTCCTTGATGTATCAGATCTGAGATATTAAGGGGCTGCCCGCAGAGCTATGCTGACTGGATCCCTAAGCAGGGCATTCTCCATGAGATCTAGGAGGCCACACAGAGGAAGGCTATGTCTGGAGCCTGCCTGCTGGCTAAAAAAAAAAAAAAAACCCAGAAAGATTTATACCTAGGAACTCTCACAGCTACTACTTTTTGAATTCCAACAGATTATTTTACCAGGCTCCATTTTACAGACAAGAAACCAAGACTGAAGAACACAGAGCTGCTTCCTAGGTCCTGGAGAATAATGGGTGGCTACTATGTACTCATTTAGCTTATTTCTCACTTCAGAGCTGTAGCCAGTACTCCCCCACCTCCCAAGAATGGGAACCTCCGAAAGGCATTTTTCACAGAAAAAAAAGTGCTTTGGAATGGCAGGCAAGTTACTAATGGCCTGTTTCTACTAAATATCCTGCTCATTGGGCTAGCATCATGGGAGTGTAAGTTCCCAGCCTCATCTAGGGAAGTCATTTAATCCCAGCCATGGCAGCTGGTGTCCTCCTTGCCCTGGACCACCATCAGAGAAAGGAATCTGAGGGGAAACAAAGAGTGCTGCATGGCTGCAGACCTGAGGCTTCCACGCCCACTCACCTGAGGCAAGCCACAGCAGGGCTGGTACCAGGTGCTGTACTGCTTCTTCACCCTCTTCCTGGGCCCCTTGGCTCATCTGCTCACTTTCAGAACTTCAGCCACCCTGAATAGGTCTTTGTGGGCATCCAAGAGCTAGCCTGAAAGAGCCCTGATCAAAACGCTGGACAGAGATGTCTCCTCTGGAGGCATGGCTCTAGGTACTACTCACGCTGTGGAAGGCAGGACTTTACTGTGTCATGGCATTGCTGCAGTTCAGGGAGCTAGCTGGGACCTGGATGAATGGGAGAAATGTTCTACACTATGCACAGTGGGGTCATTGGCAGGGCCATGGGGCTGGCAGTACTTCAGTCCCTTCCGCCAAGCTCTCCTTTCCTCTCTCATTGCTACTTTGCCTTAGAGGTGCCTGTGCTAATATTACTACCAAGAGGCATAATTAAATGGTCACTCCTTATGTGCCAGGCATTTGTTAAGGCTTTTATCCCATTTAATTAAACTTTCTCAGCAAATTTGTGAGATACATCTTTTTATCCCCATTTTGCAGGTGAGGAAACTGAGGTAGGAGACGTTAAACAGCCTGCTTTAGGAATTTTGAACACAGATTGGATGGGCTTCTGCCCTTTCCCCCTCCTTCTGGTCTTCAAGGTGTTTCCTACCAGACATGGAAGTCCCAAGGCCACTTTATACTTAGCCACCTAAGAAATCGCTATGCTCCAGGGTGCTGGCAGACATGGGAAGACCCAAAGGGAGGCAAAGCCTGGTTCTGGCAAAATGCAGCAAGCCTCCAACTTTCTGAAGTCCCATCTTGTTTACACTGTCACCCTTTGTGCTTTTTTTTTTTTTTTAAAGCAAGAGTAACATTTAATTTCATAAGATAGAAGAAATTAGGGCTGTGTAAGGAAAAAATTGGGGTACAACTACATTCTGACAATTTTACTAAAGAGCCCTACTCTTGCCTCCAGGAAATAAAATGACTTTATGAGGTAATCACCACATGAAGATTAGGCAGAGAATTTATTTCCAGTGTCAGTGGTGCCAGCTCTTACTGACTGCACTGCTCTGGCCTAGTGTCACTCTGTAATTAAGAGAATAGAGTTAATTCCAGGTGTCTGACTCTGCAGCTCTCTCTGGTCAGATCGAAGTATAAGCATAAATGTTGCTTTTATTTTTCTCTTAGTAAATAGAAGCTATGGTGACAATATCATCTACATTCAGGCATATACGGCAGGGCTGTCTAGCTTGAGAGGTGTGATCCAAAGCTCTCCTATGGGGCAAAGCTCATTGGCCTTTGTGGGGACAGAAATTTTAACCATGGCTTTTAAAACAGCTCTGTTAGCTAAGCCAAATAGCTAGTTGGGAAGGACTGTGAGTATTTCTCTGGTTGCGAAGAGGCCATGAGCAATTTGTGATCAAACAAACAAGCAAATAAAAACTGCAGGAGAAATGTAGGATAAATCCTAAAAAGACCTTTGTAACTGTGCAGTGTGGTGAGATAATCAGGCAAAATTATAAGCGGTCCTCCAGAGTTTATATTTTTCTTTATTTTCTTTTTTCTTTTTTTAAATAAAGTTAGTTCCTCGTCTCTCTAGGCTATTATCATTATAGTCCATACCACTTCTGGGGATAGGGGAATGACTATCTTAGGCCTATGTAGAGGGAAATTCCTTTATGTCTATAAACCCTAGAATTGGAATCCTCAGAATTGTGCATGATGTGGTGTGCTCCACCCCTCACCAGGAGGAGTTAATGTCCACTTCTAGCCACCGCTGCATTCAGCCCTAGAAACGGCAATGTTGTAATGATGGGTAAAGTGACTGAGTAATTTTTCTCTGCATTATTCTCCAACTTACTTTCTATAATCTTTATGTATTACTCTGGTATCCAAGGATCTTTACTTAAGTATGTTTCTCCATTAAACCATTGCTATCATCAAGGATTATTATTGTCTAATAGTAGTGATATATAATAAATACTTATGTTTTGAGTAATGGAGTATAAATGCAGCAGAGAAATACCTATCACAATCAAAATAATAGTTTGTACATGATGAAGGTCCTGAGATGTAGGGTATTATGCTAACAAGAGTCATTAACACTCATTACCTTACCTTTCAGTTCCAGCCCTTCTCCACTCAATATGCTATCATTCTTTGGTATTTTTCTTGGGAGTCACTTGCTTTTTTTTTTTTTATTGTATTAGTCTCATTCCTGTGAGTGGAACTCACTCTTTAAACAAATAATAGTTAAAGATAGCAGAATTCAAGAGCATGAGGGATAATTCAGGGTAGATGAAGGAAAGGACTTTTTGATTATGACAAGGGAGGATGTATTAGAGATTAAATCATTTGAATTAGACCAGTCAAATTCACCTCTGGCATGTGGACTACTGAAGTTTGAGCAACTTTTTGGGTTTCAGTCTTTTATTCAAAGAGTAACATGTGAGTCATTGGATAATTTAATCTTTGTAAATAAAGCTGTCCATTTATTCATTAAAATTTGATTGGTATGTAGTGTAGAATCATTATGTTTGGACTGTGAACAGTAGACAATAGAGTATCACCAAGAATTTTTTAACAGAAGTGTGACATGATAGGTTGCATGTATCACGAAGACTAAACTGAAAGTCATATGTAAAATAAATTATGGTAGATATATATTAGTATAGGGAAACCAAATGGAAAGGTATATCAAAGTCTAGCAGAGAGACAGGCCAAGATGGCATAGAGATAGAGGTTGTGCACTCCTTATCTCATGACTGCACCAAAATTTTAATGAAACCACAAAGCAAACAGCACATGGAATCACCTGAGATCTGGCTGAATAGCAGCCCTACAACTAGGGACAAAAATAAGAGGTCACCTCAGACCAGTAGGAGGGAAGACACGAAACAGCCTGGTCCCACAACTCTATGTGGTGATTGAGAATTGGCAAGGCTATCTTGGCTGCAGATCCTCCTCCCCAGTGTGAGGAGCAAAGGCTCCTGACCCCACCCTGGGCTCCCCAGCCCAGGGTTCCAGTGCTGGGAAGAGAAGTCCTTACAACATCTGGCTGAGATGTGGCTGAGTGAGACAGAGGGCTGCAGGAATTGCAAGCATTCCTATTAAAGGGCCTACATCTGGACTTACTCGCTGACAGACTAACTTACTCTGAGCTCAAGCACTGAGTCAGCTGCTCAAGGAGTACCAGGGAAATACGGGGAGACAGTGAGTTATCAGGCTTCAGGGCAAGGGCTAGAGGGGTTTTCTCCCAGACAGAAGTGCTAGCAGTATCCATTATTCCTTTGTTGAGCCCTCCTCCATTCCAGTGTACAGATACAGGTGGCTGCCATATCTGAGTTGCCATCAACCTAGATAATACAGGTTGCTCTGACAGGTGATTCTCTGAGACTCCGCCTCTCCCAACATGTAGGCCTACCCAAGCTGCTTCCAGTGATTTATTCTATACAAATAACCTATCTCAGTTCTTTCTGCAGACTTTCCTAAAATCTCTCGAAGGCTCACAATATCCAAATTAATAGCATCTGGCCTTGGCATCCCCTATACCTCTTGGTGAGCAGCCCCAAGCCCTGCACTAGCAGCTTCTGGCCTCAGTTCCTGGCTTGGCCTCTTAAGGCATCTATAAGCCCAACATGGGAGGCAGCATGGGATTGCTTGGTGACGCTTACCAGGTCACTCTTACATGGCCCTGGAGATCATAAGCTGTGCCTGAATTTGGCCTGAAGCTGGAGCCCTCCCAGGACTATGCCACTGGGCTCCACAGCACACATACTACATATAGCCACTATGTAAGAGCCCTACTTAATACATAGAAACAGACAAAGGGAGGAAGCAAAAATGAGGAAACAATGAAGCATGTCCCACACGAAAGAACAGAACAAAGCTTCAGAAAGGAAACAACAAAATGGAGACGAGCAATCTACCAAATGCAGAGTTTGAAACACTGGTTATAAGGACGCTCAATGAACTCAATGAGAATTTTAACAAAGAGATAAAAAACATAAAAACAGAGATGAAAAACATAAAAGGGAACCAGTCATAAATGAAGAATATAATATCTGAGATGAAGAGTACATTAGAGGGAATCAACAGAGTGGATGAAACGAATGATTGAATTGGCAATTTAGAAAATATAGTAGCAGAAAACACCCAATTGGAACAGCAACAACAAAAAAGAATAAAAGAAAAATGAGGATAGTTTAAGGAGCCTCTGGGACGACAACAACATTCACATCACAGGGATATCAGAAGGAGAAGAGAGAAAGGAATTAAAAACTCATTTCAAGAAATAATGACAGAAAACATCCCTAACCTAGTTAAGGAAATAAACATACAACCCCAGGAAGCTCAGAGACTCCCCAAAACCAGGAACTCAAAGAGATCCACACCAAGACACATTATAATTCAAATACCAAAGGTTAAATATAAAGAGAGAATCTTAAAAGCAGCAAGAGAAAAGCAGTTAGTTACCTACAAGGGAGCACCCATAAGACTGGCAGCTGATTTCTCAAAAGAAACTATATGGGATAGAATGGCTTGGCACAAAATATTCTACGTGATGAAGACCCAGGATCTATGACCAAGAATACCATATCCAACAAAGCTATCATTTAGAGTTTAAGGACAGATTAAAAAGCTTCCCAGACAAAAATAAGCTAAAGGAATTTATCATCAATACAGGAAATGTTGGAAGGACTTCTTTAAGAAAAAAAAAATGTATAAAAAACAGGTATAAAAAATGGTAATAACTGCTTCCCTATCAATAAGTACCTCAAATGGAAAAAGATCAAGTGCTCCAACCAAAAGATAGAGTAGCTGAATGGATAAGAAAACAACACTCCCTACATATGCTGCCTACAAAATACTCATTTCAGATTAAGAGACACACAGACTAAAAGGAAGGGGATGACAAAAGATACTGCCTTGATAGACTTAGAGGGTATTGCGCTGAATGAAATGGGTCAGGTAGAGAAAGACAAACATCACATGATTTCATGTACATGTGCAATCTAAAGAACAAAATCAACAATAACAAAAGTGGAAATAAACTCATAGATACAGAGAATTTTTTGAGTAATACTAGATGGGAGGGAGTTGGGGGGACAAAAAAAAAGGCAAAGGGATTAAGAGGTACAAATGAATATTTGCAGAATAGATATGAAGATATAGAGTACAGCATGGGGAAGATGGTTAATGTTGTAATAAATATGAAAAGGGGAAGAAGTATATTAGATTTAGTAGGGTGATCACTTTATGAATTATGTGGATCTCTAATCACTATGCTATACAGCTGAAACTGGTATATTATTGTATGCCAACTATAATTGAAAAAAAACTCATTGAATTGTATAATGTAAATACAAGCAACTGATTGTCTATTATATTTCAATAAAGACAAAAAATAAAAGACATACACAGACTGAAAGTAAAGTGATGGAGAAAGATATTTCATGATGGACTTAGAGGATATTCTGCTGAGTGGAATAAGTAAGATACAAAAAGAGAAATGTCACATGATTTCACACACATGTGGAATTTAAAGAACAAAATAAACAAAACAGAAACAAGCTCATAGACACAGAGAACATTTTGAGGGTTACCAGAAGGGAGGGGGTTTGTGGGGGTAAGTGAAAAAAGGGGAAGGGATTAAAAAGTTCAAAATGGTAGTTACAAAATAGTCATGGAGATATAAAGTACAGTATAAGAAATATAGTCAATAATATTGTAATAACTATGTATGGTTTCAGATGGGTACAAGATTTATTGGGGTGATCACTTTGTGGGTTACATAGATGTCTATGTTGTACACCTGAAATTAATATAGTATTATATACTAGCTATAATTTAAACATAAAAAAATTATTTAAAAAATGTGTAGCAGAGAGAAAATGAGAACTTTAGCAGGGACAATTGAAGCAAGAATGAAAGAAAAAGAGTAATTCAAGATACACAATAAAGAAAGAATAGATGGAACTTGGCAACTAAGCAGCTTTAAAAGAGGGGGATGGGTAAGGAAGGAATTAATTGTGGCATAGTTGCCATCAGATTTCTCCAGGGAGTAATTGGACATTTGTCCAGTGGCCTGTGGGAGTAACTGAACTTTCTGCATTTTTCTTGCTGAGAAACAAGGAAGGAGCAACAGCAGTCTGTTAGCTGTATAAATTTACCCCCATAACCTATCATTATAGCTAGAATATGGCCTTGACACAGAGTCAAAATCAGAAAAAGGGTGGTGGACACAGGTTTGTACTTATACGATGGGTGATGCCATTGTATGGATTCCTTTGCCACTACTCAACCCTCACTCTTAATGGTAATGAGATCTAATAATCATGTTGCTTTTAGTTAGTAGGGGTATCTGCACACTCACAAATAATTGAGAGTGAAAAATTTGTCAGAAAGTGTCATGACAATATCCTGCATGACAGTATTAGATGACTTTTAGTAGTTTTAATTACTTCCTACCTCACTCTTCTTGTCGTCATTTCCCTACTCTGAAACCAAAGGCTCTGATACTGATTTCCTCACCTTTAATAATGAAATGAGAAATGACTTGAAATTAAGTTTTCTGTTTGTTGCTGTCATGCCACCTGAAGATAATAGGTACTGAGAAGTATAGTGAAGATGGCATCTTATTGGCTTTCAAGATTAAAGATTACAGTATGGGACCATACTTGTCTCATTGGTGTCTCCCTGTGGGCCTCTCAGTTAACCTGGTAGCATATTTTTTTTATGCTGACTCTGGGATAGGAAAGAATATTCCTTCAATAAACAAAGCCCAGATGTTTCCTTTTTCTATGAACCACGTTGATCTCTGGCAAGGACCTATGAAATCTCCTGAAAATAAATGGCTCTTGAGGATCCAGCTGTATTCTTATTTAAAGACAAGAAATTTGACTCTTCTTACAATCCCATTTGATTTCTCACATTGAAGGCTGCTTTTAACCTAAGATATTTTTTCTCTTCTTAGATGGAAATGCTAATATCTATTATCATTAGTTGGTATAGGAAGACTAAGCATCTGTGTAGTTGTCAGGCAAACTTTAGTTTGTAAATTTTTCTCCTGAGCATGTGGTTACTTCTGATTGCCAGGTCCACATGAGGGCTGCAAACTGATGGAGGGCTTCTGGATCAGTTGGTGCTTGGGCTCTTGAATGAACCCACTTCTAGGAGGGTTATTAGTATCTACCAACCCTCTTGCTCATAACACCAGGCTTTCTGACAAGGATATTGAAGCCAGCCTAGGTTCCTAGTATTTGTTTACCACCTGCAAATGAGAATTGTCCTAATTTCTTTGTTTTTTTTTTTAAGTTAAAAAAAGGTAAGTTTAACATTAGAACCCTTTTAGTTTCTGTCTGAGTAAGAAAGTTCCATACTGAATGACTGCTTTTGGTATCTCTTGGCATATGTGGGTCATCTTGACCTGTGAGAATGAGTTCAATTTTTTCTTTTCAAAAGCCCCTGTTTCCACAGTCTGAAGAATACCCTCAGACTCTGAACATGGACCTACAATACTGTTGCCTTAGTTAACTATGAACCAATGCCAAAAACTGAGGATGCATTTCTATGATCTTTTTTTTTCTTTTTTTTTTTTTATCAGAAGGCTGTTTGGCTGGTCTTGCAGGCACCTCTTAGAAGCAGTAAGTTCTGTGATCTGCATATGGATTATGTGATTTGTGAATTATTTATGGATAATTTTTAATTCCAAACTGACTGTGCCACTGCTTGACATACTCTCATTAAGATATTCTTCATTCTTTTTTCCCTCAGCTAGGGATACCAAGGGGTTGTTACACATTCTAATATCAGCATAATAGAAAATAAGCAAGGAGGTAAACTTATTGAAAACTCATCATGTAATAATTTCCAAATCAGGAAAGAAATTTGGATTAATTTCTTTTGAAATTGAATTATTTCTGTCCCAACATCCTTCTATGATTATTTAAAAAATAAACTAATCTACACACTGACTCCATCTTCTTCCCAAAGCCAGAACTTATAGAAATGTAACTGCAATATTGAACCTTGAACCTAGTGAAAGTTCAAGAGTGAAAAACGGTATCAACACATGTAAGTTCTGTCTATTTGAGATCCCATGGGTCTAGCTCTTTCTCAAGACAGTCATAAAGGAAGCTGACTCTGAGCTATATTGTTCATCCTCTTAAAGAAGATGAAACCCAATCAAGCAAACTAAAACCGAAGTAAAAATTGTTACACTTTATCCTCTCTTTGGTAAAAGCATTCCATGCCTCCTCCACCTTAAACATAAAACATGCACTTTTTGTGTGCAGGGACTACATGAAGCAGACCCTCTGCTCCTTTCAGGAGGGAAAGCAAGTAGATCCCTGAAGAACCACTTGGTTCAGCAATTTTAGGGCTTGTTGTAATTGGCCGGCCTAAAAGAATTCTGCAAGCTGTACCTGTGCCAGGGAAAATACAAATGCTTCCTGAAGTAGGTGTTTAGGGTAGATGAGAGAAGCTGGGATCATCTGTGAACCCAAGGAGAAAAGCAAAGCAGACAGAAAATTTGGGCAATCACAGAGTCTCCTTAGGGACTGTTTTCTTACTTAGCCATGAGCAGAGGCCATATCAACTTAATTGGTCACTCAAGACAGGATGAGTAGGGTGCAGAGGGAAGGAGTTTGGGTAGAAGGCTTCCTCCTTCCATTATGAGCATTATTATTTCCCCCTGAACAGTAAGCCAGTCTGGCTCCCTACCAGTTGCCGCAGTGATCCTCTGCTGGGCTCAGCCATCTACTTTCCTCTGGACACTGGAAACTTGACTGGGGGTACTCTTTGACATTCTCAGACCAGGAAGAAACTCCCTATGGACTGACTATTCTTAATTTTCTATGGCTCCTCACATCTCTTTTTTCTTATAATGGGAAAATATAGGAGCACTATTTTCTAAGTCTGTTATTCTTCTTTGCAGTATCCTATAATTCTTTGCAGTCGTTTTTACATTTGGCTACCCTGTCCCCACTTCCTTATCATCTGTGACCTCTATGAAAGAAAGCTTGGTGTTCACAACTATATACCTACTGCTTGCCATAGTCCTCAGCCCATAGTAGTTACTAAACAAGTAGTTGTTAATTTACTGATAGTAATTCAGATTCATGATTTTTTATTAACATTTTAAGTTATATTTCTATAAAATATCTGAGAGTTAGGAGGTGTTCAGTCAACTCTTGTTGGACTCAATTTTTTCTGATGAATTCACTATCTTTTGCAGCTTGGAAGGTACTCTTGACAACTCTCCCCTGAGACACAAGCTATTCAGAGAAATGGAGAAATGAAGTCTTATGATGAGTTTTTCTGCTTCTTTCCATTAGATTTTTCAGTGCTTTGCCTCTCCTTTCCCCCTCAACATTTACTCTTATCCCTATTGCTCACCACTTCTTGAGACCTGGAGATGGTCTTAAGAACATCACAGGTATCTTGGCCAGTCTGTAGGCTCTCTCTTCACTTTGCCCTACCTTGAAATTTCCTTTACTGATTTCATGTTTCTCCATTTTCCTCTATCTCTAACCTCTGTGTCTTTTTCTTCCTTCAAATAAGCCCTTTATCTCCTCTACTCAAAGGTAATTTTTTTAATGCTCCATTTCTCTTGTCTACTACCCTTGCCAGCTTTCCACTCATTTTTACATCTCTACCCTAGTTCACATCATGTAAGCAATTCCAAACACATACCACATACCAGCATCCCTCAAAGTTCCACAGTATTTCTTTCTTATTTATTAGCAGTCTTCAACTTTTTAAAAATTGTCTCCTGCCCCTTTTCAACTGGCATTGAAATGCTGCCACATATAGGCAAAAGATAGCATAACGGGAAACAATTTTACCTATGCTTTTTACCAGTCCATGTGTCATAAGTAATGTTCACTCAAACTGAAGGTGGTATTTTTTTTTAATTTACTATAATTCCAACTTTTAAAAATTCTGATTAATTTTAGTTTCTGTCCTTTTACTGACATAGTGCATACAAAAGTATCATTTTTCTTTTCCTTTGTTTCCATGTCTTGCTGATGAATTTTGTATATGTATATTTTGCTTCTTTCTCCATTAGAGTGAAATTAGCCTACAGTGAAATTAGCTTTGTGGAAAACATTTCAACAGAGATCAGACAATACTCAATCAGGGAAGATATGGCAAGATTTCAGACATGAGGGATAAGGGTATTCAACAAAATAACTTCTAAACATCTCTTTTAAAATCTGAGAGTCTCCTGAAACTGATCAGGGTATAGGAGTTTTGCCTTTTTCTTTGTGTTTTCTATGCTAAAGTGCTTAAATATTGGAACTACCTGAGATAGTAAAATAAATGATTTTGTTTGTGGGAAAGAGAGAAAGAGGTAGCAAACATGCTTTGTATTTATGTAATCATTGAACATCTTAGACCACAATAAATATCAATAGGAGTTAAATGCTCTGTGTGAGGATTTCATGTGTTTCTCTTGTCTAGTTTCTCCTTTGGATTGTACGTTGTTTATAGATCCAAACGCTCTCAGAACTGGAGGCATCCTCAAGGGTTATTTCAGTCCAGTAGATCTTCATGCTTGGATGCTCTTCTTGACCAAAAAACTTCTGATGGCAGAGCCCTTCTAATCATCTTCAGACAGGAATCGATCTTTCCAATTTTGGATTGAATTAGCAGAATGTTTTTCTTCTAGTGAGTCAAAAAGCATTCTCTTTGGACTTTCTCCCCATTGATTCCATTCTATTCCCTGAAGCTCCACAGAACAAATCCTATCCCTTTTCTACCTGAGAGCCTTTGGTATTTGAAGACAGTAATTATTTCCTATTCAGAGTTGTATCTTCATTTGCCTAAACTTTTCCAAATTCCTCATGACAAGATTTGCAGTCTCCTCTATACTTTGATTGCTCTATTTTCAGTGTACTCCATTTTGTTTGCTGTGGGGTCCAGAGAAGAAAGGGATGCTCTGACCAGCCCCAAAGAAACAAGATTCTCCTCCCCACTCCATTTGTTTTCCTGTTCTTCAATCCCTGACCCAGTGTTCTTCGTATGCTCCAGACTCCCTGATACTTTCTCCTTGAGAAGATTTATAGACACTTATTTCATCCTTCATAGCAGTCTTTTCACTGAAGGTCCTCAGTTTTAGATCTATCTGCATGAAAGGGATTTTGTTTTGTTTTATTTTGTTTTTGCAGCTTTCCTTGAATTCTTCAAGTCCTTATGGTTTTTTACTTGACTTGAGTTTATAAAAAATTTAAATGTTTTCAGGGCAGGTTTTTTCTTTTCTTTTTTTCATATTCAGTCCAGAGCTCAATATAGGTCAGAGAAATATTTATTAAGTTCATGATCAGTATCTGAACTTGACCTGTGTTTATTTCATCATTATCATCATTACCATCATCATTATTTTAGTAGCACATAGCTCCTTTTGCCTAGTGTTTGTTTCCTTATACCAGTAATATATGATTTTAATCCAACTCAGTCTTCTCATATGGTTCAGTACAGAGCTGCCACCAACATCAGGAAGGTAGTGGAATTTAATAGAGATCAGTAGGAATTGGCTTGAGATGTCATTTGCTAAAATTAATATGATGTGTTTTATGTTGACCCCCTGGCCAAAAATCCTTTGGCAGGATGACTAAAAGAGTTATTGAGGCAATGTGATGTGGTGAAAAGTCCTAGGCATAAATAAATCTAAATTTTATTCCTGCTACTTATTTTATGGTAACCACCTGGACCTCAGTTTCCTCATCTATAAAATTGGAGTTAACCTAACTTAACAACCAAGGTCTCAGAACTAGTATGATGGTGAAATGAGATAATGTATCACAACACTTGTGGCAAACTCTGACCAGAGCACTGTTGTCATTCTGCAAATTTCCTTATTCAAGCCCTACTTCTGATTCTGGTAAATAAAGAACATTCCAAGAGGATCATTGGTTGTTTTCCTGACACTTGACATAATAACAAATTTTCTCCTGCAGGCTCAATCTGGGTCTCTCTATCTGTGTGACACCCAGCATGCTGTCCTCATGGCTAGGAAGTCAATCAATACTCCTTAACAGTGCAGCTCATTGCCCTGAACTAAGGAAAATTAGCAAGCATCATTTCCCTTTCTCTCCAGAGACAGAGCATAGTCTAAACACAAGGGCCAGGGGAAATCAGGAAACCTGGGCCCTTAGCTCCACTGATGCTTTTTTTCCCAGTGCATCGGACATCTTACTTGGTTTCACAATCCTCTGATTCTCTTTGTAGAAAGAGTAATTGATTTCCTACCCTGTCTATTAGGGTATGTGAGAATGAATGAGATTATATCTCTCTGGAGAAAGATCCTGTTTGGACATACTGTCTATTTTCATCAAAGTGGGGAACAGTAAGGTCCCCAGACTCCAAAAGTCCATGTGCTCACCCTGGAGAGAGCCCAGGAGACTGTACCATCACCCTTTCCCCAGACAGCGGAGACCACACCTGTCTCCCCAACACAGCCCTGTGTGAATGTCCAACTTTATGATACATTTGTGCTGGTGATGGAATTGGACGCGAAGCAGAGGCAAATGATTGCCAATCACCACTTCCCATACAGAATATGAGCTGTGCAAGCTCATGACTCATGCCATATTCACCTAGACTCAGAGACCTCTGGGCACCGAGAACCCTGTCTTCCCAAAGCATTTCTCTGATTAATTACGAAGGGCCTCAACACTGCAGCTCACTCAGCGGGCATTATTCATGGCTGGAGTTGGCCTCCACACTCTCTGGATCACACTCCTGAGTGTGTGCCCTCCTTTTTCACTCACCCTCTTCCCAGGGAAGCACTGGCTCAGCTGGGTACTGCCTTGCCATGCCCCAAATCTCCCACAAGGGGGAGCCCCCGGAAGGCAGTGGAAGTTTGGAAGCTTTCAAGTTTTCTCCTTGTCCTCTGATTTTCAGGCAATGCACCCAACTGTGAGATTTCTTTGTTGCAATGTTAGGGTCTGAGATAACACTTCTGGAGGCTGCGGGTGACAACCACAACTGATGGCATCTTTTATTGTTTGCTGTTATTATCTAGTGTTATAAACTAAAGAGAAAAAATAACAAAAAGCTTGAGGACTTCCATGGCTCACAGGCCCTGGATGGAGGCAAGAGGTATCAGACAGAATCAAGAAATCTGAGGGGCAGCCAGGAGGTGCCTGTGGTTGCAGAGGTCGGATAGGTTCCCAGGAGAGGTTTATGGGAGAGACTCATAGGCTAAAGAGGCACAGAGCCCCTGATGGTGGCAGAAGTGAATGAAGCAGACACAGTGGGTCAGGAGAGAAGGCACTGCAGAGAGGAGCTGGGAGATTGAGTGAGAGTGGAGAGAAGAGCCCCGAAGGAGCTTAAAAGAAAGAAAAAAATGCTTGTAGGCTGTGATACAAAGGACTTGCCCAGGAACTGGAGAGGGAAGTTTAGTGAACTGAATTAGACTTAAACTAATTTGAAGTTGATTTCAACTTGACCGCCCCAGAAATTTCACAGAACATCACAGGGCAGAGTTTGAGAGCGAAGGCTCAGTAGAACAAGAAAATTCAAAATTAGTACCTGAAAGTCTATTTAATTGCTCTGATTGTGTGTCATGTAGCCACACCTACCATGTACTTTTGATCTGAACAAGGAGGAATTTTGGTCTGATAGTGTTTTCAGATTCTCTTCCCTCAGAACTAATGTTTCAGACTTTCCCCTTTTCCTTCCAGTCTCTACAGTTGCACCCATTAATGAACTAGGAGTCAGAAGTTCTCTTTCTGCCATTTCCTGAGATTAGTTTAAGCAAGGAAACTGGAGTATACTTTTTCTTTGTCTATAAAAGGGAAAGAGTAATATACTACTTATGAGCCTTTTAGGGTTTTTCTGAGGATTAAATAAGTGTGATAATGTGAATAAATGCTCTTAATAGATTATAATTGCTAGCTAAATAAAAGATGACATTAATAATAATTATTTGGTTAATATGTCCTTACAGGGTGTTTTCCTACCGAGCTTTGGAGGGGAAAGGGGGGATTTTAAATACACTGCTGTGGATTTCTGCCGCACTTTCTAGAGGAAATTCCTTGGCAGATAAGAAGAAAACTTGGTATTCTTTCCCTTTTAGCCACCTTCAAATGTTTGTTTTCCTGGCCTTGGCTAAGTTTTTCTATTTCTCAAACATGTAGATAGTGATTGACGGCGTCTGCTTGGCTACCTGATAGAGTAATCTGTCTATGTCCTAGATACTATGCCGCCTGATTGAATGTCACATCGTATCTCAGGCACATGATCAGACTGAATTTGCTTGAAAGAAGCAAACAATAGGCTATGTTTATAATCCCATCACCATAGTCTTTGCCTGAGATGTTCCTTTCACACTACTTATTCAATGAAATGTCTCAGATGGGAAATCAGGTTCTGCACTCTCTGAGTCAGTCTGGGTCAGTCATCCTATGAAGGCTTTGATACCTGTGAACACATTTACCCTTTCCTTAGTTCTAGAAGCATTGTGGTATATGGAGAAGACAGTGCAGACATGGGCAGATCCCTCAACTTCACTGAGCCTTCTCTTCCCCATTCGTCTAATGAAGTTGTTATTGCCTTTCCTTTCTGTATCCAAATGTAGGTGTGAGACGCACATGAGATTATACTTGAACACACCAAATGTTTGTAATTCTATATTGTTATATAATTATAAGGCATCATCATCATCATTATTCTGATGCATGTTTCTTACTAGTGATTTTCCTATATTTCAGAACCTTAATAGTTTTAAAAGCTGACTTTTCCAGATGTTGATGTGTCCTCCTACTTCTTTATTTCACCAATCAACAAGTAAATTGAATAGTTGGAGATGCTAAACTTAAGATCCATACCTACTAATCTTCAAAAATTTGATATCTTATCTAAATCACATGATTAGATGCACAATATGTACATCAACTTTATTATTCTAAAACCACCAAACACACACCTGTGCATCTCTTCTTTCAAGCATATATTTACTCCCCTTTTAATACAAAATATATACAAATATATATTTGAGCAAAAAACATACACTGACATCCACATGGTGTACTCAGAGAGTATATTTGATGGGGAAGAAGAACGAACATATCATTTAATAGTATGTCAGCTATTTTAGAGTCCAGAAGTGACCACAATATGCAATTCACGTGGTTAAAAAATCATGAATCAATTTCTTCCTGTTCCTAGCAATCAATATCAATATCTTGCCTCTTCCAGACTGATTCTCAGCAACTGCAGATATTTTTAAATGAGTTTTTAAAAATATATTTGCATGGTCAATTATTTTGAGTCTCATCTGAAACAATTAAAAAAACATCCTGACATTTAAGGTGATATTTTCCCAAGTAAAATAATTATAAATAATACTAATTATGAACAAGTCATTCAGTTACTCTCAGTGTAGCTCAACCTTTAGGTTAATAAACCAATGCATTAAAATTCATCTTGCTCAAAGGACCAATTTGTTAAAAAATGTAGTGACATTTTACCACAAGTATGGTTGATATTTTCTGTAACAATAATCAGAGCTATCTTTTCCAGAAGACAGTGTGGTCAAGTGGTGGATATAGAAAATGAGGGTTTTTTATGCCTCTCTTGGTAACACTTCTCAGTTAGGTATAAAACGATGATGATGAAGAAAATGGTGAGATAATGTACAAAACTAAAACTGATTTTGAGAAGTATCTTAAAGAGATGTGTGAGTCTTAGGACAATTGCATACAAAAACTGACAATATCAGTCTTCATACTGGAAAAAATTATAGCTATGTCCTTCTGTTTGCCTCTGCTGTTTCATTCACTCCAAAGGTTTACAGCAGGAATTTGCAAACATGGTCCGTAGACCAAATCCAGTGTGCCACCTGTTTCCATAAATAAAGTTTTATTGGAATGAAGCATCTCTCTTCATTCACATGTTGTCAGGGGCTGCTTTCCTACTTCAAAGGCAGAATTGAGCAGTTACAACAGACACCATATTGTTTGTAAGCTTAAAATATCTATTATTCGGCCCTTTACAGAAAAAGTGTGTCAACCCCCGATATAGAATAATGAAAACAAAACCATTTATCTTTGAATTTATAATATCAACTAATATTTGAACAGAATTTTACAGTTTATATCTTCTGACCACATTATTTTGTAACAGGTATTATCATCTTCACTTAACTTCATCAGTTAAGTGAGGCTGAAAAAAGTTTGCAGGGTCATTTAGCCATTAAGTGGTGGAGGTAAGACTTGGCCTTTAAAGAGGCAACAGTGCTGTCCTCATGGCAGTCTTTAGAGAAGCAGTAAAGGAAATGGCTTTCAAAATGCAATAATGGTTACCTATCTCATTTACCCACCTAGATGTGGTCACAGCCAAAAGACATTCTGTTTCCTTTTTATCTGACTTTGGCCTGGGTGATTTTAACCTAGTCTGCTTCTACATCCTATTTTCATAACCAGAGTAATATTAATAAACAGAAGGGAGAGCAAAGCACTTTGCAACCAAAGCTAAACTTTATTGCATCAACTCTCACTTTCCATACTGAAGGAAAGTATATGTATCTGTCCTAAAATTGAGGTAGGCCTGTGTCTGTTTTTATGCCACTACCATTCTGTTTTGATTACTATAGCCTTGTAGTATAGTTTGATACCAGGTAGCATGATATCCCCAACTTTGTTCTTTTCAAATATTGTATGGCTATTCAGGGTATTTTGTGTTTCCATATAAACTTTAGGATCATTTGTTCTAGTTCTGAAAAATGTCATTGGTATTTTAATAGGAACTGTATTGAATCTGTAGATTGCTTTGGGTAGTATGGACATTTTAACAATGTTAATTATTTCTATCCATGAACATGGTATACCCTTCCACTTAGTTATTTTCTTCAATTTTTTTTCTTCAAGGTGTTATACTTTTCCAAGTACAGGTATATTACTTTCTTGGTTAAATTTATTCCTAGATATTTGATTTTTGATGCAATTGCTTCCTTAATTTCTCTTTCTGATAGTTCATTATTGTATAAAAATGCAACCAATTTTTGAATATTATATTTGTATACTGCTACTTTACTGAATTCATTTATAGGCTCTAATAGTTTTTTGGTGGATTATTTACGATTTCCTCTATATAGTTTAATCTGCAAATAATGACAGTTTTATTTCTTCCTTTACAATTAGGATGCCTCTTATTTCTTTTTCTTGTCTCATTGCTGTGGCTAGGGCTTCCCATACCATGTTGAATGAAAGTGGTGAAAGTAGACATCTATGTCTTGTTCCTGATCTTGAAGAAAAAGCTTTCAGTTTTTCACCATTGAGTATAATGTTAACTGTGAATTTGTCATATATGGCCCATATTATGTTGAGCTTTGTTCTCTCTATTCCCACCCACTTTGGTGAGAGTTTTTTCTTTTTTTTTTTTAATCATATATGGATGTTAGATTTTGTCAAATTTTTTTTTCTGCATCTATTGATATGATCATATGATTTTTATCTTTCATTTTGTTTCTCTGGAGTATCACATGAATTGATTTGTGGATATGGAAACAATCTTACATCTCAGGAATAAATCCCACTTTACCATGTGTGTGATCTTTTAAATGTATTGCTGAATTCGGCTTGCTAATATTTTGTTGACTATTTTTGCATCTATGTTCATCAAGGATGTTTTTTGGTAGCAACTTGTCTGGTTTTGGTATCAGTGTAATTCTGGTCTCATAAATGAGTCTGGGAACCTTTCCTCCTTTTTAATTTTTTTGAATAGTTTGAGAAGGATAGGTTTTAATTCTTTTTTTTTTTTTTTTTTTTTTTTTTTTAATGTATGGTAACATTCACCTGCAAAGCCATCTAGTCTAAGACTTTAGTTTTTTGGCAGTTTTTCTTTTATTACTGATTTAATTCTTTTAGTAGTTATCAGTTCATTCATATTTTCTGTTTCTTCCTGATTGAGTCTTGGAAAATAGTATATTTCCAAGAATTTATCCATTTCTTCTATGTTATCCAGTTTGTTGGCATATAACTTTTTGTAGTATTTTCTTATAATTCTTTGTATTTCTGTGTTGCCAATTGTCACTTCTCCTTTTCATTTCTGTTTTTATTTATTTGAGATGTCTCTATTTTTGCTTATGAGTCTTGCTAAAGGCTTATCAATTTTATTTATCTTTTCAAGGAAACAGCTCTTGGTTTCATTGAACTTTTCTGGTTTTTTTTTTAGACTCTATTTCATTTATGTCCGTGATTATCTCCATTATTCCCACCCTTCTACTCATTTTGAACCCTGTTTGTTTTTCTTTTTCTAATTTCTTTAGGTGTAAAGTTAGGTTGTTCATTGGGGTTTTCCCTGTGTTTTTGAGGTAGGCCTGTATTGCTAAATTTTCCTCTTAGACCTGAGTTGGCTGCTTTTCATAGATTTTGAATTGGTATGTTTTCATTTACATTTGTTTCAAGGTTTTTTTTTTTTAATTTCTTTCTTGATATTGTTAACTCATTCATTGTTTAGTAGCATATCATTAATGTTTACATATCTGTGTTTTTTAGTTTCCTTATAACTGATTTCTAGTTTCAAATTATTGTGATTAGAGAAGTTGCTTGATATTATTTCAGTCTTCTTAAATTTATTAAGAATTGTTTTGTGGCCTAACATGTGGTAAATCCTGGAAAATGTCTTGTGTGCATTTGAAAAGAATGTATGTTCTGCTACTTTTGGGTGAAATGCTCTAATAATGTCAACTAAGTTCATGTAGCATAATGTGTCATTCAAGGCTACTATTTCCTTCCTGATATTCTGTCTCTACGATCTATCCATTGATGTCAATGGGTTGTTAAATTTTCCTACTATTATTGTCTTACTGTCAGTCTCATCCTCTATGTCCATCAATATTTGCATTATACATTTAGTTCCTCTTATGTCGGATGTGTAAATATTTACAAGGGCTATATCCTCTTTGTTGGATTGATTCCTTTATCTTTATGAAATGCTCTTCTTCATCTCTTGATACAGTCTTTGTTTTACAGTCTATTTTGTCTGATATAAGTATTGCTACCCCAGCTTTTATTTTTCATTTCCATTTGCATTAGATATCTTTGTCCATGCCTTTACTTTTAGTCTGTACATATCTCAATCTGAAGTTGGTCTCTATTAGGCAGTATATGTATGGGTCTTATTATTTTTAATCTATTCAGCCACCCTATATCTTTTGATTGGAGCATTTAAAGAAATTATTGATAAATATATAATGATTGCCATTTTATTAATTGTTTTCTGGTTGTTTTTGTAGTTCTCTGTTCCATTCTTATTTTCTTGCTCCTTTTTTTATGTTGATGATTTTTGTAGAGTTATGCTTGGATTGTTTCTTTTTATTACTTATATATCTTTTATAGATTTTTGGTTTGTGGCTACCATGTACTTCATAAATACCAAGTTGTATTTATAGCAGTCTATTTTAAGTTGATGGTAGCTAAGTTTGAACACTTTCTAAAATAACTACAATTTTTACTCACCCCTTGACATTTATGTTTTGGTCATTATTTTTTTTTTTGCCTCTTTTGCGTGTTTGTGTGTATGCCTTAATTTATTGTTGCAATCACACATGATATTTCTAATTTGTCTTTTATCCTTCATACTAGCTTTATAATTGGTTGATCCATAATTTTTGTACTGTTTGCTTTTGTCATTGAGAGTTTTTTCCTTTCATATATTTTCCTATTCCTAATTTTAATCTTTTCTTTTCTTATTAAAGAAGTCCCTTTAACATTTCTTGTAATACTGATTTAGTGGTGATGGACACTTTTAGGTCTTTATTCTCTAGGAAATTATCTCTCATTCAATTATAAATGATAGCCTTGCTAAGTAGAGTAATCTTGATTATAAGTCTTTACTTTTCATCACATTGAATATTTCATGTGAATCACTTCTAGTTTGCAAAGTTTTGTTAAGAAAACAGTTGACAGTCTTATGGGAGTGCCCACATATGTAACTAACTGCTTTTATCTTGCTGCTTTTAAGATTCTCTCTTTGCCTTTAACCTTTGGCATTTTAATTATGATGCGCTTTGGTGTGGGTCTCTTTAGATTCATTTTTTTTTGGGACTCTTTGCACTTCCTGGGGTTGTAAGTCTATTTTCTTCACCAGGTTAAGGAAGTTTTTAGTCATTATTTCCTCAAACAGGTTCTCAGTCCCTTGCTCCTTCCTTTCTCTCTCTGGTACCTTTGTGATGTGAATATTGTTGTGCTTAATGTTTTTCCATAGGCCCCTTAAATTATTCTCATTTAATTTTTTTTTTTTTTTTTGCTGTTCATGTTTTCTGCTACCTTGTTTTCCAAATTGCTGATTTGATCCTCTACTTCATCTAATCTCCTATCGATCCCTCTAATGTATCCTTTATTTCAAGTACTGTATTCTTCATTTCTGATCAGTCTTTTTTAATGTCTACTGTCACCTTTTTTATGTTTTCTATGTCTCTGTTGACTTTTTCACTGAATTCATCAATTCTTCCCTAAGTTCATTGAACATTCTTATACCATTATTTTGAACTCTATATCTTGTAGATCACTTAGCTCCATTTTGTTTAGCTCTTTTTCTGGAGTCCTGTTCTCTACTTCATCTGTGACATGTTTCTTTTTCTCCTTATTTGGCTGACTCCCTGTCTTTGTTTCTACAAATTAGGTAGATCTTCTATGTCTCCTAGTCTTAACAGAGTGGCCTTTTGTAGAAGATGTCTTGTCCAGTGGCACAGTCTCCCTGGTCACCTGATCTGGGTGTCCCTTGGGTAGGTAGTGTGCCCTCTAGTTGTAGTTGAACCTAAACTGCTGTTAGCACAGCAGTTGGTGGGTTTGACTCTCAGGCTGACTGGCTGTGAGGTCTATTCATGACTTCAGCAGAGGAGCTATTTTGCAGTGGTCTACCATACAGTGTGGCAATCACTTTAGCAGGGCTCTGATGTCAACTGTGTCTGACCTTCAGGTGTGTCATTTATGAAGTTGCCTAGATGGTGCTCTGGTGTGTTGTAAAACCAGCCACTGGGTGTGCTGTTTCTAAAGACTTTTGGGAGGGGCTCAAGTGTATACCAAAGTCAGTTGTCACTGTGCCTTGCTTGGGGCACTTGGTAAATGCTACAAAGTGATCTGTGGTTGATTGATGCTTGTGGTAGATTTAGAGGCACTTGGGAGAGGCTATGCTGCTAACCAAGGTTAGCTGACACCTGTGCTGGGCTTAGGACCCTTTGTTTCACAAAACAATGTGAACTGCAGCCACCTACTACTTTTGCCAGAATTCTAGTCACATAGTTGAAGATACATTCCAGGCCAAGACTGGTTGCTACTTATGCCAAGTTTGTGGTTACCTGATGGGAACTACTGTGCAAGTTTAGATCAGTCATCACTTGTGCTGAGTTTGGGGCCACTTAGTAAAAGCTCGAAGTCACACTAAGATTGGCCACTGATTGTTTGGGGTTTGTGAAACTTTTAGAGATTGTGGTAAAGTCCACATTATAAGTGAAGGAATGTTGCTTGTGTGAAGGAGCTAGTGGAAGAGGCTTGGGGCAGATGAGTGAGTTGAGTGGAATGGGGTCTCAGTGAATCACCAAGGTGAGGTGAATATTGTTAGCCAGAGTAATGGAGAGCTCAGATTTTGTGCCTTCCTATTTTGGGCTGGCTAGGTTAGAGGAGTTCCACAAAGAGATAATGGAACCTTCCAGCACTTCTGTCCCTGGAGAGAGTTCCCCTAATCCCTGCCTCTCCAGTTCTCATCCTAAAGTCAGTCAATTTAGTTTCTCCCTATATGTCCTGGAACTTTTTGAGCTGCTGCCCTTATGCTGGAGCCTACAGCAAGTGGGTTTGTGAGCAAATGAGTTGTGCACTGGCCCTATGAGAGAAGCATCTTGGTCTCTAGCAGCCCTTTGTCTTTCTCAGATGCAGTCTTTGAGGTTTTTCACAGCCAGATGTTATGGGGACTCTCTTCTAGGCACTGAAGCCCTAGGTTGGGAGCTTAATGTGAGGCTGGACACCTCACTCCTCGAGAAAATCTCCAAAGCTGAGATATCCTTCCTGTTTCTTAACTATCCATCCTGGGTGTGGGAACCTTCCTGTTCCATATCTCTGCCCCTCCTACTAGTCTCAATGTGGCTTTTCTTTAAATCTTTAATTATAAGAATTCTGTTCGACTAGTCTTCATGTGGTTCTCAATGATGGTTTTTCTATAATTCAGTTGTAATTTCAATGCCCCAGATTTTCTTAACATGGTTTCTTGGAAAGGAGGTAAGGAATAAAACACAAGAGATGAGAACAAGAAACACCTATGTCAAAACTTTCCAGAAGATTCTAAACCAAAGATAAGGATTCAAATATTCGAACTTTTTCAATTTTTCTACTTGACAAACTTTTATGTTGGGAGTCTACTATGGCTAGCATTGCCAGGAGTTGAAGGACTATCACATTGACTATGATTCGGACATTCTCCAGGAAGTCATTTATTAGAGATATGAGCATGTTCATGTGATTTTATAATACACATTAGAAATAAGCAGTGGAATGGGAGTACAGATAAAATCTGAGCATGCTGAAAGGAGAAGTGTTCTTCCTTAATGGACAGTCACTGAAGATATTATGGAGAAAGTGGCATTTTGTGAATCTTGAAGAATATGTAGGTTTAGACATATAGAAATGGAAGAGAGTGTGCATTCTAGGAAGAAAGACAGGGAAAAAAGCCATAGAGAAAAGTATAAAATTTGTATGTGATCAGACAGTTGTTCATTCTATTTGTAGCACATATTTATATGGAATGGAGGAAGATAAGTTTGGTGAAGTAGGTCAGAGGCAAATACAAGAGGGCCTAGAATTGTAGATTAAGAAGTATGGTTTTTATTCTGTAGATGATGAGAACCATCTCATTTTTTTTCTTCAGAAGAATTACATGACCATACTGTGATTTGGAAAAGAGCGTAACAAATGTTTGAAAAGAACTTGGAGGCAATGTCACTATTTAGGAGGTAGAGTAATAGCCCAGGCATCATGAATAAGGTAACACCTTCATCCTGTACTCTAACTGCAAGAATGCTCCTCTGTAACCTGATTATTGGAAGTTATAGCACTGGCTGAAGGGTTTCTGAGGGCATTTATTTAATGACATGCCAGTGGCATTTACTCATAAAACCAAAAAGCCATTGGGACCAGAAATAGGGGTTTGGTTACTTCCCCGGACAGGATGCAGTTGGGGTGATTATACATGTGATTCATTGAGGTCGGGAAACAAGTCCTCCACAAACAAATACCTCTCCCCTCCAAGTCTGGTGACTCACAGCTTCTTCAGTTTGGAAACCTCTGGTGTCTAGGCAGAATTCGAGATATAATAGTAAACCATAAATTGTCAGTGTTCATTTTACAAGAGAAACACTTTTAATCATTCTTTTAACTATTCAAGCAGTAAGTATTTATTGTGTTCCTATTGTTTTAGGTTCAGAGAACATGGAGTTATAAAACATAGTTCCTTCCATAAAATATTCCCCAATTTATCTAGGAAAACACATATAACATAAACAATATATAGGTTATCTCATGAATGTTATAATTGAGAAATACAAACAGTACTAATGGGTCAGAGGAAAGACCCATAACTGCTTTGGGAGAGGAAGAGTGGCATTGGAGTTAGGTCCTAAAGAATGGTTGTTCATCATATATTCATTCATTAATTCAACAAATAATTATTGAGCACTTACTACATGACAAGCAGTGTTCTAGACATGAGATTCCATGCTTTGTGGAACTTACATTCTAGCGCGAGGACTCAGGTTGTAAATACATCTGGGAATCAAACAAATCTCTACCTTTAGGGACTTTACATTCTTGTAGAGGAACATCACCAAGAGCAGCAACTAGTACTTCATTCCAAGAAAGAACAACATATACAAAAATAAGTATAAATTCAGCCCCACCTAGAACGAGTGAAGAAAGAAAGCTCAGATTTGAGGGTACCCAATGTGATAAGAAAGCTTATTAATAAAACTGAATTAGGATGGACAAGTGGCCTTGACACTCTTTGGCTGGAGCTGACAGACTGAAAATACACATTATTTTTACATGGATACACATAGCACTGAGTTCCCAGACACTCTGATTTTGCATTGTATATCAGGCAAATGAAGTTACTGATTCAGAATGTGAGAACAGTGGTTTTGACCCTTTAATAATTTTTCTGTACTTTCAGTCTGACTGTTCTGCAATGGCCCGATGTGCTGAAAATAAAAACTTAAGACACTGACTACCTCTTTGCTTAAATAATATTCAGGTCATATTCTGTAACAACCAACTCTGGCTTGGAGGTCATGCTTGATTCTCATTTTATCAGGCTGTCTAAAATAACCAGGCCATGAGGTGGTTATTGTTATGGTACTCATTGGAATGAGATTTAACCTACATAAAGAAAAGAACTAGGACAGAAATAGCTCTTCAGCCCATCACAAGTTCGGAGAAATCCAATATAAGCAATTGCAAAATTATAGAGCTGAAAGGAACTTAAGGTGATCCTGGCACCTGCCTCTAGGAAAATATGCTTATCAGGAAATTTAATATAAATTCTAGAACTCATTATTTTAATAGCACATAAAATTTACCCATCCTAAATAATATAGTTTCCTTCAGGGCAGTGATGCTGCCTAGCCTTAGGCAAAACATCGTTGAACTTATATTTTACAGTTGATCTCAGAACCTATAGCATGTTTTTTAAAATATGCTTCATAGGAGAAAATCATTGTCTTTGAAGGGTGTTTTGCCTTTTCAAAAAGTGAAATACCTATCTAATTGGTCCATCTGGATGATACCATTTTTGATCAAAAAGGAATTTAAATGCGGCTATGAAGTTATGAGGTGACATTTTTGCTTAGCTCATAGCTGGTTCAAAAGGGACTTACCAGCAATTTCAAAAGTAATTAGTAAAATATTCTCCCAGATAGCTAATTTGGAGGTATATGATCTCTGGTAAGCCACACTATTTCTCACTCTATTTGGTAAACTACTTGAGATAAAAGAACATGCCTTGTTTGTCTCAAAATACCCACCTATCACAGAGGAAGATGCATGTCAGGAGCTGTATATTGAGGAGCTAGATTTAAAAAACAATAATGTATCACTTTATAGTCATTATTATGAATTATGTGTCCTTTTTTTTTTTTTTTTTTACCAATTTTGAATCCCACAGTCACCTCTTAGCTTGAGGCTGATTAGCAATAAATGACAAGGAAGTAGTGTGTGGTGGATTAAACTGTTTTGTGAAGAGTCCATATTCTAGTGTAAACTCTGTAAAGAGAAGGATTGGGTGGCTTTGGAAAAGGTACTTAAGCCGTGTCTCCATTTAAAGGGATGAACTAGACAATGGGAGAAGGTCTGTTTGAGGAATAAAATATTAAGTAGCTACTTTGTGCCTATCTCTGTGCATGTTGTGGGAGATTTTCTTAAGGTCTTAGTGAAGATCCAGATTCTTATGTTTGTAGGTGACAGAAACACAGCTTGATTTAGTTGAGGTAAAAGAACAAACTCTAGGAAAGGTAGGGTACACTAGACTCCAGAAATTACCAGAATCAAGGACTCAAAAGCTTCCATGACACACTTCCTCCAACTTTGTCCTTGGTTTCTCTCTCTAGATCAGCTTATTCTCTCAGATCTGCATCCTCTGTGAGCCTGGAGAAATTTATAAAACCTGTGGGAAGTCCTGTGGGCCAGAGAAACAGCATGCCATGACTGAGAGGTGCTATTAGAACCATAAGGTTGGCTGGAGAGGGGGAAGCTGACCCAGAGAAGGGGCTGCTGTTCATCAGAAAAAAAAGAACTCCACTAAGCCTGCTGTCCCCATTTGCTGCCTATTCCCACTTGGCTCCTATCACTCCACACACATTGGCTGGTAACCTACTCTCTTTGAAGACCTTGACCAACTTCACCATCTCTGAGGGCTGACTGCCTAGACAACACCCACCTTCACTAGGGAAATCCAACTCTTCATATTGCTTGTCTTGGTCTGTCAACAGGTTTTTCTTCACCTTGAGACTGGGAACTCTTCAAAGGCACTACTGCCTTAATTGGTTTGTGTTTCTTTATTAGATTATTTATTTCTCAATTATTGATAGTCTACTGTGTGGTGGGTTCTGGGAATTCAAAGAGAAGTAATTCAAGTTCTCTGTTCTCAAGATGATCAAAGCCAAGTGGGAAACATATGATAAAGAGACACTTGCAGTACAATGAAATGAGATGAGTTTACCATAGCCATCACCCTAATGCTATAGGGGTAATGGGTGAGTCTCCTCCCTGAAGAAAGGACAGAGGTGAGAAGGCCAGAGAGAGTTCTCAAGAAATAGAAAGGGGCCACTGCTGGCCTATGCTGACTTCTATTGAATAGGATCGGGCCTGGCTGTGTTAGGTTTAGAGGGAGGAAGCATTCTTTACAGTAAGAATAGCCTATGAGAGCTCAGGGAATACCTGAAATTACAGCATAATCAAAGGCATATGTTGAAATGAGATCAATAAGACAATAAGACAGGTGAAGTTATTGGAAAATAAGACAATTTCCAGTAAAGTACTAATTTTATAGTATAATACATTAGGAGTTTAGAAAAGCTTGAGATCACCATGATCTTAACAAGGGAATCCTTCAAAAAATGTAGGTGTTGCCTCACTACATGGGGAGCTGACAGTAGTAAATCTGAAATCAGAGTCTGGATTTCACTTTTACTCTGCCAGGTATTAACTTAGTGATAATTTCTCAATCTCTAATCTCTACATTATAAAACAAAGACACTAAAATTCATCTCTGAGTTTTATTGAGGATAAAATAAGACATATAAATGAAAGTACTTAGTAAACTATAAAGTACTATACAAACTTATTCTTTAAATATGCTTATCTATAAAACATAATTTTTAACTGACAAGAATATTTGGAAGACATAAAAAGGCATATAAGTATAGTTACATGGCAAGATACATTATTCACATTAAGAGGTATGTTAATTGTACTTACTGGCTAAACATCTTGGTTAATGCTATTATAAATGCATAACATCTTAATGAGTTGACTATGGCTTTTTATACATTTCTGATTCTGAGGATAGGGCAGAGAAAAACCACTTTAGGGGAGGCAGTCTGACTCAACTAGACTTGATATGCTAGGAATTAAGTCATTTGGGTGTTGTGATTATAAGGCATTCTCTCTACCAAGTGAACTATATATATCCTTGTAGATGAGTTAGCCTAAGAATTTCCTTCTAGTTCTAGAACTCTAAGATGTGAAACTTTCACTTCAGTGCTTCCATTTTCTCCTATGTAAATGGTTGTAAACAACGACAACATTTTCAAGAGTCACATGGCATACAAAGGATCTGAATAAGTGTAATTCCATTATATTCTGTGAGTTTGCCTTATGCTCTGGTCAAGTATGGAAGAAGGCAAGGAATTATATCTGACAGATAGAGAATGATCCACTAAAGAAATCTAAACTCTTTGAATATATCGTAAAGACTGTGGGCAAAATGCTAAGTTGTAATTGATACACTGTGTTCAGGCACACAATGTAAATAATTTTACTTCATATGATCCTTCAATTTTTCAGAGTTCCTGGCCCTCCCATGAGAAGAAACCCCTGCCTCATCTCCCACATTCCCCACTAAGACCAACTCTGAACTGATTATTACAGGGAAGATTGAGTCCAATACTCTTCTAAGTTGCTATGAAGATGACCCTGAAAAGCATGGGATGAAACATTAGAGATTTGTTACCCACTCTTGTTCAAAGATAAATCCAGAAAATCTAGAAGTAGAGGTCCATCACTCCCAAATATGGGATTAAAGATACACCAGTTGGTAGTTCTCTCTCTTTCATGCATTATTTAATCTCCTTGGATCTAACTCTTCTGATAACTACCTTTCTAAAATTTATGTAAGGAAGAACATGGCTCCTTTTTTAGAAAATTAGGCCTATGAGATATTAATGCAAGTTCCACAAAATGAAAAGATATTCTAAGGTTAAAGTTCTGGATATGTCCCCACTGAAGATACAAAATGCACGCACACATATCTGAGGCTGCAAAAAATAAATTGAACTCAGCTTTTTAAAAATTATTTGACTATAGAACTGTTTTATTTAGCAGTACTCATTAGCATACTGAGTACCTCTTATTCCTCCATAGATAGTTTGGAAAATGATGTTCTTAGATAAATTTCAATAAATAGTCTTATTAAAGGCTGAAATCTATAACTTAGAAGAAAGAAAAGTTGAATGTAGTTTAATACATCCTTGAAAGTAGGGAATACATGTTTACCATCCCAAAGTTTCTTTTAAATGGCCCATTTCTCATTAAATTGAAGGTTTGTAGGAAGGAAGGCTGAAATAAGCAGTCGGCATTCTAGTATATACATCTAATAAAGCTCTATTTCTAAAATTAATTCAGAAAAAAAGGTTTTTCTTTTCTATTAGACTAGATAAATTTAATGGAAAATTTCTTGAAAATGGTGAAATCGACTCTTCCTCTCACTCTCCTCTGCCTTTTTTCCTTTCTTTATAAACATCAAGTTCAGGTTTGATTTATAACTATTATAGTTTGTATTTGATGAGACCTTCTGGAAAACTACTAGCCAAGAGAAAGAGTAATAGTAGTTTTAGTTGTCACCACAGAAAAATCATTTCTTTTCCTTCCATATTTCCATTGCTCTGTGATAATGAGCCGTGTCTTCAATAGAACCTGTCTGATAAGTGCTAAGATTGTGTTTTCTTTTCATAAGCTCTCCAAAATATCTTTTCTTCCTACCCATGAAATAACCAGGAACATAAAGGCAATAGAAACAACTTTACCTGTTATATACTTTATTTTTTTAATTTATTTTAATTAATTTTTTTGGTGACATTGGTTATTGAAGTCCAGTAAGTTTCAGGTGTACAGTTGAACAGTAAGGCAAATATATATTGTGTGTTCCCCTTCCATAGTTAGATTTCTTTCTGCCACCATATATCTGACCCCTATTACCCCATCTACTTCCCTCCTCCCCCTTCCCGCTACCTTCTGGGAACCACTAGTCTATTGCCCACGAGTCTGTTTGTCCTGTTCGTTTGTTGCTTTTAGATTTATATCTCACATATAAGTGATATCATGTGGTTTTTAACTTTTTCTATCTGGCTTATTTTGCTTAGCATGATTATTTCAAGGTCCATCTATGTTGTCTCAAATGACAGTATTTCATCTCTTCTTATGGCTGAGTAATATTCCATTGTATATATATATATATATACCACAGCTTCTTTATCCAATCCTCTTATCATAGGACACTTCAGTTACTTCCATGTCCTGGCCACTGTGAATAATGCTGCTATAAACATTGGTGTATAAATATCTTTTCAGATATGAATTTTTGGGGTAAATACCTAGTAGAGGGATTACTGGATCATATGGAAGATCAATTCTTAGTTTTTTGAGGAACCTCCGTACTGTTTTCCATAGTGGCTCTACCAATTTGTATATATCTTAGTTTATTCATCCTCACAAAAGCTTTCTTTGATCAACTTTCTTCTCCTCTTAACACTGATTTTCCAGTACTTTTTCAGAATTTATTCAATTCAAGGGATGTTATTTTATCTATGGTGACACAACTATGATTTGCAACTGACCTCTGTCTATTCATCTCTGTATTTTCTCTGCCAACTAGAATTTAAAGTTCATTGGAGGTAAGTAGACTATATTTTAATATTTCATATTATCTTCAAAGTCTCATATGCAGCTCTGTACAAAGTAAACATGTGTTTATTTAAATCGATTTAAGAATAATTTACATGGATATTAACCTCTCATCAGATGTGTCACTAGCAAATATCTTCTCCCAATCAGTTGGTTGTCTTTTTGTTTTGTTGATGGATTTCTTTGCTGTACAATTGTTTTTTAGTTTGATGTAGTCTCATTTGTTTATTTTTTTCTTTTGTTTCCCTTGCCCAAGGAGATATATCTGAAAAGAAATTATTGTTAGCAATATCAGAGACAATATCAGAGAGTTTACTGCTTATGTTTTCTTCTAGCAATTTTATAGTTTTGGGTCTTACATTTAAATCTTTAATACATTTGAGTTTATTCTTGTATGCAGTATAAGAAAGTGGTCCAGTTTCTCTCTCTCTCTCTCTCTCTCTCTCTCTCTCTCTCTCTCTCTTTCTTTCTTTCTTTCTTTCTTTATTTCCATGTATCTGTCCAATTTTCCCAACACCATTTATTAAAGAGACTATCTTTACCCCATGGTATATTCTTGTCTCCTTTGTCATATATTAAGTGATCATATAGGCATGGATTTATTTCTGGTGCCCAACAACAGATGATTAGATAAAGAAGTTATGGTTCATATATACAATGGACTATGACTCAGCCATTAAAAAAATGAAATTCTACCATTTGCAATGACATGGATAGACCTAGAGGTTATTATGCTGAGTTGAAATAAGTCAGACAGAGAAAGATAAATACCGTATAATTTCGCTTATATGTGAAATCTAAAGAACCAAAAGAACAAATTAATCAAAAACTGACTCATAAATATAGAGGAAAATTTGGTGACAGACATAAAGGATGGAGGTTAAGGGACTAGGAGAATGGAGTGAAGGGTTAAAGAAGTATAAATTAGTAATTGACAGATGGTCACAAGGATGGGAAGCATGGCATAGGAAATGCAGTTATATTGGCTAGGTGGAGAGCCAGAGGAAAGAAGGAGCAATTACGGGGATTGTTTTATAAACTATAAAAATGTCTAACCAATGTACTGTATACTTGAAGCTAACAAAATAAATAAAATAAATTCAAAAAATTTGAAAAAAGACTAATTTACATAGAGTGAATTTAAGTGAGGATATTTGCTCATCTTTTGAATTTAATCTCTACATGATGAGAACATGGATGTTGTATATCATCTGACCTGATTTTAAATCCCAGGCTAAAAACCATTAATAATCTTTGGGTTCTTAATCAAGCTATTTATCTTCTTTGAACATTTATTTCTTATACATAGTGGAGACATTTTATCTATCTTTCTATCTTTTTTAAAGAACTATATGAGGATAGTAGTTTAAGTTCAGGTATCACACACTCTGGGTTTGATACTCATCTCTCCTTCTTATTTGGCATATCATCTTGAACAAGTCAGTTCTCTGTGATCCTCATTTTCTTCATCTGTGATTTGGAATCCATAATAGTATTTATCTCATGGAACAGTTTGGATTAAATGAAATAATGCATGTAAAACTTAAAATGGCACTTTATACCTAGTAAGAATTCAATTAATGTTATTACTGTAGAAGTTCACATAGTATAGCCAACACCAGTAGGCTCAGATAAACTTTAGCTCTTTCTCCTGCTAATTCTCTTTAAAATGGTTGCCATTGAAAGACATGTTGGCTAAAGGAACTTAAAGCATAACTTTTGTGTATAAATGGAATTCTGACTCTTAACTATCTTAAATGGCATCAAGTTTTTTTCTGAAGGAAAAGCTTTCTTGGGAAAATAATGAATATTTGGATTAAAAAAGACCTTACATTCTTAAAATGTGGTGGGGTAAAGATATTTTTAATTGAACACAGCCATTTTATGATTTGATTTCCTCAGGATATGAATCAGAGAAAAAAAAACTGAAGTTTTGTCCCAGAAAAAAAGGGCAGGATAGGCAGAGAATTTTTCACTGGTAGGGCAATTTACACACTTATCCTTTTCATAGTGAGTCATGGTCTATGTTACATTTCATGGTAATGTCTATGAGTTCCCAAATCTGGAATTAGACATATCAGCCAAATAAGACAGAGAAAAGAAAATGGACTTTTAATCCACCTAGTTACCATTCACAGAGTTCTAGAAGTGGAACTTCAAAAAAAGCAATTATTCTAGCACTCCACTTTTAGTCATATCTTTAAATCCATTGAGAGAGAGAATTAGCTAATCACTGTTAAAATATCCTCAGCTGAGTAGCACAGGAATGTAATCACCAGCTCTAGAGTCCTTTTAGAAGTTTATTCTTTCTTCTTTATATCTTCCCCAAATCTTTATTTTACTTTTATATTGGCTGACCTAAGTTTATCTTAAAATGACATTTTAAGCTTTAAAAAAATATTAATGCTTATCTTTTAATCTTTTATTTTTTAATCAAGCAATTTTAACTTGTTTAAAAATTCTTTTAAGCCGAGTTTTCCCATACTTCAGGTCACTTTGGGTTACTATTCTGAGGTGTTCGTCAGCTATTCTAATAATAGAATAAAAAACACCAACACTTTTAATAGTCACTTGGGTATCCCTGGGACCTAGTGCTGCTCAGAGTGGATTATATGAACCTAAATAAAATGTTGATTAATGATAAATATGGTCTCATACTTTATACTTTATAGAAAGCTTTAACTTTATCAAAAAACACTGTCTGAGATACTCTTATTTTTACCTCTAACTGCCTCCCCCCCATACACATACACACAAAAAATAATAATAATTTGCCTTTAATTATAAAACTAGCATGTGGCAAAGTGGAGACCTGAACTTAGGTCTCCAATTCTTAGTTATATAACTTTATTGATTTAATTTGAACATTTAGTAAAGCTGAGCTGCTAGTATTTGGAAAAATGTAGACCCTCCCAAACTTAACCTCATACTCAGATAATGAAGAGAATAATGGAAGGATGTATACCAGTTCTAACATGTCTTTGTTTGGAAATATATCTGAACATCATTATTTTTTAATTGTAAAATGAAATTTTTTTTCATAGATAGCTTTTAGTCTTTTCTAACTGTGCACTTCAGTTTCCATTGCCTTTGTGCAAAAATTTTTTTCACATGGTATCTCCACATTTTGTTCTGGGTATGAAACATTAATAGGATACAAAAGGGGATTTTTTAAGTTCTTTATTACCAATGTGTCTTTGTGACATCTTGGTGCCTTGATTGAATGGTGTTTGGTCAGTGTGAGAACTTTAGGGTACCTCATGATAAAATCCTTGCTACTCCAAGATTTATTTAGTATAGAAATCAACTATCTTTACTATTCCTTTTATTAACTTTGCTAAAACTTCAAAGTCAGCCAAAAGTTGGTATTAAATGATCTGGGACACATGGTCTCTAGCATTAAGCTCCTCAAAAGCAGGGACTGTGTCAGAAATTTTTATATAGCTATCCCTTAATAAAGAGTCAAGAAAAGAGCAGGCACTTAATACATATTGATTATATTGAATTGACTTTTATAAGAAAATCCAAGAAATCTAAGACTTAGCCTTGATTTTATTAGTAACAATGTACCCTTAGATAAATCACTGAGCTTCCGTTACATCATCTGTGAATGGGGTATCTCTACTTTTAAAGAACTAATGGGAATGGGAGAGTCCCAGAAAATTGAGCTTTACAGAATATTTGTTTTAGACTTCACAGACCATGTGGAGTTTTATTCTTTAAATAAATATTTTATACACTGCTGGTTTTTGTGTGAGTAATCAAAGCAAAGGTACTCTGGTTGAACTCGTTGAACTACTTGTAAATTAATATTTTTAATTAGTAAGTCATTTTGTGACAAATTCCTATAACCTTCAATATCTGTTTTTTTCCCCTTAATTCACATTCTATTATAACCATCTTTACTGTTAAAATGAAATTGTCATGTTGAAATATTGTTTGCTACAATCTAGGTTCATAAATCTTAAGAAGAAGATCCAGGTACTGAGTGGCTCCGAGCATTGTGAAATCAGTTAAATTATGCTTTTAGAATATGATCAATCTACCATTTTCTTGTTAATCTGACACATAGTGCCCATAAAGAGTATTTCATAAATGTTAGTGCAAGAGAGAACTCCATTGAGTCATTGTTGGGTGCTAGATGACCTAGGAACTTATTGCATTTATTAGCGAAGGAAAACTGTATTCTAATGTTGCCTTACTAAGGAAGTTAGTGTAAACTTGTGAACAATTCTGACGATTTCTCTCATTTTGCTTCCTCAATGGTTCTCAAACCTAAGGAGGCATTAAAATCACCTGGAGGACTTCTTAAATCACAAATAGCTAGATATTACCTTCAAGATTCTGATTAAGTAGATCTTGGGTGTGGTAGGTCCCAAGAATTTGCAATTCTAATGACTTCTCAGGTGGTGCTAATGCTATAGGTACAGGGACCACACACTGAGAATACTGTGCTACCTGGTCACCCTTAATATTGCCAAAACTGGTAAAAAGAATATTCCATGGGCTGCTGCTGCTCTTTGGAACAGAACTTAACTAAGCCATGAAACCATAGACAGACATCTGCAGTCAGGGTGTCTATATAGAGCCACGATGAACACTAGAAAAAGAAAAACAATTGTTTTTAAAAAAGAAATTTTCAGCTCTTTACTGACTTTGTAGAACACATTATTATGGTATTTTCAAAACTCCTTTTTGAGTCATCCGAAAATATATTGCTTGAATCTTTAAAAGCAAAAGAAGGAAGATATATCTCCATTTTCTCCCAGGATTTTTTTTTATTCCATACTCTGTCTCCCAACAAACTGACCCTGTATTTAGATGTTCTGTCCTCTTTCTTTATAATCTAATTAGATACTAGACAATAATCCTCTATTGAGCTATTTTAAATTGAGCCTTTATTTAGTATAAGCACAATGTTATCAATTCATGTTATCTTCCTGAAAGACTATTTAATTTAATTTAATGCAACTCAATTTAATGTCCATTGAGTGACTTGCATGCCAAATGCTATTCTAGATGCTTAGGAAAAGATATGACTCCAATCTACACAAATTCCTGCCCTTGCAGAGCCTACATTCTAGCAGAGATGGACAGTAAGCATAACACATAAATCAATATATTATATTCCTGGTAATAGATGCTATGAAAAGGAGAAGAAATAATAGAAGAATAATGAAGTTTAGGACTTTAGGGGCTAGCAAGAGAGGGTTGTGTGTATTCTTGCAATTTTAAATAGGGGTGTAATTTGAGCAAAGACCTGAGTCAGGTAAGACTATAAACATGTACATATATGTGTAAGAGTGCCAAGGGAGAGAGAACCTTTCTAAAGACCAAAAGGTGGGAGCATACGTAGCATATTTAAGAACAGCAAAGTGGCCAGTGAGGCTAAAGCAAAATGTGAGAAGGGACTTTCATGGTGATGGACCTATTCACTCTGAGCACCAGCGCCGGGTACGCTGCATGGGGAGCATGGGGGACTTACAGGGACACTGAGTTGTTGAAGCGAGGGCCGAGGGCCAAGGGCCAGAGGTAAGGCTCCCTCCCAGGCAGAAGTGCTGGTAGTATCCATTGTTCCTATGTTGAACTCCACCCTCTCAACCCTCAGTGAATGGACACAGTGCTGCCATAGCTGAAACGTCATCAAACTGGATAACAGGTTTTTCCACCCAGAGGATTCCATGAAACTCCACCTCCCCCAACTCATGGATACTCCCAAGCCACATCCAGGTGTATCCTCAGTGAGTCAGGTGATCCTTGCTGAGCAGAGCCAAGACTCAGACTAGTGGCAGTTGGCCTCAGTTTCTTGTGTGGTTTCTTGAGGCAACTTTTAGCACAGTATCTTGGGATTGCTTGCTGAATTTTAAGAGGTGGCCCCTGAGGGGCACAGGCTGGAGCTAAATTTGGCCTGCAGTTGAACCCCTGTCAAGACCATGCCACTGGACACCTAGTACATAAAGCTGCACTAATAAGACTGGGAGACTTAGGAGCTTTGCTTAGTACATAGAAACAGACACAGAAAGTCAGTAAAAATGAGAAGTCAAAGAAGCAAAAACCATATTAGAGAGCAGACCAGTGATCCAGGAATAATGGAGTCAAACAATCTAACAGATGCAAAGTTCAAAACACTGGTTGTAAAGATACTCAATGAACTTATGGGAAATGTAGATGAATTCAGTGAGAAATTTAACAAAAAGATAAAAGAACAAATGGAAATGGAAATTATAAAAGAGAACCAGTTAAAAATGAAGAACACATTATCTGAGATGAAGAGTACATTAGATGGAACAAAAGAGTGGATAAAGAAGAGAATCAAACCATCAGTATAGAAGATGGGGAAGCTGAAGACACTCAATCAGAATGGCAAGCAAAAGAAACCAAGGTTATAATAATAATTTAAGGAGCCTATGGGACACTATTAAAGAGAAAAATATCCATTTCATAGGGGTACCTGAAGAAAGACAAGATGCTGAACAGCTATTTGAAGAAATAATAAAGGAAAACTTCCCTAACCTGGTGAAGAAAATAGGCATACAACCCCAGGAATCTCAGAGAGTACCCAAAACCAGAAACCCAAAGAGGCCCACACAAAGGCACATTATAGTTCAAATGCCAAAGGTTAAATACAAAGAGAGAATCTTAAAAGCAGCAAGAGAAAAGTAGTTACTTACCTTCAAGGGAGCACCCATAAGACTGGCAGCTGATTTCTCAAAAGAAACTAGACAGGACCGAAGGGCTTGACACAAAATATTCAAAGTGATGAAAACCCAGGATTTATAACCAAGAATTCTTTATCCAGCAAAGCTATCATTTAAAGTTTAAGGACAGATAAACAGCTTCTCAGACAAAAATAAGCTAAAGGAATTTATCATCAATAAGGCAGTAGTACAGGAAATGTTGGAGGGACTTATTTAAGAAAAAAAATGTATAAAAAAAACAAATAAAAAATGGTAATAACTATATTCCTATCAATACGTACCTCAATAGAAAAGCATTAAGTGTTCCAACCAAAAGATAGAGTGGCTGATTGGATAAGAAAACAAGACCTCTACGTGTGCTGTCTACAAGAGACTCACTTCAGATTAAAGATGCACACAGGCTAAAAAAAAGGAGATGGCAAAAGATATTGCCTTGATGGACCTAGAAAGTATGAGAAAGATAAAGACAAATATCTCATGATTTCACATACATGTGGAATCTTTTTATTTATTTATTTATTTATTTATTTATTTATTTATTTATTTATTTATTTTTATTGTTTATGCCTACAGCACCTGTTCTTTCTATGTGGTCTCCCATCCAAGTACTAAACAGGCCTGACCCTGCTTAGTTTCCGAGATCAGACATTGGGCTTATTCAGGGTGGCATGGCCATAAACCATAGACCGTGGCTCCACTGGGGTGTGAACTCAGGACTTTCTGAGTGTAATGCAGACATGCTAACCACTACACTATGGAACCATGTCCCATGTGGAATCTAAAGAACAAAATCAACAACTACAACAACAAGAGAGGAAATAAACTCATAGATAAAGAGAATATTTTGAGGGCTACTAGATGGGAGGGAGGTTGTGGAGGACGGCAAATAAAGGCAAAGGGATAAAGAGGTATAAATGGATAGTTGCAGAATAGACATGAAGATGTAGATGTAGAGTGTAACATGGGGAAGATGGTTAATAATGTTGTAATAATGTAAGGGGTAAGAGGGGTGTTAGATTTAGTGGGGTGATCGCTTTGCGAGTTATATGGATCCCTGATTACTAGACCATACAACTGAATCTTGTCAATAACACTTGTTTGTTGTCTTGGTATATTATTGTATGCAAACTATAACTGGAAAAAAAACTTCATTGAATTGTACAATGTAAATATTAGCAACTAAGTGTTTATTATATTTCAATAAAGCTGGGGAGAAAAAGAAAGACAAACATAAATAAATAAATAAATAAATAAATAAATAAATAAATAAATAAAGCCAAACACAATAGAAAAATATGCCATAAATGTTTCATTTTAGAAGTTTTTCTAAATTATACGAATTGACTGAGGTTTCAAAAATAGAATGTGATGTATTCTCAAATAGGAATTCTTTTCCTGGTTAATGTCTCTGTATCGAACACAGGCATTCTTCATTGCTGCATTCAAAATTAGTGGTGTTTGTATAGAAGTTTTTTATTTGCCAATTCAATATGCATGAATTTCTATAATATTTTTAAAATGGTATATGTGGGTGGAGTAATTTTCAAGAGAATTCTTCAGTGATCTTTTGTTTTTTATTTCAACAGATGGCTAACCTTGACTGTTTTTTTAGTGTTGTCAATTGTATTTTGTATATATTGTCTGTATTTCTTAAACAGATATTAATGAGAGTTTTGGCCATTCTTATTTATTATAAGTTTATAAACTTAATCAGAATTAGGAAGCATCTATATGGTTAAAAAAAAGAGAGATAGTAGACACTTTAACCTAAATTGTTTCCCATTTTTTCTTTTTGAGAATAATCATAGTATTGAACTCATAGAAATAAAGTGAGAATGCCCACGTAAAGTGCTTATTACAGAGCATGGCTCATGGTAAATTTCCAATAAGTTATTATAGTAGGTGTAAAGTGACCGAGTTCCTTGGAGAGACACAATAAAATTGTGATAATTAGGGATTTTCTTAGTTAACTGTGTTTTCTGGGGGTTGAGAGGGTGGTGGGATATTACTATAGTAAGCTACCTTATTAAAAACCAATATTTAGTAGTAGAACCATAGTGAATAAGAAACAATCATTCAGCTTTTATATACCAGGCACTATAGTAAGCATAATATATAAATTTTATTAAGTCCTTATGATAGAACTGCACAGTAAGTTGTATTAATCCAATCATAAGAATGAAGAAATCATGTTGGGGAAAATGATTAAGTGCTACAGTGTGAAAATTCTCTGTAAAATTATAAGTAAATTAAAAGACTGACCTCAACTACTAAACTGCTCATAAAAGAGCAATATTTTCACCAAGATCATGATGTGATTTGATTCCTATGCCCGTAGTTGTCTTTCTGCTATACAACTTATTGAATTGCTCATCTAAATCCAACTCAAATTCAAATGCATGTTGCTGTTTTGGTCAGTATCAAAGAGTCAGCTATTTTGCTATCTATCACAGGATTTGGTTCATGCTTCCAAATGTGTGTGTGGAAATGTTTCACATTTTGGTATTAGCAAATGTTAAAAGCAAAAAGAATATCTCACCTGTCTCATTGAGACAAAAGTTTCTTCTCATTTCTGGAAGCTATAATATAGTTTTTCTGGAACCTAGTTGTGTTCCAATCTCAAACTAGTGTTGTTCTGGTTGATGAAATAGAAAATATTCCCTCTTTTTCCTATAAGAATGCCAAAAGAAAAAAAAAAAAAGCTTTGGTTGTTTCTGTCTCGGGCACCGTGAATAATGCTGCTATGATCATTTGGGTGCACATATCTTTACAGGTAAATGTTTTCAAATTATTTAGGTAAATCCCAGAAGAGAGATTGCTGGATCATATGGTAAGTATATTCTTAGTTTTTTGAGGAAACTCCATACTCTTTTCCATAGTGACTGTGTCAATTTACATTCCCACCAGCAGTGTATAAGGGTTCCTTTTCCCTCACAACCTCTCCAACACTTATTAGTTGTCCTGTTGATGATAGCCATTCTAACAGATGTGAGGTGGTATCTAATTGTGGTTTTGATTTGTATTTTCCTAATAGATAGTGAAGTTGAGCATCTTTTAATATGTTTGTTATCGTTTGCATGTCTTCTTGGGAGAAGTGGCTGTTTAGGTCTTCTGCTCATTTTTTTTTAATTGGATTGTTTTGTTTTTATTTTGAATTGCATGAGTTCTTTGTATATTTTGGATATTAGCCCCTTTTCAGAGGCATTGTTTGCAAATATCTTTTCCCATTCAGTTGGTTGCCTCTGTCTTGTTGATGATTTATTTTTCAATAAACGCAATATTGGATAAAGAAGATGTGGTACATATATACAAAGGAATATTACTCAGCCATAAGAAAAGATAAGATATGGCCATTTTTGACAACATGGATGGATCTTGCAATTATCATGCTGAGCAAAATAAGTCATGTAGAAAAAGTTGAGAACCATGTGATTCTTCTTATATGTGGGATATAAATCTGAAAGCAACAAACTAACAAGACAAACAGAGATCCATCAACACAGATAACAGTTTAGTGGTTACTAGGGAGAAAGGGGGGAGTTAGAGAGGGAGATAAGGATAAAGGGGATCAAATATATGGTGATAGAAGGAAATTTAACTTTGGGTGGTGAACACACAATGCAGTATACAGGTCATTTATTATAGAATTGTACACTCAAACCCTATATAATTTTATTAACCAAAGTCACGCCAATAAATTTAATAAAAAGTTTTTTGAAAAAAAAGAAAAAATAATCCATCCTAATTTTTTAATTTTTCTATTCAGAACAAAATAAATCAAATAGGACAATAACATTTTTAAGGGGAAAAGTAAATGGTAGTAGCTTGACTTTAATAGATTTTAAAGAATTTAAAAGATGTCAACTCCCTTCATTCTTGGTAATCAGTTATTTAACAGGGAACAGATCCATTTATAAATGAAAGAGAACAATTTGGCTGGTAGAACAACTGAAAAATATTCAGTTCATGAATATTATATAAAATCAATAAGTTCATTTGATAATGAATATGTAAATTATAATATTTTATATCCTAGGTTATTCCAGAACAAAAAAGAAATCAATACAGGCATTTTGGGAAAAAAATGTTAACACAGAAATGTCAGATTTCAAGTTCTTAACCCTTTAAAAATTTTTTATCTTAAGATCTGAAAAGATAAGCTCTTCACTCAGTTTGAGGTTGGCCAATGAAATAGGAAAAATGATGCAAGAAGATAAATATATACATATTTTCTTTCTATGACCTAGAGTGGTAAGTGGGAAGTTCTCATTTCTGAAGGGGTAGGAGAATTGCCTGGGTTTCCATTATGAGTTTAGTATGAGAATAACTATGTGCAGATATATGAAGGATTTATACTTTTCAATGGGGAAAAAGTTATCCATCCATATTCACAAATACCAGTTTAGAACAAGAGAAAATGATGTTTGTTTTAGAACAGAACTTAATGGCTAAAGGATAAAGATAAAAATCAGTTAAATTAGTTACTAAGAGGAATTTTGACATTGTTTTTCTCCAAAGAATTTTAATAATCTGCATAGCCTCCATCTCTGATAACTTAGGTGTTCTCCTGCCTGGATACAGACATCTGCACTAACCATTCTCATGGATGAAGAAGACCCCACAAAAGTCTACCTTCCTCCCCATCTCAGGATGTGTTTATACAGTTTATTTAGTTTATACACTTTATAGTTTGTGCTACAGGTGAAATTGATTTCACTTTTTGACAAATTCTTACTGCCCAATGGCCAGCTGACTTGCTCCTTTTGTTTGATTGCAGAAGGGCAGAAATCCCCTAAGAGAGGGGGAGACAGAGGGAAGAGAACAGAGACCCAGAGACCCAACCCTGCTTCCTCTAATTTTAGTCCACTTCATCTGAGGAGTCTGTGACTAATTTTAGTCCACTTCATCTGAGGAGTCTGTGACTCATGGCTGAGTTCACTCACCCCCAAGCAACTTCCATCAAATCACAGCCCCCCAAATACATTGTTGATAATGTTCTTTCTTGGTGAATCTTGTTCAGAGATTACTGGGAATGCTGATTTTGTTAGAGTTCTTTCAAAAAACTCATTTAATTGTTGCCACCCCTTGGCAAGTGCTGAGTCACTCTGAATGCTTCATAGCATTCCAGAACACCTCATCCTTTCTTAATACTTTCCTTCTTTTTAAGTCCTCCTTATGTTTAGTTTAGAAAAAGTCCTCCCACCACCCAATAGACCTGTCTCTGGAAAAGATTGAGAAGAGTCAGTAAATTTGGCTTCCTTTTCTTGCTTCTAATGTGAATAGAATTTATTTTTCTAACTATTATGCAAGTGTCATTAAAGCAGTGGATTTCCTCAGGTTTCTGTGGAAGAATTGCCTTGTTTGACCTTTGCAATGCTGTTACTCTTAGAATTAACCACAAAAAAACTTGAAGACACTCCTGTGCTTCTTGTAAAATTCATTGTTGGGGTAATTTTATGGTATGTGTTTTCCCTCTTGAATGTTTTAAAGAGCTGGATTTCTGTCTCTTTGCAGAGCATTCTAGCAGCTGTGTCTCATTTGCTTTGGACGGGTATTAAAAGAAATTGCTATTTTGGAAGCTCCTTAACATATGGGATAATTGTACAAAGCACTTTACAGTTTGCATTGTACTTTCCCATTATTTTACCCAGTAATTTCTCAGAGAAGCCCATGAAATATTATTTACATATTTCAGAAATAGAAATAGAAGTATTGAAGAAATAAGAGAAGCATGACAGGGCAATTTATCTCACTCTGGAATTAATCAACAGATTAAAATGTCTTCCTTCAGATCCTTTAATACCTATGACTAGAAAACCTCATGCCTTTTTATCTGAACAGATAAGACTAACGCATCTGCTGTGCATCTCAGGAATGTGTGGTCTAGCTAGTCTTAGGTCAACCCAATTAATAGTTGTCTGAGTGACTGGACATTGAGAACTGCAGGGTTCAGCTGCTTTTATTAAAAGTGACATAGTAGGTGGCTAAAAGCACTGGGTCTAGGTTCAGACTGCCTGGGTATAAATTCAGATTCCAACCTTTATTAGCTGTGTGATGTTAGATGAGTCACACTTAACCATTTTAAACCTCATTTTCCTTATCTGTAAATTAGGAACAATTACACATAAAGCTCTAAGCCTAGTGCCTGGCACACAGCAAGCCCTTAGTAAATTTTAGCTATTACCATGTTGTTGTTCAAAAGGTGGCCACCTGGTCATTTTCCTGAGGTTCTTTTAAGTTGATTTGTTTCATGAAATTACACGTATGGCCCAGTTAAGACTGGAGATAGATGATGGTCTTTAGAGGTACTTGGTGAAGTTGAAACTTGTACCTGTATTTCTTCTTCTCTTAAGAACTGTGATAATTATAAGTTCCCAGTCCTTCAGTCGTTCTACTCTAAAACACAGAGTGGCAACACTGTTCCTCCGGAATAATGTGGGATATCAACAAAGGGCCCCATTCCCTAGTATCCACAGTATTTCAACCTAGCACTTTTGGGATATTGCATACAAAAAAGGCAAAGATAACATTGGTTTCCTTACAGTTCCAGGTGAAAGTAAGGGAGAGGACATAGCAGGGATCTGTTTAGTTGCAAATATGCTCTTGTTGGAATATAGAAGACTAAGTGCAATAACTGCTTCTAGTTTGCTGGATGAACCAAGTAAAGCGCTTTGCTTCTCTCTACTTCAGTTTCCCCAACTATCAATGGGAATTATAACATCCATAGGATGCTCAATTTGTCCCTTATTTGCTGGAACGTTTTCATGGCAAGTGCCATGTGCTGGGAACCTCCTCAGTCCCAGGAAAACCAAGATGATTGGTCACCCTAAATATTTGCCTCTCATCTTACTGTGTTTACCATAAAAACAATGCATATAAAGATGCTTTCACATTTCATGAACTAAAGAGTATAATTAACTCAATTTTGAATACCCAAGGAACAAAACAGTGCTTTGAATTATTGGAAGAAAAACATAGTAATACAGTATATCATTTATTAAGTAAAAATAACACACTTAAATTATTGGTGCATCATTCAATAAACTGCTTAGAAATATGTAATGTGACCGTAAATTCCATTAATGGGTATACCATGTCTTACATCATTTTTATATGTTTAAATATACTTAATTGAAAATACACACGAGCATATACATACAGAACAGTTGGAACACATACTTTCAGGTCATAACAAAGATAATTTTCATTGCAAAGAGCTCATTTGAAACATATTTATTTCCTGAAAAGTTGTTTTAATCCAAGGTCTATTTTAGAAAGGCTGATCATTTATAATAAATTGATTAGTGATTTGTCTTAGAAAACTTTAAAGGAAAAAAAAATAGTCTGGGAAAGATGACATCACCAGAAAATACTAGTCTATTGCTGGGAATTAACTTGAGGCAACATCAGTGTTCAATAGATATGTAAAAATATTAACCAATGTGCATACCCAAGAATTGAGTAATTTCAAAAAATTGATTCATTTAGTTTTCTTTCATATCCTAGAGAGATTTCACTTGAGTGGAACTTCAAAATGTACAAACGTACATTTGCTTGAAAATTCAAAAAGTCTTTTTATTTGACTTTAGTTTCTCTTTTACCTAGAGACATCCCACCAAAATTCAAGCCAATGTGAGATTTACAAATGCCAAGGTGAGGCTCCTTAAAGAAATGCATACCAAGATAAATAATACATATATAGTATTAGTACAAATATAAAAACAAGTTAATTTAGTCAAACTCAGTTGCTTACATTAAGAGCAAGAAGTAATATTGATTTTAAAAATTAAACTTTTAAATATAATGGATTGTTTTCAGCTTGGCTTTTAAAATGGAACAAGTAAACTCCTGAGATGTTAAGGTTCTTGAAGACTAAAACTTGTCACACACTTTTTCTTTGTCTACCTCAGAGCTACTGCAGCCTTGGGTACATGGCTGATACTCAGTAAAACGTTAACTTATATTGAATGTTCTATATGTTAATAATAATTCAAAATAACATCATGAAACCGAGTGAAAAAGGTATGTCTGGTCTACCATTCCACATTCAATTTTTCCCCAAGGAATGAACTAATTTACCTCTCAGACAAAAGCAAAGAACTCATTCAAGAGCAAAGCTGAAAGCTGTCGGAGTTATTATTGTTTATATTTCCCTGAACAGAAGAGTTATTATGTTGGCTTCAAAGGTTTTTCTTCTACCTTCTATCATGGCATACAGGAAGGAGTCTTCATTCTATTTCTACTTTACAAATGGAAACTCAGAGGATGGAACAATTTACCCAAGGTCACAGATGCAAACCTTCCTAGATATTTGTTAACCCTAATTTAATTTTCCCAAATTTTATCAAATGAAGTTTTAGGTAATTTTCCTAGCCCTTTTTTAGTTTAGGAGATGCCCTCCTTCCTATATTCTGCCCTCCCATCCATTGTTAGCCTAATCCCACTATTTCTTAAACAACTCTACTTCCTTTTACCACTATCAAATGATGTTTTCTTTGCTCTCAGACAACACATTTGAACCTCCACTCCAAGGTCTTAAGCTAAAGGAATTTCTCGATTACCCAAAGTGCTATGCAAATATTAGGGCTGTTTCTGCATTTCTTCTTAGGCCTGCAGCTTTTGATATAGTGATGCATAACCCCAGGTTTGTACTGATCTCTCTCAGTCTTCTGTAATGTGAATCAAGACTTTGCTTTATGGTTAATTTAGCTGCAGATGAGAGCAAGCTGAAACTTGTGAGGATAGACATAAGCTGGGGCAAACCAAAGTCATAGCTTGAACAGAACCTCCAAGAAAATAGATTTTCTATGGCTTTTACAGCATCCTTCCCCTGACAGCAGTGATGTAAACTGAAAGTAGAAAAATTACAGTCTCCTTTGAGGGGCATATGAGGGCACAAAGGTTTTTCAAATTAACCCTCACAGAAAGAAAATCTGCTTGCTATTTATTCAGGTTCCTGCCTTTTAAATCTTGATTACTCTTGGCTCAGCTAGTTGCTGAAATTTATGCACCAGTAAAAGTGATTTTTATGTAAGAATGGAATCTCGCGTGTGATAAATTTGGTCTTGAGAAATCTCAGCTCAGTTGCTGCTGATAGCAATGTCATAATGGCAGAGTAGGAGCATGGTGTCCTGCTGGGCTGTGGACTGTGTGAAATGGCTACTCAATTTGGAATTGGCTTAGATAATTCTTTGACCCTCAAGGTCATGACCAAGAGACACAGCCCAACTACAGAGTTAACATTCATTCTAGCAATGTTCTTCCCTAATCCCTTACGCACTGCTGGCTGACTCATTCCCATTCAAAGATCCAGCAAGAATCAGGTTGTAACCTGTGTTTTTTGTGAATATCTTTATAATTTGAGGTCTCTGTCTATTATGACTCACCCTAGTTAAAGGTGAATTCTATGGTTGCAAAGAATTGCTTATATTATAGGATTTGTGTGAACTGGATTGGTTGAGCCAAGGAGATATTTCTACCCACTTTATCCCTGCCAGGTCATGCAGCTTTCAGGGCATATGTTCTAAGCCTTAGTTTTGAGGAGTCTGTAAATCCCTTAAAAGTGCACACACAAAATAATTGTGAACATTCATATTCTTTCTAGGAAGAGTGACTACAGCTTTCATAAAATTGTTATAGAAGTCTAAGAACCAACAAGTAGTAAGAGCCATAAAGGAAAGAAATATTCTGAAGTGTTCATTGTTATCTTCCAATTAGATATCCCACCTTGAGTTTTAGATTAAACCTAATCAGAGATGAGCAACATAGGGCAAACTTTGGAGTCAGATAGACCCTTGATTCTGTATTAGACACCAACTCTGCTTTCCCTGACTATGTGAGCTTAGATGTGTCACTTTTGTGTGTGTCACATTCTTATTTAGACAATGAAGAAAATGGGAAAAATATCACCTACCTTGCGATATCTCACGAAACAAATTCTATTGTGAAAATTAAATAAGAAAATATATAAATAAATCTTGTGAGATACCTGACATTGGTTTACTGCTCAATAACAGTAGCTAGTAGTGGTAGGAGTCACATGGAACTCATGTCTCTGGAGCAGATGGGATGATGACCAATGCCATGTGTCTTCTGTCTTTCTGCATTTAAAAATTTTCTCCTGCCTTTGTCTACTCATTGAGTCATTAGCTGCCATTTCCTATTCTTCATAAGTATCAACATGTTTTGCCCACCACTCTTAAGAGGTGCCATTTTTATTTTCCTTTAACCCACCTCCTATGGACAAAAGAGTAATACTATCTCTCATACTCTTGGAATACCATTTACAAGTGTTACTTTATTTAAAATAAAATATATACGTGTTTTAGTAATTTTTAAAATTCTTCAAAAGGTATTATATATATATATGTATGGATATATATATATATATGTATATATATACACACACACACATATATATGCTAGGAATATTTTTTTCTTATCTTACTTTATTTTCAAAAGCCTGCTTTATTTCCTAGCACATAGTATTAGTAGGTATTTGCTGAATGATTAAAAAAAGAAAACCCTAATAAAGTTTAAAAAAGGGGAGAATGCAAGCATGAGAATATTACCTATTTTACTAGACATTCTCTTTTCCATTCTATTCCCCATTCTTTTTTTAAAGACTACCACAAACATGACTTACCTTGGAAATTATGAAAAAGGATGGTTTTATTTGAGAATATTTATCATCCTGATTTATGTACTTATTTTCTATTTGGGATTTGAGGCCAACAGTATCCAACCTCAATCTCTCTTTATAAAATCAATATTTCCCTAGCACATGTAAATTCATCCTAAATGAGGAATCCCATCTTTTTTTATATATACTAGAGATGACAATACTTTTGAGAATGGATTTAAAAAATTAAAGAGAGAACATAATAAGAGTAAAAAAAAAGCTATCATGAAAATATCATGAAAACTAAGTGTGATGCACTGCAAAAATATGATAGCAGATTTCACTGTATACCCATGAGATCAATTTATCAACTATACTGATAAATACTATTCAAGGCAATGTAAAAATTCCTTCTAGACATGCATTTCTATTGGTCTAGTTCATTGCTTAATCCACAGGAAGCACTTCATAAATAATAGTTGGCTAGATGAATCTATATTAATTATATTTTTATTATAATATAAACACTTAATTATATTATATTTCTATTATGTTGATAAGGAAAAATGCAATAGTCCTTCATGTAATATTTTTATGAACATAATATTTCTGAAGCTCAGCTGACAAATAAACCATTAAAAGAAATAGAAATTTTAAAAAAATGTGGGTATAAGCCTTTCTTTTTAGTTTTATTGAGAAATAATTGACATACATCACTGTATAAATTTAAGGCATATAGCATGATGGTTTGATTTACTATATTGTGAAATGATTACCACAATATGTTCAGTTAACATGGATCTTCTCATATAAACCTAATAAAAAGAAAGAAGAAAAGAAAAAAGAAAAAAAATTTGTCTCCTTGTTATAAGAACTCTTAAAATTTACTCTCTTAACAATTTTCCTGTGTCATACAGCAGTGTTAGCTGCAGTCGTCATGTTATACATTATATCCCTAGTCCTTATTTATCTTATAACTGAAAGTTTGTACCCTTAACCACCTTTCTCCAATTTTCCCTGTCCCCACTCCCTACCTCTTGTTCCTGCGGTAACCACAAGTAGTTGATCTCTTTTACTATGAGTTTTTTTTTTAAATTCCGTGTATAAGTTAGATCACACAGTATTTATCTTTGTCTGATTTATTTTACTTAGCATAATTCTTTCAAGGTCCATCCATGTTATCATAAATGCTAAAGTTTTCTTGTTTTTTATGGCTTAATAATATTACATTTATATATATACATACACACACATATATGTATACACACATACACACACACACACATACATACACACATACCACAGTTTATTTATCTATTTATTCATCAAGGGATATTTAGGTTGTTTTCATGTCTTGGCTATTTTTAGGCTTCTAAGTGATCCTTTATGAATGTGTGTAAATTATCATTTAGTGTGTTAGAGTTTTGCAATTACACCCATTTAGATAGAACAATATTCAGGAGCCCAGAAAAGTATCATGGATATGCATCCTTCTCTCTTTCTCTCAATCTTACCTTTTATAAAAGAAATCACAGAAAAAATCAAAATGGCATTGGCCTGCCTGACTTAGAGCTGAGACCAAGTACAGGCAGCACCATGTCTTATGAGAAGTCTCTAGAAGCTCTTATCGAGTGGAAATACTCACCTGAGAAGTTAGGGGGAAGATGGCTATGTGATTAGGATAGCAGCCTACAGAAGTCAGCTTATCGTAGGCATAACTGGACGTGGGGCATTGTCATCCAGAAGCAAGTGGTCATGTGGGAGAAGTAAGAAATTATCCCCAAAGGAACGATGTCTTTATTTTTTTTTCCTTTATTGCTACTCGAAGCCCTTTGATTGCTATTCACCTTTGATTACTCAGTACTGTATCTCAGATGTGTTATCTCAGGTGGGACTGTATTTAAAATCCTTGGCTGTCAGCCTCTGCATTTCTATATTGAACTCTTTAGGACAGATAAATAATCCTGGAAAACTGAATAAAAAGACATTCTAGGTGATAAGGAGTACTCTGTTTGAAGATTTATTTTCTTACTTCCTTGCATTCCTTTTTTTAATTTTTTCAATTACTGTTAACATTCAATATTATATTAGTTTCAGTACATCATAGTGGTCAGACATTTATATAACTTATGAAGTGATCCCCTTGATAAGTCTATTACCTCCCTGACACCATACATAGTCATTGCAATAATAGTGACTATATTCCCTATGCTGTACTTTACATTCCCGTGACTATTCTGTAATTGTCAATTCGTACTTCTTAATCCCTTCAGCTTTTTCACTGAGCCTCCCAATTCTGTTACCTGGTAAGCATCAGTTTGTTCTTGGTATCTATGAGTCTGTTTCTGTTTTGTTTGTTTGTTTATTTTGTTTTTTAAATTTTGCAAATAAGCGAAATCATACAGTATTTTTCTTTCTCTGTCTGACATATTTCACTTAGCATAATACCCTATAGGTCCATCCATGTTGTTACAAATGATAAGATTTTATATTTTTATGGCCAAGTATAATCCATTGTATATATGTACCATTATTTGAAAAAAAAAAAATACTTATGGTAGTCTTATGGGAGCTCCCATGTATGTAACTAACTGCTTTTCTTTTGCTGCTTTTAAGAATCTCTCTTTGTCTTTAACCTTTGGCATTTTAATTATGATGTGTCTTGGTTTGGGCCTCTTTGGATTCATCTTGTTTGGGACTATCTGTGCTTCCTGGACTTGAATGTCTATTTCCTTTGCCAGGTTAAGCAAGTTTTCAGTAATTATTTCTTCAAATAGGTTTTTAATTCCTTGCTCTCTCTCTTCTCCTTCTGGGACTCCTGGTATGTGACTGTTGTTATGCTTGAGGTTGTCCCAGAGGCCACTTAAACTATCCTCTATTGTATTTATTGCAATTATTGTATTCTTCATTTCTGACTGGTTCTTTTTTGTTTTCTATTTCCATTTTTTAATTTTTATCTCTTTGTTGAAGTTCTCACTGAGATCACCGAGCATCCTTATAACCAGTGTTTTGAACCCTGCATCTGGTAGATTGCTTGTCTCCATTTTGTTTAGTCCTTTTTCTGGAGTTTTGTCCTATTTTTTCATTTGAAACACATTTCTTTGTCTCTTCTTTTTAGTTACCTCCTTGTGTTTATTTCTGTGTATTAGGTAGATATGCTACATCTCTCAGTCTTGCCAGGGAGGCTTTATGTAGTTGTCCTGTGGGGCCCAGTGGTGAATTCACCCTGGTCATCTGATCTGGGTTCTCCAGCAGTGTCCTTTATGTGAGTAGTGTGTGCTTTCCTGTTGTAGTTGAGTCTTAATTGCTGTTGGCATGTGAGTGCAATTGACTCTCAGGCTCACTGGCTATGATGACTCACTCTAACTTTTGTGGACAAGCTATTGTGTGGGGGCTAACCCCACAGAGTAGGATTCACTATAGGAGGGCTCTATTGCTTGCTGAGCTCATCTTTTGGGTATACTGTTTGTGGAGCTAATTTGGTCTGAAGCTGGTTACCAGCTGTGTTGTTCTGGGGCCTCTTGGGAAGGGCTCTGGTGCAGGCCAAGGTCAGCTGTTGCTTGAGCCTGGCCCAGGGCCACTTAGTAAGGGCTATGAAGTGACTTGTGGTTGCTAGCTGCCTATGCTGGGCTTGGAGGCACCTGGGAGAGGCTATGCTGTGAATTAAGGTAAACTACCACTAGTGCTGGGCTTAGGGTCACTTAGCAAGAGGTACAGGGCATCACAAAGCCAGCCACTGATTGTCCAGGGTTTGTGTACTTTCAGAAATTTTAGGAAAGTCCACAGTATAGGTGTATACCAGCTGCTTCTGAATATCAGTCGCTGAAATAGTTTTGGGTCTATGCTCCAGTTGGGTGGGGCGGGTTCTCAGGGAATCAAGTTAGAGCCAGTTTGATGGAGACTCAGATTTGGCACCTGTGTGCACTTGCAGGCTGGGTGAGGAGGGCTCAGGAAAGAAACAAAATGGAAGAGAAAGCTGCCCATTCAACTCTCGATCTGAAGCCAGACAGTTCAGTTCCTCCCTGTATGGCCCTGGTGCTTTTCAAGCTACTGCCGTGCTGGAGCTCAAAGCAAGTACATCTGTCAGCAAGTGGGCCCTCACATGGGTTCTTTAAGAGGGCCACCACACATGGATGTGAGAATAGCCCATTCTGCATCTTGCCCTACCTACAAGTCTGTTTGGCTTCTTCCCTATATCTTTAGTTATAAGAATTCTCTTCAGCTAATATTTGGGTGATACTGAAGGGTAGTTGTTCTATAATTTGATTGTAATTTTGATGTGGTCATGGAAGGAGGCAAGCACCATGTTTACTTACTTTTCCATCTTGACAAGAAGTCCTTAAATTCCTTTTCTATACAGACAAACACAGAGAGACACTCACTTGCATATCCACATGTGTGAGCTTAAAGCCCCTCCAATATTTCTTATTCATACAACAGCGAAGTTTCCATTTTACAGATGTGGAGGTCAGGGTCTACAACTGCACTTATAGTATTTGGCAGGCCAAGATTGTCACAGGAGGTAAAAAAGGTAGAATAGGAATGGACTTATAAGTGCCAGATCAAAGACTTGTACATGGCCAAATTCTAGAGTACCTTGGTTTTCTCTTACCCATCTTGATATTCAAAGTAATTGCATTTGACTTTGAATTGATTCTTTTTTTTTCTTTTCTATATTTTAAATTTATTTTTATTATAGTGACATTGATTAAAGAAATCCAGTAAGTTTCAGGTGTACAAATCAACAGTAAGACATATATGTATTGCATTATGTGTTCACTGCCCATAGTTAGATTTCTTTCTGTCACCACATATTTGACCCCTTTTACCCCATCTGTCTCTTCTCTCTCACCTTCTCCTTCCCTCTGGTAACTGCTAGTTTATTGTCCATATCTATGACTCTTTGTTTGTTTGTCCTGTTCATTTTTGGCTTTTAGGTCTATATACCACATATAAGTGATATAACGTGGTTTTCAACTTTTTCTGCCTGCCTTATTTCACGTAGCATGATTCTCTTGGTTCATCATCAAATGGTAATATTTCATCTCTTCTTTTGGCTGAGTGATATTCCATTGTATATCTATATACTACAGCTTCTTTATCCAATCATCTATTGTAAGACACTTTGGTTGCTTCCGTGTCCTGGCCACCATGAATAATGCAAATATCTTTTTGCAAATGGGTTTCAAGTCTTTGGGGGTAAATACCCAGTAGAGGGATTGCTGGATCATGTGGCAGAACAACTCTTATTTTTTTGAGGAAACACCATATTGCTTTCCAGAGTGGCTGTACCAGTTCGCAGTCTCACCAGCAGTGTATGAGGGTTCTTTTTTCTCTGCATTCTCTCCAATACTTGTTATTACTTGTCCTGTTGATAACAGCTATTCTAAAAGGTGTGAGATAGTATCTCATTATGGTTTTGATTTGCATTTCCCTAATAGCTAGTGATGTTGAGCATCTTTCATATGTTTGTTGGCCACTTGTATGTTTTCTTGGAAGAAGTGTCTGTTCAGATCCTCTGCCCATTTTTTGATTGGATCATTTGCTTCTTTCTTGTTATTGAGTTATATGAGTTCTTTGTATATTATGGATATTAGGCCCTTATCGGAGGCATTGCTAGCAAATATATTTTCCCATTTGGATGGTTGTCTCTTTACCTAGTTAGTGATTTCTTTTGCTGAACAGAAGCTTTTTAGCATGACATAGTCCCATTCATTTATTTCTGCTTTTACTTCCCTTGCCTTTAAGGTCAAATTCATAAAATCCTCTTTAAGTTCAAGGTCCATAAGTTTATTTTCTATGCTTTCTTCTATTCAATTTATTGTTTCAGGTCTTATATTCAGATCTTTAATCCATTTTGAGTTAATTTTTGTATGTGGTGATAGTTTCATTCTTTTGAAAGTGGCTTTCCAATTTTCCCAGCATTATTTATTGAAGAGGCTTTCCTTTCTCCACTATATGTTTTTGGCTCTTTTGTGAAAAATTATTTGCCCATATAAACATAAGTTTACTTCTGGACTCTCGACTCTGTTCCACTGGTCTGTGTGTCTGTTTTTCTGCCAATACCATGACATCTTGAATTCTAATTCTAATATTTGAATTAGAATTAATTCAAGTTTTGAATTAATTCTAATATTATAACTCATTTCTGGGTCCTTTTGTCAAATAGCTTTATATAGTGTTTAACTGTCTATGCTTTTGTTTTGATAATTTCTCAAACGCCTTTCTTCCTCATCCTATATTCCCACCACTCTTTCCTACTGAGCTTGACTCCTGGGTACAAAATGGTATATTGAATGATAGGTGCAAGTCAACAGGTAACTAACTCTCTGAAAATCAAAAGAAACAGCAGCTTACCACTTCTCCACTAGAGTGGACATTCCATGCATTCTCACTCATGTATAATTTATCTGAAATCATTGATGCCAAGTACAATTGCTGGCACAAAGTAGGCATTCAATAACTATTTGTTGAATGAATGCAGGATAGAGTGAATAGAAAAGTACATTCATTTATTTTGCTGCATGTTTTAGTTCACAGAACAGTTGGATTTTTTCTTTTAAGTTTAATTCATTTATATTTCCTCTCTGCCTTCCTATTTAGGGAGAATCTTTGATGGGTCAGGTATTAGACTATATGCCAGCATGAGGGAGGCATGGTCACTACTTCCTTGGGAGATCTAGAGTGGGTTGTACCAATCATGTTGGTTCTGAGTCAAGCAGCCATTCTTAGTGAATCATCAACCACTGTGGGTGTAGCTTTGAAGTGGTTGTTTGTGGGAGGATACAGAGGAGGAAGATGTTAACCAAATCTGGAGACTTTCACAGCTCATGGGGTAGTGAACAAATAAACGCATGAACTATTTAGAATAATATACACCTAACAATAGGAAATAGTGGGGTAGTGTAGAGATGACTGGTATGTCTGGTAAAGGTAAAACAATGAGTTTTTCCCCCTGGTGTGAACTCTCCCTGATACTTTGAGCTGATATATAATTTATATAACATTTTTTCCATACTACTTACTATGTGCTCAACACAATGCCAAGGCTGGGCACATGCCAGCAAGAAATAAAGGTGTGAAACTTGCTTCTAAGAAGGTGCAGAGTCTGACTCATACCTGAAAATGAAGTGAACATTCATAAGCAGAAGTGAGTAAGAGTGAGAAAGGAAAGGGATGAGGTCAGTAAGAAAGAGATCAAATCTAAGGGTTCCCAGTCAGTCCCTGTTTTTAGGTCAAAAGAATTCCAAAGATGGTGTTTAAATTCTGGAATTTTAACTCTCTCTCTTAGAACTTTTTTGAAGAGCTTGATATTGTGGAGGTGATAGAGTGTGAGTTTAACATAAATGTGAGAATGTCTAAAGAACTCCAATAATCTAGGTTATTGGAGGCTAACTTGTTACCAGGAGACTTGTTTCATTCTCAGCTAAGATTACCAATGAATTTTCAGATTTAGCTTTCCATCTCTACTATCTATACACTGTCAACCTTTAAAAAGTTTAACTTTCTTTCTTGTTTTAAAATGACTAAAAGCATTAGATCTTGTGTTCATTTTTTGTATATTTATTTGGTACTTACTATGTGCCATGCAGTATCCTAGGCCATGGGATTTCATCAGCCTCAACTCATTGACTGTGCTGACATCAACAAACTTGGCTTTCCTTCTATAAGATTTATTTCAAGTGCCTCTAAAAAGGTCTTTAGAGTTTATTTTTTGAGAAAAAAAAACTCACCATGTGTGTGTGTGAATTGGATTTAATTATTAAAGAGAATAAGAAACAGAGCTGAGTAAAATAGAAACTCTAAAATTAAAACAATTTGAGAATTTCAAAAAGCATGACCCTCTTGAAGTCCTAAATCACCACTCTGTCAGACTTCTGTGAAGGAGATAACACAGGCTCATAAAGGGCAATTATCTGCTATACCATTGTAGGAAGAGGGGTGTTGTTTTTTTAAATATTGGCCTAAGGCTTAATATGCCCTGGGTACAAGGTGAGGTACTTTCATATGCACTATTTCATTTAACTATTGAAATTCTTTCAATAATCTTGTGAAATAGATTTCATTATTATTTTTTTATATAGATAACGAAATTGAGGCTTCAAGTGACTAAGGAAGTCACCCAAGAACACATCTAATAAATAAAATGGAGGACACTTAACTACAGATTCATTGACTTCAAAGATCTTGGCTTAGGTAAAAATCTCTTTCAAAGTATTCTTATTAAAACTTAGGGCCACTTGGTGACTCTAAGAAATTCTTCTGAAGACTAAAGGAGGGGTTAGTTTGATTTTGAATCTTGTCTTCTGAAAAACTTTGGAATTTATTAGAGAATGCTATCACTTGCCATTTCTTGGCCTGCTGCACATAGGACATACTAGAGAGTCCCTCTTCAACTTAGCCATCTATATTCTTGGCTTTTAATTTCCATGAAAATGACTGAACATATTCTTCTATTTCCATCCATACTCAAGGCAAAAGAGAGACATTCTATTGACCTTCTTCAGTAATCTTTCTTAACATTGTTTTCCGTTTCCATTCCAAGGTCTTCATACCACATTCCCTTAACTGTGTGCGTGCATTTTTATATTATTTTATAGTAATTATGTTAATATATCATAATTAAACACAAATGTATTAAAATATAAAAATTGTATATTTTAATCATTAAGAACCAATGCTCAGAGAATGTCCTTACTAGCTGGTTTTACTAATTAAAGAGTATGAGGAGCAAGAGGAAATAATAAGCACTTCTGAATTTGAAAAGTATCTAAATGACAGATCAGAGACCCAAAGACAACTCAAACCAGGTTTAACTAGTCCATCTTCTATGGCTTATGTATAGGCCTACCTAAAGGCAGGGAATTGGATTGGTCATAGGCATATAATTTTACAACTTAAAAGGGCATTTAAGATCCAACCCCTACAATATAGAAAAGGAGCTGAGGTCTGGAAAGGTTAGTGATTTGCCCAAAGTCAAACAGGAATGCAGAACAGGATCTAAAGCAATGATTCTCAAACTTTAATCTACAGATAAAAAAGGGAATTGTTATAAAACAGACTTCTGTATCACAATTCCAGAGATTCTGATTCAGATCAGGGATGGGTCCAGTAATCTATATGATTAATAAGCTTCCTGGGTAATGTGGCAGCTGGAGGGGCCTGAGACCACAGTTTAAGAAACATTAATCTGGAATCTAGGCCTCAATGACTCTCAGACTAGTTTCTTCCCAAAGGACTACGCCGCTTCCTTACATTAAAAAACATTCCAAACAAAACACGACTCTGTGATTCACATTAGTGCTTTTATTTCCTGACTCAACAATTAATTTCTGATTGCATCATTCATTGAAAGTTATTTTTTCACTCAATAAATCACCCCATATGATGTTCCAGGTACTGTGCCAGGATCTAGATACGATACTAGGATTAAAACACAGCTCCACCTCCAAGGAACCTATACATAGCAAAAGCTGTAGCTCCTATTTTGGAACACTTTATTTATACATGCTGCGTACAATTTATCTCACTCACTTTTCTCATTTTTTAGCTTTAGGTAAGTCTGTATGTAATAATAACATAATTTGGGAGTTTTTCATATATATAGAATTATATATATTCTCTGCAACTTGTTCTTCACACTTAATATGTCTTAGAAGTATTTCTTTGTCTGTTCTTTCTTTATATATGTCTAGTCTTTACAACAGATACAGAGTATTTCCCAATATTGATCTACTATCATGTATCTGACCATTTACATACTGATAAATGTTAAATTGTTTCTATTTTCTCCTATTACAATTAGTCCCATGATGGATTCCAAAGTAATATTATTCCTGTTTTACACATGAGGAGTTAGAGGAAAGTTAATTACCTATCCATGGTCTTACAATGGTGGAATTGGATTCAAATGGAGGCATATCTGTCTCAAAGACTACAGAGTTACTTTTTTTTCCCACTATTATGCTTTCTAATAATTGTAATAGACTGGGATAAGTGCTTAGATGATTACCACAGGATCACCCAAAAATCTAGCTGCTGATAGAACCTCAGCAACATCTTGGAAGTGACATTTGAGCAGAAGCTAGAAGTCTTCTGGGCAGAGAGAGAGAAAGCTACTCTAGAAAGAGGTATAGGTTTATTACAAATCAAGCAATCTCATATATTGATCACTCACTAGAGGAAACTTGTAATACACACTTGTGGGGAGATTTATAGAAAGAAGATATGATTTGCACACCAAGATCTTATAGCATTATGTATGTGTTTTGTGAAAAATATTAGCATAATAAGCTAGTGAGTACAGTGTAAGTAAATACCACTTCATTAGGCAGGTTCAGCAGAGCCCTGGAAATGAGTGAGCCATGGGTCCTGTCTACAGGGCAGGGCAAAGAAATTTTCTCTCTTAATAGCTCTATTTCTTCTTCTGAAATGAAATACTAATATCTAGTTTCTGGCTACTTGACAGGGATGTTGCAAGGCTTGGTTAATTTTTGTAAATGTTTTGAGCTCCTCTAAGATGAGATGTATGTTCTCTAAATAGGAGGTACTAATAGCAGCCATCATAATTTAAACAAAATTAAATTAAGCTGCAGTCATTTTCTGAGAAAGAAACACAAATAAGCATAAAGCTTAAAGCCCACACTGGGTCCATCACATTGACTCTCCTTTAAAAGGCACCTTGGGTCTCACATAGGACATTGTGACAGCTCAGGTCCTGATCTCAAATGGGACAATTCAAGAGACTAGCTGGATTTTACAACATTTAATTTCTCAGCTGATTACTATGATTAAGAGCCCATCTGGCACAGCCCATTTGCGGCTTATATGTATGTAAGGAAGTAGGACTCTAGTAAAAGCAGAGATCTAAGAGAAAAAAAAAAGAAAATGCACATTGGGACCCTCTGATAAGATATTTAAATAGGAATTTCATCATATTAACATTAGTAAGGACAGTAGGCCATATGTTGTAACAAAAGCAGTAAGGGAGCAAGTGTTTCTCTTTCTCAGGGCCATGGGTCTAGAAGGGTTGTGAATATGCTAAGAAGAAAATCCAGCTTTGGGTTTCAGCAGGAACATATCAATATATTTATCTGCAAACTCATGGAAACTAAGCAGTAGCTGGGGAGACATATGATTATACTCCTGCACAAAGATGATGTTAATAATTTAGGATAACGGGTACCCTTGAGCTTGTGCTCCCTTTGCTCTTATCCCCTCAAAGAAAGCTCTTAGCAAGGGGTGGAGGAAGCCATATGGTAGCTCTCATATCTCCATGGCCCCTTTAGTGTAACTGCAGTTACACAGGCTGATGAGCACTAATAGGTCTTACAGATGTGCAAAAACCAAGGTTATGATGTTCATCTGGCTCCCAGATGGAATTTTTCTTAATTTTCTGATACCTAGGAGATCCTATATAAACCTGTTTCAGCGTTTGTATTGTATTTTATTTCTGAGCTCAAACCAGGCTTCTCTCTTAGAGGGCAAACCTTTAGGTCTCCTTGAAAATCCTTAACTCAAAGGTTGAGATTTCACTCTCATGTGGTCACCACTTCTGCTGGGAGCTCCAGGTCCATGAGGAAAACTCATCAGTGATTTGATCTTAATCCCTCTCTGTATGTACACAGGTTCACTGAAAACATCTGGGAACCCTGATCCTTCCTGTCCATTTGCCAAGTGTATTGAAGTGAGAAGGAATTGTAGAACCCATTTGTAGTACTCTGTGGTGACAGAGGATGGACTAGGTAATGGTCTAACTTCTGGAGAACTAGGTAATGGTCTGTCTATTTCACTCAGTCAAGAAAGGATAGATGACCTCCCTTCAATGGTTGGAAGATCCCTACCTTTTACAGGCTCTTATTTCAAATTTCTTAAGGCTGAGGCCGGGAAAGTATCCTCTATCTCATATCAGAAATCTGAAAATAAAGCTGGCTTCTCCACAGGTTAGAATTAGTATTCACTTGCCCTTTGAAAGAATCCCACTCTGTCTCGCAGAAGGTGGATTTCACAGCTCAAAACATAGAATTCTTCAGAGAAAGCTACATCAGTAGGAATGAAAAAGTCTCTGATGCAGACCCCTTAGACCCCTGTTTCTGAAAAGGAACTTTTACTTTAATTACTTGGGCCATAGACTAAAGCTTTACCTTTTTGGGTAGCAGGAGTTTATTAGTGAATCTATGAATTTATAGTGATCTCACTTACAATGATGAAGCTTCCTCAGAGACTAAAGTTTTCTGGTGAAGTATGTCTGTGGATGATTGTCCTGAATAAAGAACTAGTCTACTGATTTTAGGCCTTGTTCAGTCATAGTTGTCTAGCCTCATAAAAGGTGGGAGCTTGACAAATTCCATGTTGTAGGATGGGATGCATCTAGGTCTCATCACAGTGCCTTCCCTTGTTCCTGTTTACCCTCAGCCAGTACCAGGAACCTTCCAAGCTTCTTTGGAGAAATGGTAATGTTAATCTAGTCCATTTGTATTGCTTGGGGAGAAGTCTTTATACTAAAGATTGTATAAATAAAAATTTTAAGACTTATTTCACGTAAAGGAAAAATCAACCAGAACTCTTTCTTTATTAGCTAGAATGTCCAGAGATATAATAACAACAATATACTTTCTAAGAATTCAAAAATTTACCACAGATAAGCTGCTGAACAGTTCTTTCCCCTTGTCATGAGGAAGACAAAGAAATGCTGATATAAGAGGAGTTTGAGGTCACTCAGAAATGACAAATACTTGGTACATCTATCTTTCATCCCTAACCTCCTTCCTGAGTGATAGCTTTCTGAGTGCTCATAAAACTCTTTCCTACTGAAATCAGACAGGATTTCATAATCCTTCTCAGTTTATACTCCAGGCAGCCCCTACTAGCCAGTCAGAGTTGGCATAAAGGAATTAATAAAAAAAATTGTAAAAGGTAGCATCTTGAATTCTACAAGGCATAATTTAAATATCTCAAGAAGGAGTTTTGGACTGTGTGGCTTTTGCCGGACTTTCTGTTTACAAATTATTTAGTTGAGATTCAAGACTCAAGAAATACCCTATCCATTCTTGTCTACCACCCAGAATTAAATGGAAATATGATTCTGCTTTTATGAACCATCTATGAGGTGTTGTCTGGTCTATATTAAATGTCAAAAATAAATTATTTATGTGAGATGAAAATATAGATATGTGATTATATTACAAATATTAGCCCTATCCAAGAGAATGAGCTTAACTACCTTGAATGCCCCCTGAGTACTTTTTAAATTGTACTTTAATAACCACATGTCTTAGAAATACATAGAAAATATGTAAACATTTCACACAGGATACCTTGAACTTGATGTCCTCTCTTCAAATCTTACATTTCTCCTCTCCCATCCCATAGGTGAAAACAAATAAAATTTCAGCGAGCAATAACAATTACCTCAGGTAACAGATAGATGGACTTTAGTGGGTGTAGATAGACTAAAATCATTTTGCAGAATCAAATTGTGACCTATATGTCACTCATGATCAGAGTTATAGTTGGATTGGCTTGACTAGAACACACTGCTAGAGACCTTTCTCAACCTTAATTGACCTCTGATATCAATCTCAGACATGAGCATTTAGTTGCCTATTCTTTGGGGTTTCCCAAGATGGCAGCTGCTATGTGGCCAGTATTTTCTATATCTTGAGATTATAGGTGATTCAAAATAACTGACTGACAAATAAGGCAAAATGAGAGAAGGGGCACCACCAAATTCCTCCAGCCGGACCTAAGCTCTCTGTCCAGTTTAGTGCTGCCATTACAGTAATATATGAGCTTTGGAAAAACACTTATATTTTCTCTTTGTCAACTCTCTACCACAATATAGAGTAATATTACCAACTGGACTTAGGAGACAGTTACTAACTGACATGTGAAACATTTTGCGATCTGAAGCATTAGCTCATAAAAGATAAAGAAAGAAAACGTTCTTCTCTGTGTGGGGCATACGGCTGAATTTCAGGGTGGATTAAGTGAAGGTCATTTTACAAAATGTGAAAAATATGTGCTCTTCGACCTCAAAGCTAAAGGTGAGAGATTTGTAAGGCAAATACTTTAAAAAATCCATGTTAAAAATAGAAGTTATATTACTTTATGCTTCGAAGTGTGTCTTGGCAACATTTTAGTTTGCCAGCCACTATTTATATGGCCATTTCTCTTTCTTCATCTCAAAGAAAAGACTCCTTAACGATTTTCCAATATGATGTGGAAAGCTGTGTTTTTTATTGAAAGTAATCTGAGTTGACTCTTTATGCATCCGATGCAGTCTTTCATCCAGACTAACCTGCCATGTTAATGATTTATTTACTGGTATCTCTCCTTTTTCCACAAAGGACTGGCAGGCTAGAAGAGAAGACAGGGGGTGATATAATAAAAGGTATCTAATATGTTTTCTGTTCTTTGGGAATTTGAGAAAGCAGTAAGCCAACTTATAAAGGGTAGAATTTTTGTTGTTGCTGCTGTTGACTCTCTAGATGGAAAAAATCATTTATTATAGAACCAGTTGTTGCACTGATCATGCAATTGAGTTCTTCTCTTAGAAGATATAGGATCCTACAGTGTCCTAGCAAATATATCTTTACTTTAGAGTAAAACAGCCTCCTATTGCCAGCAGGAAGGACAAATAGGCCAACAGGCAACTAGGCAGGATTTCCTGGGGTTCAGGCTAAGGAAGCTTCCTGGACAAATGAGAAAATGCAGGTGTCACTTCTCTGCCCCTAGGCCAATCAGGTCACAGGGTAATTTTTCAGTTACCTGCTGGGATAGGCCCATCCTGCTTTCTTCATCAGGGTTCATTTTTCATTTTGATTGAGTCATGATGGCTTAGTGCCACAAAACATCTGAGAATATGCTTTGTAGGGAAAAAAGATCATAAGGAACTCCAATGATGTCCCTTTCCCTAAAATCTAGAGCTCAGTTTCATGGAATCATTTAAAGGGTAGGCAAGCAGATTTAGTTGCAGGATAATGTCTTTCTCTGTGAATGGCAGGAGCAAAATCTTCTTCTTGCTAGCATGAATTGCCTGACTGCCTTACTTTAACTGAGGCAGCACAGCTTGCTTTAGCTTTGAAGTGTGAAAACCAAATAATCTTTGACAAAAGGAAGAAATGGAAGCTGGAATAGCCTTCTTGGAGCATGAAGAGATCATCTCATCCCTATGCACTGAATGCAGAAACTTTTCCCATACCCTTACCAACACCCTGACCCATGGCCACTCCCGAGGATTGTGACTAAAACAGCAGCAGGCTTGGTAGGTTCCCCTCACTGAAACTTTTCTGTTGTGGCTGGTGGCCAGATATTGTGAACTTCTTGAATTTGGGAAGAGAACATGCAGATGCCAACATTCAGCTACCTTGGTGTGTGTCTTACTATTCGTTTTATGATTGCAAAGCAGGGAAATACACACACACACATACACACACACACACACACACACACACACACACACACACACGCCTGACTTTGGTTTGCCCCAGCACCCTGAGCAATAATTGAGGCTATTTTTGTCTAACTCACTGTGTTCTGGGGAAGATTTTAGAAATTTTAATACTGGAGGCCGAAAAAGAAAAATATTGGCTTCTACACTACAAATATCTCTGTCCTGAAAGAAAATGTTAAAATTTCCCCTAAATCAAATGTTGATACACATCAGCTGCTGCTGAAGATGTGTCATTATGAGGTGAATTATTTGCTCCTGAGCACAGATATTGGTTTGGAGTCTCTTCTCTGGAATTCTGGGTGTTTTAGAATCTAAACACATTTGGTTTAGAGGTTTATGAATTGTCCTAGTTTGTTTTCAAAAAGCTGACCTCTCTGGGACACCCTCCTGAGCAGGGAAATAGGCTTCCACTTTGTGCAATACACTGCCTTCTGCAGAGGCCTGGGCCCCTACGTGGGTATCTGCAATGATTCAGGCACTATTTACTTCTGCCAGAGACAAATAATTTTAATTGGAGATGTGGGAAGGGGAAAAGACGAGGACATAGAGAAAAGATGAAATCCACAGGCAAAGGGAAATTTCCAAAAGTAGATGTTTTACCTACCCCTGTCTCCCAAACACAAAGCCTCCCAAACACGAAGTCTAAGTATTCTTCTTTGTTCAACACCTATGTTTTAAATATTCAAATTAAATTACCCTACTCACTCCCTCCAACTAGTTATACACACACACATATACAGACACTTTTTAACTTGTTAGGTTTGAAAGATGATGATATATACAACCAGTGTGCTTTGCTGGTCTGCATGGTGAAGGCCAAGATTAATGCAGAAGGTTGGTGCAACGTTGCCGCAGAGCAGTGTGATCAGAATACAAGATGGAGCATAGGGGGAAAGGCCAAGAAATGTGTCTGTGCTTGGAGTTTACACAAGTCTCCTTAGCAACTCGTCTGAATTTATTTTTTCCTTAATGTGTGTGGGTTTCTTCCAAACCCTCAGTGAAACAGGAGTTGAGTATCTAACAGTCCCCCTATTTCTCTTCTATGATAGTGAAACTATTTCACTTGGTTAATGAGCCTTTCTTTCCCTTACCAACTCTTCTCCCATCCTAACCCCTCCCTTGTTTAGTAAATACTTTGCATTGTGACTTTGTGCACATTTTCAGAAATTCAAGTCTCCTTAGGGGAGTGATAGAGCCTGTTTCTGATGGCCACGGCTGTGCAGATTTCTGCCACAGCCTCTGCTAGTACATGTTCTTGTGTGCGGCATATGTTTGTGTAAATGTGACTGTTTTTATGTTTGTAGGTATGTATGTGTGATGTAAAAGGGGAGAAACAGCAGAGTTCTCTTCCTCTCTATTATTTCTTTTATTTTTCTGTCATGCTCTTCTCCCTTTCTATCTTTCACACCCACTCCAACACATACAAGCACAAAAGATCCATAATTCTAATCAGAAGATGAATATAAAGCTATTAGAAAAAAACCTGACTCTTAAGATCTATATGTAGGATTTTATGTGACTCGGCTTGTTTCAGGGGAGACAACCATAAATACTGCAATGGTTTTACCTAAAATTGCTTTACCTTGAAATGGCTCTGGGGGAGTATAGTTGCTGCCTCACTGGAGCTGATGTTGAATATAAACCTTACCATTTCTCCTTTTTGCCTCCTCCCCTTTTAGAGTTGGGGGAAAAAAGAATAAAGCAACCTAGCCAAAAATGTTATGGTTTGATTTTGGCTCTTTTACAAACAGATGTTGCTTGTCATTCTGTTGTTGTTAAGCAGGCACCAGATTGGGCCAAGCAGCAGTATGTGTTATGTGTTCATGCATGTGTTTGTATGTGTGTGAGTGTGCACGTGTGCATACATACATGTATGCTTGGGAGGGAGAGAAAGAGAGAGAAGAAAGAGGACAGGTAAGGGTGAGAGAGAAAGGCTTGAAGTGAGGGTTTATTAGGGGGCTATATAGAGGGCTAGAAGGCAAAAAGGATCAATCTGAGGAAAAATTTAGAGCCGGAAGTAGGTAATATAGATTAATACATTTTTCTTTCCAAGCTTTAATGTGGCAGAGGTTATATAAAATTGTATTTCATTTGTTTGCTTGTTGTTATTCCAAATGAAGAGAAAAATGTGAAAATCAGTAGACATGGACAGCCTTAGAGGAGAAAAGCTGACCTCTCCTAGGGTGAAATGCAGAGAGAGTTAGTAGGCTATTCAGATGCTCCTTCCTCTAAGTGAATCTATACTGTGGAGTAAGGCAAATGTCTTCTGTTTCAGTTGAACTTTGTTTCTTGTGTTTGATGGTTGCTTCTTTTTATAAATATCATTGTGGAAGTTCCAGGCTTTTTGGACTTTTTCCAGAACAAGAATCCCATTGTTATACAATCAAGGTTTCAAGGAAACACTGATGCTTTGGATATTACATACCTCTGTTTTTGCAGGATACAAGTGATTTAATCTGCAATTCTTTTCCAAGCCACCCTTTACCCTCACTTAATTCGTAACTTTCTAATCTAATAGTGGTATGCCTTCTCAAGAGCAAAATATAACTTTGAATATAAAAGTGTTATGGTTGACTGGTATATAGGAAGACTTGTGCGGCATATAGTTTATTTATATTAAAGAAATGGCAGACATCTGATTTTTAAAAATATGTACCTCATTCTTACGTCAGAATCAATATCTATAATTTTTAAAATTTTAATTCTCAAAAAATATTCCTAGCTTTATTAACGATATAGCTAGAAAGGAAGTTGTAGGCTGGGATCATCATTTGCATTTTAAAAAGGAAGAAAAACATCCTGAGCAAATGTATTTCATTCAAAAGTGAAAGTAGTCTTTTTTAGCCAGCTGCACACGAAACAACTTGTAACTTGCAGTCTCTTTCTCTTTTGTTTCATTAAGTATATCAAAAGCAAATTTGCCTACAGTTTCTCCCTTTTAAATAGTTGATCTTCATTATACATCTGTTGTAAATGAACACTTAGTGGATTTAAGATTGTTTTTAAATTACAAAAAAAAGTTGACTACTCAATCTAAAGACATCATTTTTTTTTTTTTTAGTTTAATCTATCTTATTCTATCATGCCATTTTCACGTCTTCCTCCTTTAGTCAACCTAGCCATATTTTTAGTTTTTATTTTACGTAAAATATATTTTTAAGATGAGGGGTGTATGGTAGAGAGATTATAACTATTAATTTCTAATTTTCCCTTTGCCTGAAAGGAACATGAAACCTTGGTGTTGCTTTGCCAGTCTCCTCCCTCCTCTACTTCCTCACCAGTTTTTCCTGGGTAGATAGGAATTAATTCACTTAAGCTAGCTGACTTTGGTGCCAGGAGCCTCTGCATTGCATGTTTGAGAGGCATTCCCACACTGGGGTTTGGTGTCCTGGTGGCAATATTATAGATGGATAAGGCATTGTGTGTCACATGACACCAATAAATTACACTTGGAGCAGCAATTGCTGAATGTGCCTCTTTTGTTAAGGCTATTGGATCTTTCTACAAAACAAAACAAGGACTGCAGAGGATGAGAGAAAAGACATCAGGAAAACTGAAAAGCCATGGGAAGACTGAAGACTAGCTGTGTCCCCTGCTTCATGAAATCAGAGTGAACGTCAAAGGGTAGATTGAGTTTTTCTTTTTCTTTCTTTTTTTTCTTTTTCTTTTCTTTTCTTTTCTTTTCTTTTCTTTTCTTTTCTTTTCTTTTCTTTTCTTTTCTTTTCTTTTTTCTTTTCTCTTCTCTTCTCTTCTCTTCTCTTCTCTTCTCTTCTCTTTTCTTTTCTTTTCTTTTCTTTTCTTTTCTTTTCTTCCCCCCTCTTTCCCTTCTCTCTTCTCTCTCTCTCTCTCTCTCTCTCTCTCTCTCTCTCTCTCTCTCTCTTTTCCTCATTCCCTGCTTTATGAAAAATTATTCAATTGAATTGATTTATTCCCTTGAAATAAAAGTTGGTTGATATTCTGTATGAGAGATACATCATTTAAAAAGAAAGAGGGTGGAGAGCAGGAAACCTTTCTGTTGGTATCATTCTCCTGACATCCCCATGAATTTGGTGTTCAAGTCCATAGCTATACAAAACTCATATAGATTAGCCCTTTTGCAAGCAGCTGTGCAGTGAGTTTCCTTCCACTGGTAAAGGAACAATGAAGGAGAAATAAACCCTGTGTCTAAAACATGGGCAATGAAAGAATGTTGGAAAGGAAGCCAAGAATCCTGCTGTTGTAGGAGGATAGATTTATGAATCCATCACAATTGAATATTCCACTTCTTTTCAACAGCCCCATTAGCAGAGGAAAATAATGATTCCCAAATCATTTCAGAATCAAAAAGCTAAACAACGTCTCAGTGATGCTACATCATACCAGGTAATGATTGACCACCCTGATTATAACTTAACCACCCTTAATTATTGATAGCCTGTCTCTTAATCATATTTAGTGAATGAGTGGTTTGGTATAATGCACTGGAATTTGGGAGTATTCCAAGACTTCATATTCCTATTTGATCATTTTTCTGGTAAAGTCATTCTCAAGTTTTGTTGGTAGCCAGGGAAATTCCAGGGAGAATGTGAAAGTTACTTATTTTCAGAAACTTTATATCATATGTTGTTTAGAAAATGAAATAGACATAATGCTGCCCAGTGTTTTTCTAGAATTACTTTTATTTCAGTTTCTGGTGTTCCTTTTTACTTTCTTTCTGGCATTAATTCTAATTTAGCTTTACAAAAGAATTGGGTGACAAGAAAACAACCAAAAAAGCAAAAAATTGTGATCCACTTAACATAATTTTATTTTCCAGACACAGGTGGATGGTTCGAAGATATTGGCCTAGCAAGATGGCAACGAGTTTAAAAAGTAAGAGTCATAAGAAGTCACTTTTTCAGGTAATAGTATTTTTCTATAATTTCCCCAAATTTTTCATCCTCGAGTATTACAATTTTTAGAGCATACATGAATGATTTAATTATGAATAATAACTGCATTTTAAACTCGATTTTTAAAAATAGTAACCGGTTTTATAATATTCATAGCCAGTAAGTAGAATGGTCATGACATTCAATTCTATGGAGTTCAGAAAGCTTTTTGAAACTTATTGCTTACTTTGAAACTTATTACTTACTTCTTTCAACAGTGATTGAGCCAGAACTCATTTGAAATCATCAGGTACTGTCCTTAAGCTCTGCCTTTAGTAATTGAATTTAAAAATATAAATATTAGAGAATTATCTCTAAAAAGTGTACCATGCACTCTAAATTCCCAAAAGATAAGGTTTATTATAATAATTATGTAATAACAATATTGTGCTTTAAGTTTAGTCCTAGATTGGTAATACTGTGTGGCATTTTGTGGAACTATCTTCAGGCATGTCCAGTGACTAAGATTTGAGCTCAACTATCATGCTACATAGGTAGTTTCCTTTTAGTGTTATTGAAGGACTTTGTGCCAATTAATTTTTTTCATAGCATAAATGGTATATTTGCTTGAAAAATTGTCTTACCCTGTTTTTGCGATTGTTTACAGGCATTAACCTATATTTCTCAACTTAATTATTAGTACTACTATCTAAGGAGCCCCACAGAATCTTTCTTAATAAAGTAAACCAAACTTACCTCTGAAAAGAACACTTATTTTTCTCTTCAACACAAAGAAGGTTCTTAAAGGAGATATTCAATTCATATTTTGTAAAATACATATTCCCAAAAAAACCATCCTTCTACTAGGTCAGTATTTGACTTTTTTCTTTTTCTTTTTCTTTTTTTTTCTGCAGTCTAGGCATTTTCTGATTTCTCTTTTATTTTCTGAAATTAAAGGTGGATTGTTTAGAAGTTAATGCTACAAACCATTTGGGATGAAAAATTTTCTCTGTCCTATACTAGGCCCCCCACTAAAAAAGATACAGAGATGCCTCGCAATTGAAATACAGTATTGAGCTCCTTCCTATGAATGATGAGGATGCAAATTTGTGAAGGAGGTGATACTTAAATGATTAAATGTAACATTTTGACAAATACTTGTCCATTACCAAAAAAATGCTGTATTATATCTTTTTAATAAACTTAATAATAACAATTAATTCTCATCACTTTGGGAACCTGGACTTATTCTTTTCTATTTTAATAATAGCTCCTATGTCACACATGTTCCAGCAATCCTTAACAGTGTCTAGAGTGCCCATCCACAAATACCTCTGGCCACATGCCTTTGTCAGAGAGATCAAAGGAAAATAAGAGGCTTGAAGTTTATTTTAAAATCTTTTATTTTTGGAAAAAAATGAACATTTTTAAATAAAATAAAGATCATTTTGAGGTGACTGGTTTGGATTTCCATCTACTTCTACCTTCTTTTGTTGTTTCTTTGGATCTAAAAGTCAAACTATGAAGCTGCAACTAAATTGTGAATTTTGGCAACCTTAGCTTTAGCAGTAGGCTCCAAGCAATTGTGCCCACAGACAGCTCAGTCAAGATGGCATAGGCAGACAATGAAGTATCTATGAATGATTGCACCTCAGTCTCTATTCATCCTACTGTTGGCTTTCTGTATTCTTGCTTTCACCTTTTAGTTTGTATAAGGGCCCGCTCTTTTCTCTGAATAATCCCCATATTTAGCTCCATCTTGTTTGCTATTAGGAGAGCCTCTGAGATTTTTTGAAAAGGAATGAATGTTTATATATTGAGGTAAAAGAGACAGTATTTTTGAGAGTTGAGATCTATAGACTTTGCTAACAAAAATTGAAAAGGTCTCTTTTTGGTTCTGCAAAGGGATGGAGGCATATGTTTTTCCCAACATCTAGGGAGGGGATTATTTTGCTTTGCATCATGTGTCCTTGAAGTGCTTATGAATAAGACTATGCCTTCAATGAAATTCACAAAAGAAGCTTCTAATAAAAGCCCTTGTCTTGAAGGTTCCATTCTTACAAGAAGAACATTGGTTTTGAAGAAAGGATGTTATGTTGACAAATGAAATCTTTTTATAAGAAAGACTCAGAAACAGATTTTTTCCCACATCCTCAGTTTGTGATGGAGCGATTATACAATATCTTTTCTGGTACACATTCTATAAAATATGTTCACATTTATTCAGCATTGGTGTTTGAACCAATAATGGGGGTAGGGGTGGAAATAAAAATACTAACTTTTTCTAAAGATGAATCTTCTAATTTAATATAGCTAGAAATCTCCTCTAGAAGTTTTTGGAAAATACGTACAAACCTATTGGTGGTGCTTGCTAGTTTGTTTCAGCAGTTTTCCAAAATGCAAATGGAAAAGAATAATTTCACTCTTTTTTCATGTAATTACAGATATTTAAAAGAATGAACTTGCATTTGAACTCTCATATTTTTCTTCCTGCCCCACCTCCTTCCCTACAATTTAAAGAATTTCCTTTATTTCAATAATTTGCCATACTTTACCCAGATTGTGTGTTACGTACTGAATAAATGAGTCTTTCATAATATTAAACAGTAAAATGATGAGGTTTACCTAAAGTTTACTGATCTGTAGAATACATGAAAACAAAGAGAAGTATGTGGGGGAAAATATAGAACATGCTGCTTAACTTTTACTCTTTAAGAGCAGGATGAAGCCTTTCAATTTCTGGCATAAATTAACAGAATAGCATAATATTTGGTTGGACTAATGGTTTTAATGTTTTATTTTCAGACATGTCAAACCCCCAAATGAGAGAAGATACTGAGGCCTGTTGCCACAAACCCGTAGATCCGAACTTGTGGTGTTAGTCCACACAAGCTTGTGTCTATAGGTATGTGTCTGTTAGGCAATCTCACAGACCATAGGCTTTGCCTGTATGCCACTCAGCATCCCTTCATATTCCTTTGTTCTCCTTCTCTTCCCCTTCGGTTCCTTTAAGAGTGGTGAAAATGGAAAGATGAGCTGATATAAAGGAAGGAGACCATTTGTTCTGGAATTGATGAGGTTCTTCAATTTACAAGCTTGCCCTCAAGTCCCTTATCTCTTATGACTACTCTCAGCTGTCAAATTAAAATACTGGATGAGGCAGCAAGAATTCAGGTGACTCAGACAACTTATTGTTGAGTGATGAGGAAACAGATATATAAACAAGGGTTTGTTTTATTTTCTGTAAGCTTGACCGATTGTTTTCAGAGTTATGATCTTTTTTTTTTTGGAAAATGACAGGGACTTATTTATAAGATGTATTTCACCTTGCTTTGGGCTGTATCTTGTAGCAATTCTTCCTCACTCATTGTTCTCCAAGTACAGTCAAATCAGTCCTTATCTTTAAAAATAAAATTAGTGCGAAGAATGGATATGCTTAACTATTAATATTTCTGTAAATATTCAGTACTGTAAGACAAAAGAACTTTTTATAAATAAGAAATAGCCTGTTTAGATCCAACTTCATACTTGACCAAAGTTGTTTTATATGTCTTCACCATGTTTAAAAGGCTGGAATGAAAATAATTTTATCCCTTTGCCTCTTAAATATCACTATTGTGCCAAGATTGGAAAGCCAAACTGACTACAGATCAAAGCAAAACTGACTATATTTGTCTCATTCCAACAATGTGAGCTGAAGAGTCTGTCTGTAAACAGAACCCAGAGTGAAAAGTTGATCCAATTTAGATGACTCTTAAACTTTTGCATTTCCTTTTGGTCAAACATAGTACCAGGAATTCCCTTAAGATTTTTTTTTGCAGCCTCTTATAACGAAAAGAGTCAATATGAAGTAGTTATTGAGTTAACATCAGCAAGAAGTTTTCAATACAAATAGATACATTTTATTTTATCAAATTATGTCTCCTTTTAAGAGCTAGACTGTTCAGGGATAGTTAGAACTCTTCTATCAAGAGAACAAACTGGTGATTACTAGATTGGAAGGGGGTTGGGGGAATGGGTGAAAAAGGTGAATAAGGGATTAAGAAATACAAATTATTAGTTACAAAATAGTCATGGGAATGTGAGGTACAGCATAGGGGATATAGCCAATAATATAATAACTATGTATAGTGCCAGGTGGATACTTGAGTAATAGGGAGGGGAAGGAAACCACCTATAAATTATATAAATGTCTAACCACTATGCTGTACACCTGAAACTAATATAAAATAATATTAAATGTCAACTTTAATTGAAAAAAGTATATAAAAATTAAATTTTGTATGTCAGAATTAGGAAAGCTCTGATATAGATCGCATATGTTTGAAGGGTAGAATATCAAGCTCTGCAAATGCTAAACCCAGAGAATACTGTGAATATACATTTCCTCTATGTTTGTTCTGCATAGCATTGAGGAGGGCTGTCTGTAGATCTCGACTTCCAGTTTGCTAAGAAATCATTGCTTTATTATTGAATGATAGAACAGTACGTCCAGAAGCGAAAGACTGTCCTCATTGGTGTGTATGTATTATGTATGATTGTTTGCCCAAGACCCTTATTGACCTACTAAACAAACAATCTACTTGGTGGGCTTTACACGCCTCTTTGAAGTGGCTGATGGAGAATGGATAAACTGCTAGCAAATTAAACTTGTACCTTCTCTGGATAAACACTTATGTTTGATAAAGGCAAAATCACATCTCTACTCATCATCCCTTTAACCTCCTGTTAAGTGTGCTACAAGAGGGACCATCAAATTCATGAATCCAAAGGGACACCAAGCTGCCTATATTCCCTGTACAAACACAAAATGAAGACAGCAGGATGGCCAGTAGGTGACTACCAGGTTGTTTCTTTTAAGAAGGTATTTTTAACCACCACCCACCCCACCCAAAGAAAAATAAAGATCACGCAGAGCAATCTTTTCAAAGTCTCAAAAAAACCTAAGACATCATTATTATTTGATTCACCTGGCTAGGAAATATTCTGATAGAAATCTCAAAGCCCCTGGACACTAGCTACCAAAAAAGAAACACAGGATATTAAATATTTTACATGACAAAATTCAGTATTTTTTCTTTATTCAATGTTCATGAATAAATGATACTGTAGATACTAATTATTCTTTTGCAGATTCCTCTGAGTGGACCAAATGTTCTACAGAAAGATATAGGATTTCAGGTTTTTCCCTAGAAAGATTCTAAAAAGATATTTCAGTATTCATTACTGCATGGAGGTATAGACACAGTGGGAATAAAACAAACTAGTTTTATTAAAATTCTCAAATAGTTACTCTAAAAATACATTTATTAAGCTGTAACATAAGAAAATAGTTTAGATTTTTTAAATAGAAAAAATAATTTCTATTTGAGAATTGCATTTGATTAAACAATTCACCCCTCAAAACCAGAGTTTGGGGAAGACAGGGGAGCTGATATTCAGTTTTGGAAAGATCTGTTGTTTGTATTCCAAAATTAATAAATTGATTTCTCTATATGGGAAGAAAATAGTGTGTGTAGGATAGAATTAACTTTGAATTTTAAGTTAATATGATCTCTTATTTTTCAATGTGCTTACCAATCATTCCCCAACGTTTGTTAGATCTTATGGATCCTTGTCTGCTGACTATGGTATTTAACTTCATCAGATGTCACGTAGCCTCTCTAAGATTTTGAAAGCTTCTTATGCCTATAATAGTGCTGGAATTTTATAGAGACATCAATATGAATGACTCCCAAAACTTTCAAAAATTTATTAACAGCTAGCAGTCATAAATTATGAGTTGGAATAGAGCCATTTTTTTTTCTTCTGGTGTAGCCATATAGTTCTATTCATTCAGCAAACCTTGTAAATGCTTACTATGTGCTTAGCACTTTGCTAAAGATTGAAGTTATGACTCTTATTTCAAAACACTGCACTGATGATCTGGTCAGGAGCCCATTTGCAGAATTCCATGTCAGCCATACTGACACATTTTAATGAATTACATATTGTAATCATAACATTTGTCCAACTTCCAAATACCTAATCAAATACAGAATATGTTTACTAATGAGGAGTCCATGCTCTTCCATAATTACAGACACTTATAGTATTGTTTGAGGTTCATTCTTACTTCATTTGGCCATGGGGAATTTGCTGCTGGTAGCATTCAAAACTTCAATGATCAATAGACTGAGAGTCCATTTTCATGTATTCAGAATACCTTTGGAATATACTTTTTTAAAGTTAAAAATTGAAATAGACATTCTGTGCTTAAAATATATAACTACTATTCTCCTATAAAAGATAGTTATATGAATTTTTACTTCTTTTCAATGAGACTATTTATGACATCATTCCATATCATAATTGCATGTTATCACATGCCTACAAATATTTACACTAATTATGTAATGAGCCATAATTGCACTTATACATGATAATAGGCTAAAATCAGTGTAAATAAACAAGGAAATTCACACAACCAAAGGAGTGGGGTATTGAAAACCATTAGTATTCTAAGAGCAACCTCTTTTTATCTTTGACCAATAGAAGAAGAATGTACATGGAGAAAGATGAATATTTCCACTTTCAGATATTTAAAAGCTCTATAAGCTATATGTTTAGGTTAATATACTACCATTTTAGTACATAGAAACTTATCCTCTCTTTATTGTATCTTCTTTTTCTAACTCTTACCTGCCCCTCATTGCCTTGTTTCCCATTCATAAGGATCTTTACAGAATCAGGCAAATGGTCAATGCAAGGAAAATATAAAAAATTCAAATGCAAAGGAAAAAAAATATATTTTTTAAAGTCTCAGTGAATTTTAAATCTTTTACATAAGTGAATATCTAGAGGCAAAGGGCTCACAGTTTCTCCTTGAATTTCCACATGATATCCAAGACTTGAGGCAAACTTGCCAGATTGAATTCAGCCATTCTGCATTTTTCCCCCTGGGGAATCTTGGTAGCAAATCCATTTTACTATAATTGAAGTTACAATAAAACAGAAAAAACAAGAGACCTGATATAAAAATAAAAATCACTTGGTCCTTAACTTTAGGTTCATACTCCCGCTTCATCGATTCATTCATACATCTTTGCTTTAATTCAAGAAACATATTTTTAAATTTCTACTATATGCTAAGTAGTCAGTATGCAAGTGATACTAAATTTGTCAAGGTTAGTAGCACATCCCCATTTTCAAATAGCTTAGATTCTAGTAGAGGAGGGAGACATATGAATGATAATGCGATGGCATTAGGGTTAAATCAGAAATTTCTAAATTAAATTATAAATATATGAAATTATGAGGTAATCAGAGGAAGAACTCTTTAAATGTAGACTTGAGGGATGAATGAGAGTTTGCTTGATAAAACTAACTTCCCAGTGTTTCCCCCAGACCAGGTAGCATTGATTCAACAGAGGCAGCCTCCTCAAAAATGCTGCCCCACCCTATAGTAGACGTATGTGGGAATAGGATTGGAAAAATTATCCTTCTCCAGGTTAGTGGAGAAGCATGAAGAAATATCAGCTCTACGGCATTTGTATCTATCTTTTGAACACAATCGGCGCGATGGAATCATCACTCTTCCTCATGTACTCAGACACTCCTCCATCTGTAAATGCCTAGGCCTAGCTCCTTTGTGGAGTAGCCTTTATCAGGCAAAACCAGGATCCATCTAAACAATGAAGAGAGGTGACTATCATAGACCACAGAGTAGTCCTCATGGGAAAAAACAAACCTGACCAAACATCAATTCATATGGAGATGGGAAGTCACCAAGCTTGTGAGTCTGTCTGCTGCTCCAGTATCTAACTAGAGCCAAAAGTAAAGGAAAGATTCAAATTAAAAATTAAAAGAAGAAATAGAGAAATTTACCAAATCCCTTTATAAAGAAAAAATACAGTCACATTTTTATATGTTGCTAAATAAACTGTTGGGGACAGACTTTCTGGAAAGTGCTGAAACATTCAACTCTGGAAGAAGGGTCACTTTATAAATATGTGAATTATATAATATATATGATCAATACTGTTGAGTGAATGTTCATTTAGCTCTATTTTGCTCAGAATCTTGTGTATATCTTTTCATTGTGTTTTGGCTTCAGCTATTGCCCCTTGTTTATTGATCCTTTAGATTTTCAAGTTTTTCAGTTTCACAAGGGAAACATTTGCTTTCCTAATTCTTTTTTGCAATTGTCCAAATTTAAATATTGTTCTACTTCTGAATTCTGTCAGCAGACACCAGAGAGCATTAGATTGATTAGAACAACTGCCATTATATGACATTACCATAATTTTCATGCACAATAATTTTGAGACCAATTCCAAATATTTCCTCCTTTTTTGTCTGCACAATAATCTCAAGCCAAGATTCTTGTGATATTATCTCTACTGTCAGACTTTTTAATGTGTTGTCTCTTTTGAATTGCCCACATAGGTTACAACACAAAGAATAATTATAAGACTAACTTGCAATTTTATTGCTTAAGAAATAGTAGCTTTCCCGCCATTGTGACTGCATGTTCCCAGGTTGAGGTAGTAGGTTGTATAGTTTAGAATTGCATCAAGGGAGATAACTGTACAGCCTCCTAGCTTTCCTTGGGTCTTGCACAAAGCAACATGCTGAGAAAAACTATGATTCTTCTAAGGCTTTTTCCTTAGGAAAGCCTATGAAAGGTAAGATTGGGTACAGTTATATTACTGGCATTTTAGAATTCAGGTTTTGCTTAATTATTGTACCCATGTTGTATTTTCATGTCTTGTTTCTTCTGGTCTAATTTCATTTAACAGAGAACGTAAGACTTTGAGAGATTCGGTATATCAGTTATTCACTATCACAATAATACTGTGTAATAATAAACAAAACCTCAGTGGCATACAACAATAAATATATATTTAGCTCATGAGTCTGTGGATTAGTGACATACTGGACAGTTTGTCTGGCCTTGACTGGTCTCATTCATTCTGGCTGTCAGCTGTAGGATAGGGTCATTAGGATGACGGGACAACTCAGTTCTATTTCATGTGTCATATCCTCCAACAGCCTCTTCCTAGCACATTCTCATGGTAAAAGCAGAAGAGCAAGGACAACACATGCCAAATGGCTTAAATATTTTGCAAGTTTTTGCTGGCTTTCTGTTTGTTCCTCATTAGTCAAAGGAAGTCACATGACCAAGCCTGGAGCTGTAGTTGGAGGCACTATAAAGTTTCATGGCAAAGGGCATGAACACAAGAATGCATGACAAATGGGACCCATTTTAGCAATCACATTGCACTTTCTTGAATTTCACCAAATTGAAAATAATTATATACCCTCCATCCTAGGAAGCTCCCAAGATCAGGAGCTATATTTGTAAATTTACACTTTGGGTTTGAAACTAAGCTGGTCTTTGAATGCTATTTATTATCCTTGCTAATGAGATATACTACATCCAACTTCTGTGGAAAAAAATACCAAGAGACTGGAATGGTAATGTGTGGATTGATTATATCATCATTTCATGATGATAACAAATATTATGAATGATGGACATTTTGCCTGACTTGGACTGAAGTCACACAATCTCCACAGAGCATATGAGCAGCAAACCAGCACTACAGTCCAGTCCTCTTGGCTAGGATGGTGTTGCTCCAAGCTTAGACACATTTTAATAGAAAATATAGACAGGTAGTCAGAAAGTACCTAATGAGGTTATTTAATTTTATTAATTTCTTGTATTTTAATAAACAACATATATACAAGAGAAAGGTTTTACAAGAGAATGGTTCTAGCTATAGCTCTTTCTAAATTGCCTTAAAAAAAAAGATGACATCCCTGTTTCACCACTGATTCCACGCTCAAATATTTTTATGGTGAGTCATAGTGACTGTTATATCACTAACAGGTTGAGGATAAATAGCCCCAGTTTGATTACAAAATACAGCTAAATGTTCAGTGTTAGTTTTAGGTCACCCTAAAATTCTACAGCAATATTAAGGGCCAGACTCTAAGGTTCCTGTATGGTCTTTATTTCTGAGCTCATTCATCCATCCTTTAGAAGGGCCTGTGGCCTTGCTCTAGAAGACACTGTCATTCATTACTTTGTCACATTTATTATAAATTTGACATGAAACAAAGCTATTACCTGTATCTCTGTTGAGTAAGAGTTTGTGTTTTAAACATCTGCAGCTACTTGACATATAAGGACCTACTTAGTACTGTTCATACATTTATAAAGTTTTTTTCTTAAATTAAGTTATCTTTCTGTACAAGACAATAAGGTCCTCTCCTTTTCGATTGCATAATCTTAAGTGGTTTCACACAGCCATGGTTCCCAAGGGCAAAGTAGTATTTGAGTTCCTGCTTCTGAATACAAAGTACTTTTATATGATTTTCTACTGATTTGGTAATAAAGTTGTACCTACCAGAGTTTAAATAATGTTTGCTTTCAGAATGGCTATAATGTCTAGGATGTCATAATATTATTTTCAGCCACTATCCCATGCTAGGACAAAGAATTTGGGACCCGCATGGAAAATAAATTATGATTGGGAGGCCACTTTAGGTACAATTTAGTGTCATTTTTAGCATAATGAATAGGTGAAGTATTCTTCAGTATCCTTACCTTCATCATTGGTGAGAATGTGTTCGATGTCCTTAGGGAAACTCTTCACTGAATTTTATATCTGACAATCATTCTTAATCCCAGATATCCCAACTATACCATTTACATATAAAAATAGTATCTCCTTAGAATTAATATTAGGACTTAAAAAGATTTTTAAAATGTGTTCCAGAATGCTACATTTTAAAAATATCATCAAGAAATTATATCTATATGGTCGTATAATTGTTATTTTAATTTTTCAGAATCTGATCATTTAATCCAACTCTTTTCTAGAGCACTGATAAGCTTCAAAACATAAATTCGTTGCTGGCATCTTGACCTTCTTCATCAATCAAGGCATGTTTGGTTAATGCAATATAAGGAGATTTTGGCCAGTTAAAAAAAGTGAGTTTACAAACTTCCTTGAAGACAGGTCATCTGTACTTTTTTATATATTTGTATGCATCACATTCTTTTTGACTTGGTTTATTAGTAGAGACATTTAACTAGTATGTGATAACACAATCGAGCCATATCTTGTACTGGGTAAGTATGCACTTCCAAAGACATTCTTGCAAAGATAAACGCTAGCTTTCTTATAGTTAGTTTTGGCTCATTGTCTTCTTTAAGCTTTCTGAAGACTCAGAGAGGAATGAGTAAACTTAGTTTTTCTTATTTCAACCAATAAGTATTTTCTAAATACTTAGTGCAAGCTTTGACTATAAATAGAATAACACCCTACCTCATTAAAATTTTTGTCCCATTGGACTATTTCCCCTTCATCTCTTGCTCTCCAAATTTTAACCCCACTAAAACATTTATTTTTCTATTCTGGATAAGACTAACCTCTAGTGGTCTTTAATAGCTTATTTCTCTAACAGTTGAACTTCCAAGTTCTATCCTTTAAATAGTGTTTATCAGACTAATTAATATGAATTCCCTGGGATGTTATTACAATGTAGATTCTGATTCAGTAGGTCTGGATGGTCTCGGAAATTCTGCATTTCTAACCAACTCTTAAGTAAGGCTGATGCTGTTTGTTCATGGTACACACTGTTGGGTAGCAAGATTTTATGAAATCAAATGCTTCCAAATTCCAAGATGTCCAGGCATTTAACCTGAGAATAAAAAATTTGGAGACAGCTTCTCATCTTTAGTTAAGTACAGCAAGTTCCCCTTTTAATTGTAGTCATACAGCTTAATTTTTAAAAATATATTTGTTTCTTTCAGTAATACAGAATCCTAAGATGCAGCACTATGAAACTTGCATTTTAGAAATACCAACATTGTGACATTGACTATAAAGATCTTTGTATTACAATGATCATTCATTCAACAGAAGCATCTCTGAATAGCTCATATAAAGAGAATTCAGCTAGGGACGTGAGTGAAGGTACCAAACCTTGTTTGGCAATACCCAAATCATTTAAACTTTCTGAACATAAATATCAAATTATATAAGCCCATGGACTAGAAAGGATAATTTTTGGGTGCCTTTAATATAGAATATTCTGCAATTCTGGGAATTCAGGAATCTTACATGGCGTGACTTACTTCTTAGCCTCCATATCCTTCTGTCCTATAATATGTAAGGGAATATTCCTAATTCTGTCTCTGTACTGTTAAAGGGACATGAACAGAGTGATAAGGAACAGTCTGCAATAATGGTTACCACAACAAGCTACTAACAATGAAAGCCACATTAAGGCAATGGAAAAAGTAGCCTAAACCAACAGCAAATATTAACCCCCTTGTTCCTTTCATGGTTTGTGGATTACTAGGGTAATAAATAGAAGTAAATTAATTTCTGCCAGGTTAATGTCTATGAACAGGGTATGTTAAAGCACTGAATATCATTTTACAGTAGAGATTATCTCAGTGCTGAACAGGAGGGGGATATGTAGGATATGTGAAATTTACCACCTCTTTCCTGGTTCCTGTTTGTGGTCTTTCTAAACAAAAAATATGTGATTCATGCCCTACCATCAACTGCAATATGGAGCACATGAGAGCTTCTGTGGCCCTTCTCAACCTTTTTACATCAGTCACAGAACTCCCACTGTTCTGTGCTAATGCAAAATGCAATAACGTTTAACATCAGGACATCTCTGAGTCAAGAGGTTAACAGAAAACACATCTCCCATTGTGTTCCTGCAGCTCTGATACTGTTAATGGTGAAAACACCATGGAGACAAATAGATTTCTCTTTATTCAGGAAGCTTTGAGTGAAGAGAAAATATATATGACATCTTTACAACATGAGAGCCTTCTCTATATGGTGCATTAAGGAAGAACGGAGGAGGGGAGAAGTTCATGTAACATTGTGCTTGTTATGGCTTGAGTCTTGTCTAGAGAAAAGATTATGTCTTTTTCACTTTCTCTTACTTCAAAAAATAGTTCCAGTTCTGGTAGGAGGAAGTGAGATATAACTTTTCAAGGTACAAACTCAGGGAAAGAGGACTGTGCCTAACCATAGTGGAAGCTTTACGGGGTATTTTCTAAATACATGATGACATAGCTGCCTCTTTATCTCCTATTTGTGTGCTTCAGGTATAGCGACTGTGATATATATATTTGTGAAAGAGACCATGCCAAAAGAACAATGCATTATAATTATGCTGAGCTTTTTACTTGAAAATTACCTAAAAGTAGGCTGTATGTTCTGTATATAAAGAGTATATGCAAACATATTTTTGTGGTCTTATTACCCATTTACTTGAGAGGGTCCCTCGGAGAAATATTAGTCAAGGTCAACTCTTATTCCCATAGAATTTTAAAAAGAAATTTGTTTTACAGTTTGTGAATTGTGGTCAGAAACTAAAATTATGATGTTCCATTTCTTTAGGACCTGAAGACTTTCACTCTGTGGTAAAATATGTGTGTGTGTGTGTGTGTGTGTGTGTGTGTATGTGTGTGTGTGTGTGTGTGTGTGTGTGTATATATATGGATTAAGAATGTTTGAGGGGTTATCTTCACAGTTTAGATTCACCAAATAATTATTAAATTTTCTATGTTATAATAGTCTTTGAAACACTTGGAAGATGCACATTATTGATTACCACTCAATCTTCTCAGATGCATGTACTGTCTTTGGGGATGGGGAGGGGAGCATGAAAATTGTGACTGGCTTTATGTTAAACTGAAAACTTTTAGACATGTTTTCAAACCAGCATAGCGCTGTAATACTAGTACTGTAATTGTTGATTCAGTTATATCAAGTGCAGCCAAATTTCATATATTAAAGTTCATCAAGTCCAGGAAAGAGGGAAAGGAATTCCAGAATGAATCCTTGTTTAATGAATAAGGTGCCAAGTGTTCTGTGGTTGCCATTTTTAAATTTGAATAAAATGTATAGAATGACTCCAGTGTTATAGCAATATACTGCTTCTGGTCAGCTACTAATAGCAACTTCACAACATAAATGAGACACTCTCAATGTGCATTCTGGATCCTTTAAGTGTTTAACGGTCTTTTACTCTATTTGTAGCTTTTTATTACTGAGTAATAAAGTGCTGCTGATACACTAGAACCAATATGCAAAACACAAATTAAATCAAGCATAATTAAAGGAGAATATATCCCTAAAGACTGAACAAAAATTTACGAAATGAATTTTTGAGAAATAGATTTTTTTGGAGGGAGAGAGTAAACTAATTATTATCTTCTATGACCAAGAAGCAGAGTTTTCTCATTAATCAATATAATTTTTAAAACAAAATCACCATATGTAAGATACATGACTAATCAGTTTAAAAAATAAAGATTATATTCTACTTAATGTAAAATTGTTCTAAATACAATGTGATATTTCTTTAAGATTTATAAATTATTCAGAATCCTGAGTGCTTTAAGATCAACATTATAAAGCTAAATGTTGTTAATTGACATGTAGAAGTACTAATTATAGACCTAAGCTTGACAGAATATTTGTTAAACTAGATTTTACCATTTATGTTTTATGGCTTAGGTTGGAAATTCATTTTAATATTGACTGCTTTATCTCATCTAATGGAAAAGTGCCAAAATATTCTGTTGCAAATTAAACACTACTCTTAACCAATCTACCAAAATATTTAGTTCTGAATACAGCACATATATTATCCTGTTAACTTGTATAGCTTTAAATTTAGACAGCTCTGCTGATATTCTCTGTCTTGCTAGATCTTCTCTCTACATTTTCCCATCCTGTTCTGTGTTCTCAGCAGTTGATCTTTATAGGCTTCTTCAGTGATCCTTTTTGCACTCTGGCTTCCAATGTGTTCAGCCAAAGATAAGCACCAGTAGGAGACCCAAGGGAAAGTGGAGAAAGAGGTCAGGGTACTTAATCACCCTGCCTTTCCTCTTGCAGGACATGGGGCTGATCTGGTTTTATTTTTTACTGAAGATAGCCACTTCTTACAGATCTACTTCTCTCTTCAGTTTCTGATAACCACTTGCACTCCTGCTCTCTCAGGCTTAGCTGTGGTAATAACTTCTTTCTATTGTTAGTCCTAGGACACTTCACCATCTACTGTTGGTCTCTGGACTCTACCCAATCTTTTTAAATACAATTGACCCTTGAACAACACAGGTTTGAACTGAGCAGGTTCACTTATACATGGATATTTTTCAATAAATATGCAGTTGGCCTTCCGTATCCCCATATTTGCATTGGGATTAAACCAACTGAAATTGCAGAGGGCCAACTGTATGCATTGTTCTATTCCATTTTATATGAGAGACTTGAACATCAATGGATTTGGGTATCTGTGGGGAGTCCTGGAACCAATTTCCTCCACCCTGGATACCAGGGATGACTGGGGAGTCAAAATCTATACTTTGATGTTTGACTGCATGAGGGTCAGTGCCACATTGTTCTAGGGTCAACTGTAATCCTTTTGCTAAACTTCCTTCAATTTTCCCATCTGAGTGTACTATTTTCTTGTCGGGACACTGAATTTCTAGCTAAAGTCATTATAAGCTAGATAACAGAAATTAATCACTCAATTTCCACTCTGTGTGGGGGATGAAGGATGAGGGAGTAGATATTTATGTTTTCTATAATATGGTAAGCTCTGGAAGGGTAGGGGCCATGTATAATACTTCCTTTATAATTCTTTACAATACCTGCAAAGGACTTAGTTCACAGTGCATGCTCAGTTACTGAATTCCTCTGAAATCCTCAAATTTATTACAGTTTAAATAGAATGTTAGCTCTTAATTTAGGATATAGACCTCAAGAAGTCAAGAACTATATTTTTTAAACAGCATTTTTAATAATTTCATGTAACACAATTATCATAGTCACTCTGAAAATTCTAAGTTTATAAAAATAGAAGATTTACTTCATGGGTTAGGTTGATTTTAGTTAATAGATAAAAAATTTCATTAAAATATTTAGATTTAATTTTTCTTTTACATTACCACCTCATTCCCTACTATTTGTAATATATATATATATTTACTTTTAAGGCTTTCACCTCTTCAGTAGTATTGATAATATTCTGAATATAATCTGGGTAGAGGTCTGTGGTTGAAATAGGATTTAAGAACTACAGAGTAAAGAGAATAGTTACCAAAAGGCATATCTTCATTATTTGTTCGAGGTACCTGTCACTGATTTGCTTTTTTACTTTTCCCATAATGTCAAACTTCTCCATGCTTTAAATTTCAAAATTACTCCAAATTCTATGAAATACAGTAAACTGAAATGGAAAATGCTTTGATTCATAAAGTCATTAAGTTGATATTATATTGTATTTTATTGTATTATTTTCCTACTTTGTGCAAAAAAAAATGTTTTAATATATAATTGCTCTGAAACTGTGAAAATAGATTAGGACAAAACAGTTAGGAATTACTTGTCCTTTGATATTCTTTACTGAAAGGAAACTGCCTGGCTAGTTTCAAAGTGCAGATCCCTCATTGTTCATATTTTGTGAACAAGATCATTTCTTCAACAAGTAGAGGTTGTTGGAACATTGCCAACTCAGATAAGTTAACTTTAGTCTTCCAGGTAAATGAAATTGTTTAATGATAATTTTACTAGTCCACATGGGAAATGACCAAAGCACTATTAGATAAGTTAAAACAACAACAACAAAAAGAAAAACATGGAAAATAGTTTTGCCAACTGTGTCTTCTTGGCTTCTTGACAAAGATCAGCAGTTGTTTCCTATCTAGGGACCATCTCTTATGGGCCAGATTGGATGATCTAATAGGTCATTATAATCTCTAAATACTGTGAATTTTATCCCCAAGTGAACTACATAGTTTATTTACATAGAAACACACTCACAAGCTTAAGGAAATGCAGTATGACTAATGCTAAGGAAAGTGAACAAGAATGATTCAAGTGACTTTTTTTTTTCTAAATCGGGTAAGTAAATTAAAATCGTAGACATTCTCTCTAGTCCCCCCACCCCCACCAGCATCTCAATATGTAAATTTTAGGTGTCAGAATTCTCCATTAGTTATTTAGTTTTCTGCCACCAGCAAATTATAAACAAGTTATCCTGTTAAATCAGTAAACCATTGCCATGCTTATTAAAGAACCTCGTCAATGGAGATTTGGTTTAATTGTTGTTTTAATTTCACATTCTATCACAGGCACTTGGGAAATTTAAAATGTTAGGAATGATAGAATAATAAAAATTGTCAGAAAAATACAACATGACAAATAATTCATAATTACTGTGCATTTCAACTTTACTAAGATTCTGTTTTTGTGCCTTGGACTACATATATCTAGAAAATTGAAACATTGAGAAGAATATCAATTTTTCCACCAAATAGTAGTTTCTCAGGACTGTGTTGACATAGACAACATTTTAAAGAACTCTTTTTTTTTTCCTCTTTTCATGTTGTCCAGACATTTCATATTATTCTTACAAGGTAATGCTTTGTCTATCATAGACTAAAAATCAAAACTGTTTGTATTGTTGTTGACGTTTTTTAATTTCAAAATAAAATTTCCTCCATACCTGACATTGCACTCTCTTTTTTATTTTCCAAGCTTTATTGAAATATAATAGACAATTAGTTGCTCATATTTACATTGTACAATTTGATGAGTTTTTTTTCAATTATAGTTAACATACGACATATTAGTTTTAGTTATATAGCATAGTAATTAAAGCTCAAGTGATCACCCCACTAAATCTAGTACCCTTCTTCCCCTTTACATATTTATTATAACTTTGTTAACTATCTTCCATATGGTACACTTTACATCTCCATGATTATTTTGTAACTATCCATTTGTATTTCTTACTCTCTTTGCATTTTTTTACCATCCCCCCCACAACACTTCTGTGTAGTAGCCCCCAAAATATTCTCTGTATCTATGAGTTTGTTTCCATTTTTGTTATTGTTGTTGTTTATTTTGTTCTTTAGATTCTACATGTCCATGAAATCACATGGTATTTGTCTTTATTTGACTTACTTCATTCAGTGAATACCCTCTAGGTCCACAAAGGCAATATCTTTTTCCATCCCCTTCTTTTAATCTGTGTGTGTCTTTTAAACTGAAGTGAGTCTCTTGTAGGCCTAAATGTAGGAGTCTTGTTTCCTTATCCTTTCAGCCACCCTATCCTTTGGTTGGAGCATTTAATACTTTGCCATCTGAGGTACTTGTTGATAGGTATGTAGTTATTACCATTCTTTATTCGTGATTTTGCTACATGATTTCTTAAAGAAGTCCTTCCAATATTTTCTGTAATAGTAGCTTGATGTCGATGAATTCCTTTAGCTTATTTTTGTCTGGGAAGCTCTTTATCTGTCCTTCAACTCCAAATGATAGTTTTACTGGATAAAGTATTCTTGATTGTAGATCCTGTGTTTTCATCACTTTGAATATTATGTGCCAAGTCCCTCTGGCCTACAAAGTTTCTTTTGAGAAATCAGCTGCCAGTCTTATGGGTGCTCCCTTGTAGATAACTAATTGCTTTTCTCTTGCTGCTGTTAAGATTCTTTGTTTGTCTTTAACCTTTGGCATCTTAATTATAATATATCTTGGTGTAGGCCTCTTTGGTTCCTCTTTCTTGGGACTCTCTGAGCTTTCTGGGGTTGTATGTCTATTTCCTTCACCAGGTGAGAGAAGTTTTCCATCATTATTTCTTCAAATAGCTTTTCTACTTCTTGTTCTCTCTCTCCTCCTTCAGGTACCCCTATTATGTGGATGTTTTTACAATTAATTTTGTCCCAAAGTCTCCTTAAATTATTATTATATTTTTGGTTTCTTTTTTCTTGCCACTCTGATTGGTTGTCCCTTGGTCTCCCCATCCTCCAAATTGGTGGTTTGATTCTCTTCTTTATCCACTCTGTTGATTCCCTCTAATATACTCTTCATCTCAGATAGTGTATTCTTCATTTCTGACTGGTTCCCTTTTATAATTTACATTTCCATTGTTATGTTTTCTATCTCTTTGTTAAAGTTCTCACTGAATTCATCTACACTTCCCATAAGTTCACTGAGCATCTTTACAACCAGTGTTTTGAACTCTGCATCTGTTAGATTGCTTGACTTCATTATTCCTGGATCTCTGTTCTGTTCTCTTATATGATTTCTGCTTCTTTGTCTTCTCATTTTGGCTGCCTTTCTGTGTCTGTTTCTATGTACTAAACAAAGCTCCTAAGTCTCCCAGTCTTATTATTGTGGCTTTGTGTAATAGGTGTTCCGTGGCACAGTCTTGAGAGGGGTTCAGCAGCAGGTCAAGTTTAGCCCCAGTCTGTGTCCCTCTAGAGTCACCCATTAAGATTCAGCAAGCAATCCACAAATGCTGTGCTTATAGTTGCCTAAAGAGGCCACACCAGATACTGAGTTCAGCTGCCACCAGTGTGAGTCTAAGCACTGCTCAGCAAGTGGCACAGGACTGCTGAAAATAAAACTGGATGTGGCTTGGGTGGGGCTGTGAGTTGGGAGAGGGGGAGTTTCAGGGAATCCTCTGAGCAGAGTAACCTCTGTTATCCAGTTTGATGACATCTCAGCTATGGCAGTGCTGCATAGCTGGGAGTGGGGAGAGCTCAACAGAGGAACAATGGATATCACCAATACTTCTGCCCAGGAGAAAGCCTTGTCTCCAGCCTTCACTTCAACAACTCAGTGTCCCCCTGTATGTCCCTGGTGCCCCTCCCCCTCCCCCAAGCAACCAAGAGGGCTCTAGTGCTCAGAGTAAGTGTGTCTGTCACTGTGATAGTCTAGTTGCAGACACGTTCCCTTTAACAAGCATCTACAGTGGCAGGCTGCTGCTGCCAGAGCCTCTGTCCTACTCAGAATCATGCAGACTCATGTCTTTACCCGTCCTACCTCCTTCTGTTGCAGAGCGATTCCTTATTTTTTTCCCTAGTTTTAGGGATTATTCATCTATACCCCAGGTGACTCTGCTTGCTGTTTGCACCATGTTTCTGTCACAACTTTGATGTGGTCATAAGAGTAGATGAACAAAGCCTCTATCATCTATGCCATTTTGACTTCCTCTCTGGTATTTGTCAACATTGCACCCTCTTAAAAAATAGATATAAGGATAGACAAGAGATCTTTTCAGAGGGCTCAGAGTTTCTCAGCTGATTACTTGTATGCCCAACTCGCTCTGGCATACTTAGGTTAGAAAAATATAAGGGAGATATACCAATTAAGAAGACAAATGTCAAAACCCTCATATTACCAATGGATTGTGTTCGTAAGATAATTGGATAAACTTCAGGTCATTATTTTCAGAGGAGGTTTCTGGATACTAATCCTATCTGATAAAAATGGTGATAGAGAGGAATTCTGTCTGGGTAGTCAATGATTGGTCCTTTCTATTTTTTTCATGCTTTCTGCTTTCAAAGTCCTGATTTACATTTAAAAATCCTTTCTATTTCAGCACAGTGGAGAAAGGTCATATAAAAATAATGTGTCGTTTCTGATATTCTATATCTTATTACACAGTTTATTGTGTTTTTTATCCTTAAACTAAAGCATTTCTTTAAAAATAACCATTTTTCTACAGGCTGTCTGATAGTATACGCTAAAAACCACAAGAAGACACTCCCATCTGTGTCAAGTGTAGACATCTCTCAGGGTTACTTCCCACAGTAAATTCAATATGGGTATAACATATTTTTTCACTCTGTAATCTTACTGTTTAAGTGAAAATATCGCCCTCCTGAACATAGCTCATTTTACTAAATTATCTCAGCTTAGTGTCTTATTATACATGCTACCTCTGATTTATCTTTAATTCCAATTATGTAGCTCATGCTTTGAAATTGCCCTAAAACATATTTCTACTGAGGGCTGTGTTCATGGTTGAGGATACATTTGTTTTGACTGTTTTTATCTTCCAAAGTCTAGCTTAAAAGTCACTTTCTCTCTTTTTGTTTCCCTCTCACCTCCCTCTGGTAGATCTTTCTTTTGTGACCATATAATATTTTGTTTTAACAGCTATCCTTTTATATGAATTTTTGTGAATTCTTTGATAAGAAGGACAACAATTTAACCACCCTTTTATTCCCAGGCTGACACATAATAGTTGCTTTATAAGTGTTGATTTACTTGACAAAATTTTCTTTCAGTAAACAATTTTTTACAGGCATATGATTTAGGAAATGTTGAACTCAAGTAGCATGTGTACTCACATTTAAGTTCTCTTTTGCATTCTGTAGCATCTATAGAAATTTCTCCTTTCATTTTGCTATTGTTTCATTGCACAAGATTGAATCTGAAATAGGTTCAATAGCCAAGTCAAAATAAATGTAACTGAGGCTTGGCTTTTAAAATTTTCTTAAGATGTTGGGAGTTCCCCCAAATTAAAAGGTTCATTAAACTATGCACATGTAAAATAAACTTCAAAGAGAAATATTTTAATGCTTATCAGAACAGGATTGACTAAATTTCGTGACTTAATTTTTATTTCAGTGTAATCACGTGTAGTGTCCCTGCAGAGGAACAAAACTGACTGGGGAAGAAATCTTTCTTGATATACCCTTTTTTGCATTGTTATTGAGTGTAAATAAAACTATTATGATGAATGGTTTTGCTTTGATGTTACTAAGATTCCCAGTTGTAGCTTCCTACTGAACTATATTTCTAGTATAGTTTTTCTTGTTTTTTTTAAACTAAAGAATATATTTTATGATGATAGTAGTAGTGATAGCAATGATGGTGATTTGTTTCATTAGTATTTACGGTACAAATACAATAGACAATAAATGCTGAGTTATTTTATTCTCTTAATCAAAATTAAACAGTCTTTCAGATTAAGTGATGTACCATTACACTATTAACTATGTCTAGCAATGTTGTTTCCCTTTAAGCGTTCATTGAATACAATTATTCTTAAGTTATATTTTATTTTTTAATTGCAGGAAATAAATAAATAAATCTGTCTATCTGGAAAGATTTCAATACAACCCTATCTAAAGAGTTAAGTCTATAACAGTTAACCATTCATTTTGTTCACTTTATCAAATAATTGTTAATTTGTTACACTTCTGTTCTCTGTTCCCTTATATCTATTTCACATTTTAATTCATCAATAATATGGGCCATTAACAATGTGTTATACCTTGTTCAACCTTCTCTCTTGTACATAGATCATATTATATATATGTTATATACATTATATACATCCCCATATTAGGCATACACAGTAGTTCCCCTTATCTGTGGTTTTGCTTTCCACTGTTTCAGTTAACCATGGTCAACCACAGTCAGAAAATATTAAATGGAAAATTCCATAAATAAACGATTTATTAAGTTTTAAATTTTATTCTATTCTGAGTAGTGAGATGAAATCTTGCTCTGCCCCATTCAATCCTGCCTTCATGTAAATTATCCATTTGTTCATAATATCGACATGGTGCAATAAGATATTTTGAGAAAAGAAGACAGAGCCCACATTCACATATATTTTATTATATCATTAAAATTATTCTATTTTATTATTGTTAATCTATTACTGTACCTAATTTCTAAATTAAACTTTATCATAGATGTATGTATAGGGGAAATATAGTATATATTAGGTTCGATATTAACCATGGTTTTAGGCAGCAAACTAGGGATCTTGAAATGTATCACCCATGGATAGAAGGGAACTACTGCACTAGATATATATCACATTTATTTATTCAGTTAGTAGATAGCACTCTACTGAGCATTTATGCTAGGCACTGTGGTAAATGTAAGACAGATATATTTTCTACCCTCAGAGATCTTGACACATAGTAAGGAGAATAAAATAATTACAAAATAACTGCTTCATAAATATAAATGCATTAGATACAATTCTGAAATGCTGTAGTGAGTCAGAGGAAGTGGGAATTTCCAATTGTAAAACCAGAGGAGGCTTCATGGAAGATAGGTATTTTGATATGGTGCTTGAAGAATGGGTAAGATTTTGAGGGACAGAGTTTGAGAGCAAAATATTTCCGATAAAGAGAAAAGTGTAAATAAGGGGCTTGATTGGAGAGAAGTTTGACTTATATTGAGAACATAAATAGTTAATTAGGGCCTAGACATAGTGTGCAAATTTGTTTAATATAAGAAAAGTCTTGATTCAGCTGTGAGGCAGCTCAAGCGAGGCAGCTCTGATGTTACAGTTTGGGCCACGGGAAATGCAATCTTTGGTAGAAACTGAAAGATAACTCCCTTGAGGAAGAGGCAAAGCTGGATTATTTAGAAAAGAGTGGTTTCCCCAGTCCTAGATTGGTCCATTTCTATGCAAATGAGGAATCCAAATTCTCACAGTTTGATTGGTCCAAATAGCACCATGCTGATTGATAGGAATGGAGCTGCGCTGATTGGTCTGTGCAAATGCAAATGGAGATATAGTTCCTCAGTTCTGATTGGACAGGGAAACTTTCAGTCCTGTTGGTCAAATTTTTACCCTAGGTGCTCTCTTATAAGGGTTAACTTAGACAGCAAGAGCACAGTGCAAGAGGCTTGCATCTCAGTCTGTGGCTTTTCCCTGAAATGCAGAGTGCATGGGAGGCCCATGTTTACCAATGACTATTAGAGAATATTTACAAATTTAAGCCCAATTAGCCACCAGGAGCTTTTCTTAACAGGCACATTTATTCTTGGGATCAACCCAAGTACTCTGAATCATTTCATAGAGGGACATGGATGGCATGTAAAGGTGTTTGAAATTTTGCCAGATAGCTATGGGCTATCTGGATGATTAACTATCTCCTTTAAAATGATTAATTAGCTTTTAAAGTGGACAGGGCAGAATGTAGGAGACTAGTTAAGAACTTACTACGATAGACAAGTGATCTATGTATCCCTCTGAACTACATTATTGGCAGTATGTGTGTAGAAAGAAGAGAATGTTTGGCAGATCCAGTCAGTGTAATTGGGATTCAACAGTGGATAAATAGGAATAAGACACTAAAGACTTGCTGAAGGTTGATTAAATTATTATTTTTTTAAACAGTATGTGAATTTTGCAGAAATACTTGGCAAACCAGGAATAAAAAAAAAAAAAAAGAGGAAACAAAGGATGATTACTCTAGATCATAGTTTGGAAAATAAAAAAAATGTGAAAGGTCAAAAGATAATATAGATCCTGTGGTGCTAGTGAAAACATAATTGAAATGACTTCATAAGCACTAACAATTAAGTAGAGATAAAGTTGAAGTACAGCTAGAAGAGAGTGGTTGGCTGGGGGATAGGTAGGAATTTTGAAGTATTTATGTCACAAATAGAAATTGAATAGATTCAATAGAAGTGAGGAGTGGATATGTGATTATTAAGAGGGAATTTCCTGAAGATTAAGCAGTTTCAGATAATGGTGAAGTTCAGGTTGTGGCCATGTGTACTGAAGACAAAAATGTAAAGGAGATAAATATCATTTTATAAGGCCAGGATTTTTGAAAGGTACTCAATGTAGACAAGGTTGGGGAAAAGACTATAAACTGTGATGGAACTAAATTATAAAATTAAAACACCTCATTACTGAATGAAAATTCAGAGACAGATTTCCATTAACTGTCTCCATCTCTAAGAAAATTGTGATGCTAAAATGTGCAAGTCTCAGTGAAGAAGCCCCACTCTTTCTGCCAGGATCTGATAACTGAGAATTGTCAGTTATTTTCTAATTCTTCAAGAATTCAATGCAAATATTATACTTCTTCTCTTATTCACTAAAGGTAAGGACATATAAATTTACAGTCACTAGATGTATTTAAAGGTACAGTCATTAGATGTGTTTCAATTCGATATCTGAAAATTCTCCAACTTACTAAAATGTATTTATTTGAAAACCCAAATTAGTACTGTCAATGCTTTTATGGTCATTGCAGACAAACAGACCAATAAAAAATTCGTGTCAACTGAAACACACATTCCAAGCTGAAGTCAAACAAGACAATGTTCTGCCTTCTTGTTACAGCTCTCATACCGTGTCCTCTTTGAGATCTATTTAGCATCACATTTTTTTTTTTGCATTTTTGTACTTTTTGTTGATGATTTCACTGTTTAAAATGAACTCCAGGTGTAATGCTAAAGTGCTATCTAGTGTCCATAAGCACAATAAGCTGTGATGTGCCTTATGAAGAAAATGCATGTGCTGGATAAGTCTCATTAAGGCATCAGCTATAGTGCTGTTGGATATAAGTTCAATGATAATGAATCAATTGTGCATATTAAATAAGTTGTCTTTAAGCAGAAAGACACATAAAACAAGGTTATGTATTGATCAGTTGGTGAAAATGACCAGAAGCTTGCAAGAAAACCAACCCTGTGTTTCCCTTAAGAACAATTCTTCAGTATTCACTAATTCAGTGTTTGCAGCAACTCTACGGAACATAAGTACCACAAATAACAAGAATCGACTGTACTTTTTGTTTTGGTTAAAAGTGACTGTCTTATTTGTTTGACCACACTCAAGTTCTTTATCTCTAATGATTATTCTCTCTTATAAGTGTATAAACTTTGCCTAGACATTATTCTCTTATTTATTTGTCAATGAAACCAAAATATAATTTATTTTTTATTTTAAAATAATTTTAGACTTAGAGGCAAGTTGCAAAGAGTATGGTGTTCATCTAGATTCCCTAATGTTAACATCTTCATAACTATAGTATAATAATTAAAACCAGGAAGTTAACATTGTTATACTGATACTAACTAATCAATAGACCAACTTAGAGTTTCTCCACTTTTCCCCTTAATGTCTTTTTTCTAGTCCAGGATCCAATCCGGGCTTCCACATCACATTTAGTGTCATGTTTCCTTAATCTCCTCCAATCTGTAAAACTTCTTCAGTCTTACTTTGTCTTTCATAACCCTGACACTTTTAAAGAGTACTGCTAGTCAGATATTTTGTAGACCGTTCCTCAGTTTGGATTTATGTAATGTTTTCTCACAATTAGATTGAGGTTACTAACTTTCAACAAAAATGACACAGAAAAGATAATTTCAATAATGTCAACATGTTGTCTGACTGGTGATGTTTAATTTTTATCACTTGGTTAAGGTAGTGTGCCATGTTTATTACAAAGTTACATTTTTTCTTCTTGGCAATTAATAAGTGGAGTATTTTTAATGTTAAAATTTTCCAGATTATTTTTCAATTAATCAGCAAGTACCTTTTTGCTAATTAGTTCAGTATTGAGAATGGTAATAAGTAATTGACATAATTTTTGAAGAATATTCTTTTATTCATTGAGAACTGACAGTCTAGCTGAGGAAATAAGTATGACACAGATTAAACACTACATGAGTAAAGATAGAGAGAACTACATTGTGGTAAATTATGTAGCACAGAATATGAGTTATAGGAATGATTAGGGAAGGCTTCCTGTGGAAAGTGGGAACTCCTGCCAGCATTGAAAGGTAGGTAAGCTTTTCCTAGGTAGAACTTCATAATTCAGTGAAATATATTGATTCAGCTCCTTAGAAGCAGTGCTAGAAGCCCAGAGTATATGGATAAAAAACAGAATCCCTACCTTCAAGGAGCTCCCACTCTACTGAAGACAAAGATGGTTATGAATCAAGAGCATGTATAACTAATATTGTAAAGAGATGGGCGAGGAGAGGGTATTTCAGATATATGGCAGCAATATTACACCTTAGAGATGAAAAGAAGATAACCTTAAGATTATCTAGTCTAATTCTCTGCACTCTAAGAATGCCAAAAAAAAAAAAAAGTTCCTGAGATGATGTCACTCAATCTATACTTGAATATTTCTATTGACAAGAAGTTAATTTCTTAAGATATCTTATTTCACTGGATTATATCTTTTACTGACAAAAAAAAATCTATTGAGCTAAAATTTACCTCCTCCAAACTTTCACCAATGGGTCTAGTTTTTCCCTCCTTTTGCTACAGAAAACAATCCTACTCTCTTTTTTAGGATGGTCCCCTAAAACATGGACACTATGTCCTTTTTTAATGCCCCCATCAAGTTAAACATTAAAAAAAATCTATATACTAATGTGATTTCTAGATCCCACACAATTCTTCATGTATTTGTTTATCAATTCATATAACAACCAGAATTGAAAATACTCTCAAACCATCCAATCCATGAAGAACACAATGTAACTTGTTCTAGACAGTATAATTTTATTAACACAGCTTAAGAGTGCTTTTGCTCTTTTAGAAGCAAAACTGTTGACTTGATTTGTAGTTCTCTTATAAATAACCCATTCCTCCTCACTCTACTTCTCATGCCCTCACCCTCATCCTGATCTATTTCCCTGGAAATATTTTGTAATAAGTATTATAAGAGGTCTTCCCTATTCAGTTCAGTTGCACTTTTGAACCTAACATTCAAAGCTTATTTATTTCTGTTGTATTTTGTGCTCTTCACTTTGACCTAATATTGGAGTTCTTTTTGAATTTGATCTTGTCATTTTGCATAGTTTCTATTTTCTCTCACTTTTAATATTTATAAATTTGATAAGAATATAATCTATTTTCATCCCAAAGCTTTAATGAAACAAACAAGACAGGATCAAGAACAGAGCTCTTGGGTGAGCCATGTATGTCTGATCATTTCACAATATAGAAAGCTCCCACTTGCACTATCATGCAGTCTCTGTGTCTCCCTCTAGAGGGACATGTGGGGAGAGAAGAGCAGGACATGTGCTGCTCTTGACAGTGCTGAGCTCAACCTAACTAGAGCCCAAGGTGACATGTTGGCTAGCGATTTCAAATCTGATTATACTTCAGAGAGGATGGGTCATATTATGTCATATCCTACAAGTGACATGACTTAATGATGTGACAATCATTAATACTAATGACAGTAATTCTGTATTGTTTCAATGCTTGTGGAGTTTCTTGTATGCATGGTCTTATAGAGATGAAATAGTACATAATAAGTTGCCAATAAAGATTTGGGACTAGGGAATGTCAAAATAAAAGCAGAATTTAAAACATTGTTAATGGAACTCAAGATTGACTGGATGGGGAAGAAACTAGAGAGAGGGAGGCTAGTAGGGAAGCTGTGGGAGTTATCCAGGAAATGAGAAGGCAAAGAAATTAGATGGACAATAGTGAAAAATGGAGAGAAAGCAACAGATAAAATATACGTTTCCACAGAAGAACAATAGAATTTTGCAACTAAAAATGGATTTGGGGAGGGAGTAGGTCAGGCAAATCAAAAATAACTCCCACATTTTAAATCTGGTTCAGTAGGCAGAAGCAAAGGAATTGGTAGAGAAAATTCTGTTTAAAGTGAGATTGGTTTTGTTTTTGTGTTTAACTTAATGGTGATAAAAGACAAGAGTAAATCTTAGATGAGAAACCAAGTTTGAAAAATCGTCATCCATTAGCATAAAGAGAAGGGTTTCTATGGAATGCTATATATAAGTAAAAACATAAATGACTTACTCTATGGCATAGCAGAACTGTAGGATTACAGTAGCTGTCAATACCTCTTGGTTTCCTGGCACATAAATGGTATTATTACAAAAGTAATAAATATTGTTTCTGATTAAACCAAGGATTTTTTAACTGCAAATCCATTTAAAATGTTGCAAATGGTAAATGTGGTTATGAAAATCTTGGAAATTGAAATTAGTTAAGATAAATTATATCCAAATCATAAAATAAGTCATAGGAGTAAAGTTTTGGATATCTCATTCTTTAACCATCAGATATATTCTGACAAAGCTATATATATACTTCTAAAAAGAACATTCTGCTTTTTTCTTTCAATGACTGTTCAATTTATAGTCATTCTACTCACTCCCAACACACAAATAAGTGCAAAGAGAGAATGAAAAGATATTAACTTGAAGCCCCATTAATCAGCCTTTAGAAAAGACCCTGTTATTAAGCTCTTGATCATAATCATCACTAGATATTCATCAAGCACCTGATTGATCGTGCTCATGCTAAGTATGAACTCACTGGGCGAAGGTTGCATGGGCTTGCCCTCTCTGGGTATGTAGACCCTACATGCAAGAGCAAGAGAGAAAATAATGTAAAATGGTCAAACAAAATTATATTAGCAATGTTTCAACTATCCTATTTTATCAAGGAACAAAAATTCTATTTAAGTAAATTTTCAAAAGAATAAAAACTCACCTATCTAGTCATTACAGCAACTTCTACATTTCCAGCCTCTTTAAACTGTTTTCTGTACCTAACCCACTTAATGACTAAGGGTTATCCAATAAAAATTGCCATTGTTGAACTCTGTACCCTTAAAAGTCTTTCAGTTGCTTCCTCTTCTTCTTGTGCCTGGCCCTCAGTTGCTCCCCTGCTTCACTTACAGTTTGTTACTCCAAAACATCTGTAGGACTGGTTAATGAAGTTAACCAAGGTTGTCATAAATTGTAAGGGAAATTAGTCAATATACAGTTATGAGTGGGGGTCTAAAAGAGAAGCATATAACTTTATTGTGGAGACATTCAGCTTGCTACTTTGAGTGTTCTAAAGTATGATCTGCTCATTTCTGCATTCTAAGGTGGGCTCTAGGTAGTTTAGGTTGAAGAAATACTGACCTCTGTGTAAGGGGACGTGGTGTTTTGCTCTATTTACAGTATAGATTATTAGGAAAGTAGAGAAACATAGACTTTCCTATAATCAATCTGATGAAATAAAAATGTAGCCTAATATGACATTATTAAAATAAAGATAAATATTCTACTTCAGTTTTGGCTACCCTCTTCTAAATACACACATATATATACAACACTTTGTTAATTTCACTGGTGAACACTTTTATTCTATTAATGAGAATGCTGTCATTTTCAGCGCTTCTGAAGAGTACTGTCTCCCATGAGTCACAGAACAGTGTTCTGAGAGGCAAGCATTGAAGAGTAAGTTAGGCACATGGACTTTGGTTAGAGATGAAAAATGAAAAGAGTCACTTTGAAGATCACGACTCTTATTACTGCAAGATTAGGAAGTATTATGGTTGGCTCAAGTGTAAGAATTTGTGTTAAACTTCTTGAGGGCTATTTGTGAGTCCCTATCAGTATCTAGGTGGGCTTTTCATGAGTCAGGTGTTATGTAGCATTCTTTTCTTCCCTTGATATTTTTAGGTTCTTCTAAGAATGTGCATGTGGCCATATTCTTCATTCTTCAGGCCATATTACTATTAAAAAAATATTTTGAGGTTTAAAACTTATAATTTCCAGATTGGCTCTTTTAAACTGATATAGAAATAGTTTGATTAAAACCATAACTTAGATTACCATTAGTAATAGCAATAAGAAAATCTGTTCTTGAAATTAGAATACTGTTTGTATCTCAAGTGGGCCTTTTTATTTGTCTTTAGTAGATCTGTGCAGAGTGTCTGAGAGCATAGCATTTCCATTTTATACATGCTTACTCTAGAACCCAGGAAGAACCAAAGACACAGGGTCATTCTGGGATGTGGATAGCCACACATCAAGGCTGTCTGGAAGGAACAAGACAGAAGTTCAATTAAGCGGGAAGAGTATAGTGGCAGCAGACTAAGGTACAAGTGCAGAGGAGTCATTTATAAAAGAAGATAAAGTCTAAGCAAATAGATATGGTCTCAAAATCTAAAGGTCAGATGATAAATAGGGATAGGTTAGCAACCAAAGTTGAAAATCAGTCAGGAATGGAAGGCTTCTTTCCAGCTTGGTTTTATGATGTTTTCTGACATAGATATCTTTAGGGCCTAGGATTTAGTTATAGTCAGACAGAAGTCCAAAGATGAATCCTGACCCTCAATGAGACAAGAATAGAAATACACAGATTACCTTATGGTTGGTTCTATTTAAGCAGCACATTGAAACTGAACTTCTATTTCACTGCAAAATTTCTTCCATTAAATTATGAAATGGTTTGCAGTATTTGAAAAGCTTTTCCTTCATTTTAATTAAATGGTTTCAGAAAAGATTAGAGAGTTAAATTCTGTAAAGGATCCCAATAACACCATGAGAAGAAAAAAACTTTCTAGAAAGCTTTTTTTTTAAGAAAAATAATTTTTAAGTTAATTTTGCAAATGCTTGTGTAATCAGTGTAAAGAATACAGAGAGTTGTTAGGAAAATGTGTTGAAATGTGTTGAAACATGACATACTTCTTTAGGAAGAGACAAAGATTGCATACCTAGGTAAAAACTCAAATTTAAGCCAAGTGTAGAAGTTAACCTCTTCCCTCAAATAAACATGTTAAGGAGACTTTCTAGTAAGCAGTAGCAGTCAATATCGCTTTGTGATGTTGAGATAACCATTTCAATTAATATGATTGCCTCTAGAATCATGACAGGGAAGATGAGTCATAACATTTATTGAGTGACTACTTTGTTTACATTACTCTTTACCAAAACATCATAATTGAAGAATTAATATTTTTATTTTACAATGAGGAAGCCATGAGTTTTAGAGGTTAAGTGGTCTGTTTAATACCATACAGGTACTTATATAAGTAGAGCCAAGATCCAATGCTAACTGGATTCTTCCAAATTCAGAGCTTTTTGCACTATACCATTTAAACCACCTCCTTAACTGAGTGAATCTCATTATATTTGAATAAAATCGGCATTGAACACAGTCTGACAATTAACCATTCATTAAGCTGAGATGCTGATATTGCTTCATGAGTAGAAAGGACAGTTGATTTAACCTATCATATGCTTATCATATGGGAGAAAGAGAGAAATTTGGCAAGACATTTTTGGTTGAGCTGATTAAGTACATACTCTCAATTCTTCACAAACTTCATTTTAATCAGTCTCCATAAGATTTTGGTTCTAATAGGATTGTAGAATACGAGGTAGTTTGAGGACCCTAGAGCTAAATATATTTGGCTCATTGTTCATTTTTGTTGTTGATTCATATTATTGGACTTGGGTATTTTTCTTTCAAGTCCAATGTGCCTGTCTTACTTATTCTTGTGAATGCATCTACCCTATTCCTGATATAATATCAATGCAGATATTCTGATGGCTGAATTTAACTTTGTATTAACTAGAACAGGGATGTGTGAAATTTTACAAAGGACCAGAGAGGAAATATTTTAGGCTTTGCAGGCCACTCAACTCTGCTATTGTAATGAAAAAACAGTAATAGAGAAGAGTAATGAATGGAAAAGCAAGGACATAGTTTTGCTGACACTTAAGCAAAAAGAAAGATGTTCATTTACTAACAAAAATGTACTGAAAGCAACACATATCTCCCTATATGTCATATATAGAGTTCTTTCCCAGTATATTGCAGAACATGGAAAAAATGATAAAGCTCATCAGATCTTCAATCATAGAATGTTCCAACAACTATAACTGCACTCTTCTATAATTTGCCATTTCAGTGAAACATTCATATGAATCAGTCTTTGAAAGGTTGATTATATTATTCATTTTTTTTCTAGGAGAAGGAATCAGTGTATCCTTCATTAAATGTGTCTGGTTATTCTTTACAATAATATTCTAACATGCATTTCCTCTTCTAAGCAACTGTATTTATAGAGGCCTTCTTTCGCCTTGATTTTTTTCATTCATATGCCCTAACCATATTCATTATTTCCCTTTCTCCTTGAAATCTTCACATTGTGACCACATTTTCCCACCACTTATTTATCTTTTGTTTGCTTATTTTTTGTTTAGACAATAGCCTACTCTTCATTGATTTTACTAATAGAGAGCAGGGCATAGATAATCCACAAGTCACTCCTACTTTGGAATGCTTGATCTGGTTTTGGAGAGAACAAATTTACCTTGATGATTGTATTCTGCTCAACCTAATATTAAAATTAACTCTAATTTTTGGGCACTTCTTTGACCAAAGTGAACATAAGTGTGTCTCTGATTAGGAAAATTGTTTCATATGGATAATACTTATGCAGATAATAAGATATTTGAGTACATGAATAATGAAATAACAGTTGGCATGTCAATCAACAAATGTTTTTTGAAGCCCTACCAATTGTCATGGATATGTATCATGTACTTCAATATTATTAGGCATTTCATATATATTATTTTAACCCTTACAACAAATGCATTATAAGGATAATTTTTCATATCAGGCTTTGAGAGGTAAAATGACTTTCTACAGGTCTCAAAAAGATAAAGAAGGGTTGCGATTTGTACTCAGTCTTCTGATAATAGATCTAGCACTCTTTAAGCAGCTGCCTGTGGGTATATAGGTTCCATGCAACTCAAAAACATAATTTTATTCCTTATTTCTGGACACTGAGAAGACTGTGGATGTAATACAGGACAGAATTGCTGCCTGGAGGGAATTTGTAAATCATTTTCTGAAATAATGCATATATACATTCATACTTCTGTGCCTTTGTTCATGTACTTCTCTCTGAAGAAATGTTTTGCACCCCCACCTGTTATCCTTCCACTCATTATGTTTAGCAAATTTATTGATATTTAATTTATATGCAACATTTACATGGAAGTGCATCCATTGAAAATATATAATTGATGAATTTTGACCCAATGAAAACTCATTGATGAGTTTCGACAATTGACAAGCTTACACCGATAAAGCAGTCACGAGGGTCAAGATACCAAATATCTTCATCAGCTCAGAAAGTTTCCTTGTGCCCCTTTGCAGTCTATTCTCCCTCTGGCCCAAGCCCTAAGCAAATACTGATTTGCTTTTTGTGGTTATAAATAGTTTAAGTTTTTTATAGGTTTTTTTTTTTTTTTTTTTTTTTTTTTTTTTGTAAATGGAATCATACACGTGTACCCTTTTGTGTCTGGTTTCTTTTATTCAGTATTAAGATTTTGAGATTCGTCCATGTTGCATGTGTAAGTAGTTTGTTCCTTTTTATTGCTGAATAATATTTCACTATCGTATGGATATATCACAATTTTTTATTCATTTATTGGTTGATTGACATAGCCAATTGTTGCCAATGTGAATAAAGCTGCTACGAACATTTATATATAGGTTTTTGTATGGATATGTTTTCATTTGGTAAACTCTAGGAGTAGAATTGCTGGGTCATATGGTAGATGTATATTTAACTTTGTAAGAAAATGCCAGGTGTCCACACTGGTTTACCATTTTACATTCCCTCTAAGAATATATGTGAGTTCCAGTTACTCCATAGTCTGTGAGAACTTATTATTACCAGTCTCTTAAATGTAGCCATTCTAATGAGCGTGTAGTCTTATCTCATTGTGATTTTAATTTTCATTTCCCAGATGACAAATAACTCTGAGCATTTTTTCTTGTGCTTACTAGCCATTTTTATAGCTTTTTCTGTGAAGTATTTGTTTAAATGTGTACCTTTTTATTAGGTTTTCATTATTACTGGGTTTTATGAGGTCTTTATATATACTAGATACCAATCAGTCATGTTCTATATGTTGTAGATATATTCTTTCAATTTGTGGTGTGTATTTTCATTTTCTTAATGGTGTCTTTTTTAAAGAACAAAAATTTTACATCTTGAACAAATCCAATTTATTGATTTTTTTCTCTTATAGTCCTTTGTTTCTGTGTCATACCTTTGTTATCTTTGCCTACTCCAAAAATTTTGAAGATTTTCTTCTGTTTTCTTCTAGAAGATTTATAGTTTTAGCTTTTACATTCAAGTCTATTATTTTCTTTGAGTTAATTTTTGTGTGTGGTGAGAAATAGTTTCAATGTTCTTTCTTTTGCATATAGCTATCTTCTTCTAGCACCATTTGTTGAAATGACTTTCCTCTCCCCGCCCCCATTGAATTGCCTTGACACATTTGTCAAAAAAATCAATTGGCCATATAGGTGTGAGTCTATTTTTGGACTCTATTATGTTATATTGATTTGTATGTTTATCCTACTCTCCAATACCACACTGACTTTATTATTATACCCTATAGTAAATCTTGAAATAAGGTAGTATAAAGCCTCCATTCTTTGTAAATTACTGTGAAAATTATGGAACCTTTGTATTTCTGTATCAATGTTAAAATTAACTTGCCAATATCTGCCAAAAAAAAAACACAAAAAAACAAAACGTTGCTGAAATTTTGATTGTGAGATTGCTTTGAATCTATAGTATATAAAAATACAATTGACTTGTATGTATTATTCTTGTATGTTACTAAATGCAGTTATTACTTTTGGTCATTGTTATATATATTCTCTTAGGATTTTCTACATAGACAAGCATGCTGCATTCAAGCAAAGGCAATTTTACTTTTTTTTCTATGCCTTTTGTTTTTCTTGCTTTATTATAATTGCTAGGATATCCAGTGAAATGTTGACTAGAAGTGGTAAAAGCAGGCATCCTTGCCTTGTACCCAATCTTAAGGGGAAATAATTTTATAGTTAATTGTTAAGAATTATCTTAACAATTGTTTTTTTTAAAGAGTTTTTTCTTTTTTATCAGACTGGGACAATTCTTTTCTATTCCTAATATGCTGAGAAATTTTTTCTTTTAAATCATGAATGAGTGTTGAATTTTATATAAAAAAAGATTTTTTTACATATATTTAAATAATGATACTTGTCCCCATTTATTCTATTAATATGGAAAATTACATTGATTTTTAAATATAGAACCAATCTTAGTTTCTTGGAATAAATCTTAATTGGTAATGATGTAATTTTTATATATTGCTAGATTTGATTTATTAATTTTTAAGAATTTTTGCATCTATGTTTATGAAGTAAAATTTCTGTTATATCCAATTTTATACATTATTTATACAGTATTTAATTGTGCAACTGTGGTCAAAATGAGTTTGGAAAAGTTCTCTCTTCCTCTATTTTCTGGAAGAATTATGTAAGATCGGTGCTATTTCTAACTGAAATATTTGATAGGAATCACCAATGATACTATTTGGATCTGGAATTCTCTGTGTGGGAAAGTTTAAATAAATAATTTAATTGCTCTGATATAAGGCTATTTAGACTTCCTGTTTCATCTATGTCAGTTTTAGTAAGTTGTATTTTTCAAAAATTTTGTCCATTTTATCTAAGTTATGACCTACTTATTTTTATAGATCTAGCCTAGATATCTTCTTTTCTGTGGAACCTTACTTGACACCTTCAGTAGAAATAATTTCTCATCCTTTGTGCCACTGCTTTATCTAGTAGCATTTGTACCCTCCACCTTCCTTCAAGGTTATTTGTCCATATGTCTCTACCTATACTAACTTAAGGACCCTAAAATTCAATGATTGCATCTTATATAATTTTGAGTCTCTGCCTCCTTGTGTGGTGCTTGCCACATAATAGATACTCCCATTCCTAAATTATCAAGTTATTCCATTTATTATTATCTAATTTATACTGACAGAGGCATGTTTCTAACTTAGTAGATTTTGAGCCTCTTTTGCAAAAAATGGTAAATATTATTCAATGTTCCTATTTATTCTATGTCATATACTTAGAATAATTTTTAAAATTATTGAGTTGAATAGACTTACTTGTTGAACAGTACAGGAAAATCAGAATTCTATGAACTCAGAGAATAGAGATTAGATAGAAATAAGGAAAGCATGCATCAATAAAGGAAGATAACTAAGGGAACTAACATTATTGAGTACTTACTATGTATCAGACACTGTGATACAAAATTTATATTTCTTATCTCATTTAATCCTAAAATAATTACACATAAAAGATATTATTATCCCCATTTTACAGATCAGGTTTAGAAAAGTTGAGTACTTTCCCTAAGTCCACTAAGTTATTAAGTTGCAGATCTAAGTTTCACATATACAGTCTAAATGATCCTATTATCCATGTTCTTAGTTTCAATTGTATTTTAGCCCATTTGGTCTTCTATAAGACACCTAATGGATTTTCCTATTACCTATAAACTTTGATAGAATAGAATAGTCTGTGGTCCTTTTAATTGAGTGATGGGATCACTGTAAATTTAGAAAAATTCCAAAGTATTCCCTGTTTATAGCACAAAAATATGCAAAGTAGCATTCAAGATCCAAACCACACTTATTTCAAAGTATGCTGCACAACACCCTGACATTCATTTGATGAGATCAGATGCCACCATTTTGGATGTGGCTAACTGTGGACATCACTGCTTCTTGAGTTTCTACCCAAATAGCATAAGGGAAATGAAGAGATCAAGGCCATGGTAGCTCAAGCAATCTTCATGGCTTGGTGTGAAAGAAGAGGGTCTTTCTTTACAACAGATCTTACCTTTATGTATGTTTCACATTGGTTCAGTTTTAAAAACTCTGTGGGCTAATTTGTGCAAGGCACATTCCTTCTCCTTATGCCTTGATAGAAGATATATGAAACACTAGATTCAATCACATTGCCTCTACACTGCTACTAAGATGATTCCACCTTCAGACTTTTTTCTCTTTCAATGCAACAGTACTCTGTAAGTTACCTAGATCTGAGTTGCATATGATAAGTAGGATTTTCCCAATTATTAATGTGAATAATGCACCATTTTTCTAATACATCTTAACCAAAGAACTAGAAGGGAAGGCATGTTTTTCTATGATTCCAGACTATCAATTGAAGCAAAAGTTCTTCCTAAGTGAAAAAAAGTATTTATTTATTTATTTATCTATCTATCTATCTATCTATCTATCTATCTATCTACCTATCTATCTATTTATTTATTTATTATGAACAATTTTGGGGTGAAGAACTTGCTATTTCTCCAGGGAAATCGTTTGCAACATATTGAAAAGACAGCTTAACAATTCACACTGATCATTCCCTGTGGACTGCCATGACTAGGGTGATACTTTCATGTATTATAAGCATCAGACAAGGAAGCTGGATCAATTCTTTCCCTTGAAATTCTAGTCTCTGTTAGAATGATTCCCTTAGGCATCCACAGCTCTGGGTTCTCTGTGAGTAAGAAATGAAGCAAGTATTCTTAGGGCTGGTCACATTAGGGAAAATAAATATAAAAAGCATCCCTGCCTTTTAAATGCCAGAGATAAGCAAGCCACTCTTTCTCACTTTTAGGTAGTCGATAGTTTCCTGTGGTCTGGGCATCAAACTTGTTGAAAGGATATTGTTGAGACTTAAAATTAATTAATAATGTTTATCATGCAAACCTAGGTGAATATTATTCTACATGAAGGTAAAAGAGAAGAAAATAGAATAAATACATGCTCCTTTGGAAGCTGTTTTTGGTTGAGGGTTTTTAAGTAGCCACTTGAAATCAAGAGAAATACAAGGCATAGTAGGAGTTCGGAATAATAGAAGTTGGAGCAGAATATAACCATGTTCTTCCTCCTACCTAACACTGGGCTTAGGCAAAGCACAGGCTATATAAGAGCTGCCTTATGAAAACTTGCTGAGTGAATGGAATGATTGAACTAATGGTTGTTAGATTCTGAACTTTCTTACATGGTAGTTTCAAATTGTGGTGAATTTGGTTGTACTCCACCTAGGTGTTATAAGAGGCCAGGAAAAACCTTTCTATTTGATTCTAGGAGTTGAGAGAGTGCTCTATGCTGCCAGGGAAGACCAGCTTCTGACAGTTCTGTTTGTCCAGAGGCAGAATTGACCATCTTACCTATTGCCAGTTTCAACAAAAAACCATATTGCCTAGAAAACAGTGTTTCTTCTTACAAGGTACAGTCTAGGCTCCTCTGCCATGAGGGGGCTGCTCTTGGAAATGCACTCCAGAGACTTTCCTATTTAACCAAGATACCAATTGCATTTCTACATAATTCGCCTGCTGAGGCCCCATGAAAGAAGTGATTCGGAATAGATACAACAAGACATTAGAACAAATTTTCCCTATTCTTCATGCTGCACAATACAGAAGTAAACTTGATTAAAAAAAAAAAAAACAATGCTTTTCTAACCATTTTTACCCATAATGCTTTCAAATCACTGTCTTTGATTCAAATTGTGCAGAGAAACAGGGAAATGAAAAAAAAATGATAAAGTGGCTAGTAAAAAGTAAAATGACATTTAATTAAAACCAAACTTGCAAATTCATGGGGAAAATATATTTTGTTAGAAACAAACCAAGAAACAAAACCTTTGTGATTAAACTTCAGGGCAGCATCACTGTCCTCTTATGGTTTTGTATTTAATTTGTACATTGGCAGTAGATATTTGTGATATTGTTAACAATTGCTGTACTAAATTGTAAACTCAGCATTGTGCATCATTTTAACCTTGTTTAGTCACAAGGCTTTCATTTTCTTTCTGTACTTTTGTTAAGCTTGTTTCTGAGTGGTGGTTTATTCACATAAGCTTTCAATTTTAAATAACACAATCCATTTATTTCACTAGCATCTTTATTTGCTTAAAGTGAAAAATCAGATTGTGATTGTGCTATAAATAAATCATCCTTTCCTTCTCTTTATAGGAAAAACTGTAGATGCTAAAAAAGAAAACTAAAAGAAATAGAAATTCTACTAGTCTTTTATGAACTCAGTTATTAGAGTAAGTAGAGCTAAATCTATGGGTGGGATGAATTGAAGAAAAGAAAATGGAAAAGGTATTTTTAGAGCTTTTACTTTAAGTCACTCCAATGTCCCCCTTCTCTACTTCTTTCCACTAATTTGATCCCACCCCTTCCCCACAGTCACAATCAAAAGCACAGGATAACTAAGAAGCTAAAAGGAAAATAAGAATGAGACTCTGGGTAATGCTTCCATAGTAATTTTATAAAGTCAAGGTAGAAAGACTCTGCCTGGAGAACATACTTTTACATTTCTAAAATTGTAGGAGTGATCCTGAAATATTTGCAAGTAAAGACTTTTCTGCACTTAAAGAACTTCATTTTTCTGGGATCTTTTAATGCAGGAAGATATGATGAAAAGAAAAAAAAAACATTTCCTATATTCCTATGTATTGGTTATGCTCCTGGAAACACTGGAGTGACTATTTGCCTAAAAGTCTTGGCAGTTTTCAAAGATGTCCAGCCAAGTCATAAAGAGAACGAGGAGAAGAGGTTTAGGTATTCCAGCATTGGATGCAAAACACAGGTTTTAATATAAAGAAATCTATTGCATAAATACCTTGGGAAACATATCATCCTCTCTTTTCTTAACTATTTAGATACCATCGACACAAGTACCCTGTTCTTCAAAAAAATGTTTTAGAACATAAGAAAAAAATTAAAAATCTACATGATCCTAAAGAAGAAAATCTCTTCATTTTAATTTGATTTTTCTTTTCATTTTACATTTAAAAGTTAAGAGAACATTCCAGCAGAGAAATGTGGAAAAGAGTAAAAGAAAATCAATAAAGTTATTCTGTGACTTTTCCCAGGAGGGAGCTGTGTTCATGAGAATGGCTTGCTTAGCTATATATCAAATCTGAGAGAGCAAGAGTTGATTTTGAAACAGATTTGCCAGCTAGACTGAAGGAGATTTTATACACACACACACACACACACACACACACACACACACACACACACGTATATGTATATATATGTGTATATATATGCATATAATTTTTATAAGAATGGTGTATGCATGTATACACTATACATTTTAATACACATTCTAATATACATACATATATACATTTTAACATATATTTACATGTGAGTACATATTTAAAATGCTTGTATGTACATATGTATATGTAAACACATTTTAAATACACACATACATTTAAAAAGTAAATAAGAGTAATTTCTTTAAATAACTAGTAATACCAGAGAAAAATTGATCTAAAAATATTTCATTGAATTTCATTATATGATACTCTATAAGTATCTTTAATAAGTCTTTTGATTCTTCTTAAAGAAGGAAATTTATGTGCAAAAGCCTAAAGTGACAGACAAAGGAATGGAAACCAGATATCTTGACCCAAGACCATAGGAAATCTTCCAAAGCGTCCTCTAGGTCATTAGTGTGTGCTTCCTTTTGCAATCAACATTATAGAAATTTTCAACAGGTGTGAATTCAGCAGAGCTGATGAAAGTCAAGTTAGCCAGGGACTGCTCGATTCCACTGGACTGTAGCACCATGTCCTCATGGTCATTGGAAGCAGTGTTGGTTTCTTCATCAGACAACATGACTAGGTAGGAGGCAGGATACCTGGAGTCAGGCTTGACTTCACGTTCACAGTGTCACAATGAATGAGTTATCTATCCTTTCTGGACTTTCATTTTTCTTCGTGTTGAATAGCATGAATAACTCTTGCCCCTTCCCAACAATGTGCTTTCTTATTGCCCCAAAATCATGTCAAACATTCATTTTTTCCACACAAAGATAAGGGGATTTTGGAGGCAGCTAATTGAAGATCCCCTGTTCATGACTTAATCTACTATTGTTAGTTTCACCATTCTTAGACTCAACATTTTTCTCCTCTTGTTCTGTATATTTAGTCTCTAAATTGTTTTAGTCATTGGATGATATGCTCTATTTCTTTTTCTAAATTCAAATTCTATCTATATTACAACTGTTAAGAAAATATTCTTATAAGAGAATGGAATTCAGACAGACAGAGGGACTATGCAATTCTAGAGGAAACTATGCAAATTTCCCCAGAAGGAACTTAAGAGTTCATCTAGTCTAAACTCTCATTTTATAGTTGAGGGAGCTGACGATCTGAGAGGTAAAATGTCTCATCCAAGGTTACCATGACAGAGCTAAACAGAGAACTCCATGTCTCTTTAACTTTCACTTCTATATTCTGTCTGTTGGTTCATGTGTGTTGGGATTACTATAACCAGAAACAGAATATGAAGTTCAAATAAGCAGACCAGACAAGCATATGTAAGCTTTGGTTTTTCCCAGGGCCAGACTCCAACTCTGTGCATAACTTGGCCAGCAAGTGGTCAGCATTGTCATGGAGGATGGAGGATTCATGGTTCTGAAACCTCTTCTTTGATCCTTCCTTTCCTGTAACACCCAGCCTAGAATCTGGACCTAACTGAACTGCTACCTTTTCATGTTTATTTTGGACATGATTGAGCTTGAATTTTTTTTATAGTTCTTAAATTTTCTCTTTAAGTTGACTTTACTTCATTTTATATCAACATTTACTGAGAGTTTACTATGTTCCAGGTCTGGAGATGCAGAGCTGTACCTCAGTCTCTTAATTACAATCACAGTGTGACACATCCTGAGTAAGATATGCTTACAGTGCTGCTATGGGGAGGGGGTGGGGGTTGCACTGAGGAAGGAAAGATTGAAGTCATCCAAAGGAGTCAAAGAAAACAGCAGATTGGGTTATCATTCTCTTGTCTTTACTCTCCTATCCCCATCCTTATTAGGGTAGAGAAGTTAATGTTATGTAATAGTATTTTTCAGAGTAATTTCTCCCTTGTTTTCAACAGAAGAGAAATAGTTATACAGTAAGTCTTTGCTTAATGTTGTTGATAAGTTCTGTGACTTAAAACAAAATGAGTAATTTTACCACAGGCTAATTGATGTAAACAAGTTAAATTCCTACAGCATCTCATCAACATTATAACAAAACTACATTGAACAAAACACTATTCGAGGACCTGTTCTATAGAATTCTTCTCCTACCTCCATGTCCACTCCCAGTCTTGGATACCTCACCAGTTCTCCACGAATTCTCTGAGCAAAGTTTGTTTCCTGATACTTCAATCAATTCTTACTACGTTGTGGAAAGTGAGTCATCAGGGCTCAGAGATATACACAGATTAGCAGATCAGTTCAGGCAAAGATGTCGTTTACCAGTCATTTCCTCCCAACTTTGGTTTTTGAATCTACTTTCCCTGTTTACTTTGTTTTTAAAAACACGTTGTGAGTAGAAACCTAGATGTTTACTAAAAACACCCAAAGCACTGGTAATGGTTTAAACTGAATCTTAACATCAGTCAGATTTTTGTTATTGTTTTATTTTCAAAGTTCTATTCCTCCTTTACCTTAAAATTTTTCTCACTTTTCCATAAAATTTAAGACAGGAGTTTTGAGAAATTAAACCTATGGCAGAAGACAAAAAAGAGTCAATTAAAGTTTGCTTATCTATGTGTAATCAATTGATTGGCCTGTGTTATATAACACTATAACTTTAGATTATATTAAATTCTTAGAAGAGTACAGAATGAACAATACTTTGCAAAGTACATATTATGCTAAATATAATAGAATCAAATTCAGCACATGCCTTCATTCAGTGCATGTAAATATACAGCCCTAAGTTCATGGACACATGGACCCATAAACTGAACAATCCAGACTTGCCGGTAGGTAGTCAAAATGTCACAGTGAATCTTTAGAGGCTCAAAAATGCAAAAAAAAATTACTTAATCTCTTTTCATTTGGGAGAGTGGGTTGGTCACAAACTATCTAGTTGGTTTGCTCTGTGCTAGGCTGAACTGGAGCATGTAGTTCAACATTCCTGAAGGACAAAGCATCAGACCCTACAAACCAAGCATGGCTCCATTTGACAACTCTCTGAGGTCTTCATGTAATTTCTATTTGTATCATGGAGAGACTCGTTGAAAAGCACCAAATGTGCCTAATTTAAAATATGAGGTAGCAGTTTCCACCTTTAAAATATTTCTCTGCTTCTCTCCAAAGTGTTCCCTATTCATTGCACTCTATGTTAATCTCAGCAGCAATTCTGATACCACTGTTGTACCTCAGTCCCAAAAATGTGTCTCAAAATATGTTTCTGTATTCTTCTAATTATATTAATTCTGCATGCTCAGCATTTTTGAAGCTCATCTATTTTACAAATACTCAAGTAAATTTAATCATATTTTTTGGAAGCTCTTCCTTACTGTGGTGTCAGTTAATAATGGAAGAAACCAAATGCACAGGGTATTATTAATGATATCTTGGATTTACACTCTGAATGAACTCCAGGCAGTTCATACACAATACCTTATTTTTCCTCTCAACAGCTGGGTTGAAAGACCTAGATTCTATCCTTGGTGCTATAACATCTTCTTGAGAAAGAACTTAGCCACTAATTGCCTCAGTTCTAAAATATGAAATGAGCATAATAAAATTATATGAAGATATTTGCTTCCTCCTCTCCTTATTCTAAAACTTTAATACTTAAATAGCTTTAAAAATGGAAAAGATGGAAAAATATGAAAGGTCTAAAAGTGAAGAAGGAGTGTGTTATGATTTTATGATCATTAATGAAAAGGTGAGATACAGTATTAAGAATTTGACAGGAAATGCTGAAATCTGAATTGTAATACAATCTCTTTCTTAATGATGGCTGTTGTGAATACCTCTCCATTATTTCGGAAAGTACTTAGAGACCCGGAGATGGTGAATAACATAAAAGAACCCTGATCTTCTAAAGAGTATTAGGAACCATGGCATCAATAAGACTGGATCTGAGATGAGAACACTCTTTGTCTTCCAGAGCCTTCCCCTTCCCCTACCTCTCTCTTTCCCTCACAACCTCCAGGCTTTGTAGCAGTTTCAAAAAAAAAATATCTGAACAACTCCAGTCCAAATCCCTGGCTTATATCCTTGGTTGCATATCATCTCTAGACTCTTTGCTTAGCTATTTTAATCTTCAGAAGTCCCAGGATCATAGAAATATGCCTCTTTGCTTGCCTCCCTAAACCTAATGATTGAATGGTAGAGAACCCAGACCAAAATAGAACTTGGCTCTTAGATGACACATTTCAGTCAAGAATAATGATGTTTATGTCAGAGTCAGTACTTTTAGTGCTCAGGTAATAGGGATCTCACATTTTAGAAGGATCTTGATTCTTTCTCTTTCTCTTTCTGTTTTCCCATTATTATACAGCAAAGAAAATTTTCTCTTTTACCTTCCTACATTCCAAAGCTATTGAAATGTACTTCCTAAAAATTAGTAGAGTCAAGACCAAAGCAATGTTCCAATAGCTTCATAAATCACATGGGTTCCATCAGATAAACTCAGCCCTTCTATGGAGTTAAAGCTAGAAGCCAAGAAAAGACCTCTGAAACTCACCCAATAAGGAATAGGAGACAAATTATTTATTTTGTATATTCATAGAACAACATTATTGAATATATAAACCAAAAAAGTTGTCTCACCATTGATTCTCTCTAATATTTTAAAAGCCTAAGGAAAGCAAAAAACAACAAAAATGTTTCTCTATTAAGTCAAAATTGCAAGTATTTAGCCTGATAGTACTTAACTTGACACTTGGAGCTGGTGTGGATTTGGGGTTTAAAATTTGCCATATGACTCCTTTCGAGAACACTTGAGCTACAGATTGCCTGAACTGAACACTGCTTCATACTGGTTCAAAGTCTCATTGCTTTAGGAAAAAGGTTTTTTGCTAAACAGTGCTAAGTAAGTTTCTCATTGCTCAACTTCTTGTGAAGAGTAATAAGGAATATTTTTGTTAATTGATGAGGGACTCTTGCTGAGGGAATTTAGACCACATCTAAAGTACATTTGGAGTACTTGGAGTAGATGGGCTATGGTTACCCATTCAGCCCTCCCTTGAGAAATACCAACAACCCCCGAGGATGCATCTTTAGAAACTGTGTTCTAGGTTGATATAATGGAACTTATTTCTGCCTAGTGAAGATAGTCACATATTAGTAACTAAATTCAGTGGTGTTGAAACTCTAAATGTGCATCAACTCTTGTCCAAGAACAGAAAGAATGTCATCCTGTTCCCCTTGCCCTTCCCTATTCAGAGGGAAGAATTGCTCAGCTTAAGACTAGGATAGAAGCTATCCTGCCAAGGAGTTCACTTATACATACTTAAATAGCCCCTCTTTAGGTAAAATGAGAAATTGTCTAATAATTTTTTCAGAATACATATTATGCAACTGTGGAGACTAGGTCATATGGTCATGAACCATTTGTGGCTTCTCGACCTCTTTTTTTTGAAATGAGTGCATATAAGCTAGATTGCTTATCTCAAACCTGGACTTCTCCACATACTCTAAAGTGCAAGAGAACTCCCTCCTTACATGTAGCCCAGAAGAGTCCTTTATGACCATGTCATCCTAGATACTTTATTACTTGACATTACCTCCTAATCCACAGAGCAATGAGATTTCAGAGAGATTTTATCTGGCTTCAAACAGAAACAGCACAACTTTGGAACATTTAAAATTCATTAGACATCAATTTGCTATTTTTCAGAAACACAAATAAATATGGCCATAAGTGGGACCTCAGCCAGAGCACAGTCTTAAAGAATAAGCCTGCAATTCATCATTTACGACATGCTACTTTTATATAGCATTTTACTAAGCATTATTCCAGTTGTTATTTAGACATGACCACTGACTACTCAAAAAGTTATAATCAAAGCCACATTAGCATAAAAGTTTATTAAAAACTTGCTGTGTGCAGGGTGTTGAGCTATATATTGAGAATGCAAAAGTGTCCATATCACAGCCTCTCTCTTCATTCACCTTAGAGTTTAGAGGTGGAGATAACATAGTATATACATAGTGCCACTATTACGCATCATTTTCTACCCTCTGGCTAAGGAAATTACACTGTCTAACACAGTGCCTGACATGTAGTCAAGTACTCAATCAATATTTATTGGATAAAACAAACAAATGTTAAGATAGAGTAAGTATAGAGTGCTATGGCAAATGCATAAAGAAACTAGACTAGTCTGAGGGGACTGAGACAGGTATCTAAAAGTATAATTATACAAAGGAAAGATCATGCTTATGAAGTTAGATCTGGCTTTAAATTCTAGCAGTGTCACTTATGAACTGGACAATTTTAACTATTATGAACCTTATTCTCGGCATCTATAAAACACTGATAATGGCTTTCACAGCTGTTTTGAGGACTAAATGAGGTACTAGTTATCTTTAAGTGTCACAAAGAAGAACTTCAATGGCAGCTATTAGAGGAGTTTCAGAAAACAGATTTGCAACATTAAAACAATAAATACTAAGTAATAAGGTTAAAGGCCCAAATATTTTGAAGGATAGATAATGATAATAAGCTTAAAATCATGGTGGAAATTCAGTAGATATGCTATAGCAGTACTTACTTAGCCTTTAAGCCTAGCCAAGAGTGAAGAGACGCAGGTGATCAATGGGGGTTTGTCTTCGTCTTTCAATCCACCCCAGAAGGTCTTCATGTTCAGCTTTTAGGGGCAGAACCATGTAGCTTTGCCTGTCACTATCCAGAGTATAATAAATAACTCTTTCAGATATCAGATAATCTTAGGATATTGTGTAACATAGAGGCTTGATACAAACCATATATATGTATGTGTATGCACAAATATATACACACACACACCTAAATATTCATATATACAAAATATTATGTTTCCTCTGTGTGTGTTCGTGCAATAATTAGCTTCTGTTGCTTTTATCCTAAATATCCACAAATATGCCAGACTCCTTTCTTCTATTCTTTATTCTACTCATGTATATCAGACCCTTTCCTGTTGCATTCATATAGTTAGGTCAATTAAAACACACACACATGCACACACACACACATACACACACACACACACACACACACACACACACACACACACCACTGTTCAACTCTTTTTAGGTAAGCTTTAGGGAAATGCCCAGAGATTAATTGAATTATCATATATGTTAATGTGGGTGGGGGAAGGCTGGGAATGGGAAGATACTAGCAGAAGATACTAACTTTTGAGTTTTTAGTCTGTAACATGAGATAGAATTATATTTTGATGTGATAAAAAAAATGTCAATCAAAAGAATGAGAAAGGCCAAAGAAAGGATGTAGTGGTAGCCAGAGATGAAAGAAACTGTGAGCCATAAAAACATTTTAGATATAAAAATTTGAAGAAGGAAGAAATAAAAGTGTTTAAAATGATGATAGGGGAGGGAAAGCAATTGATTGGGCCTTTGAAACCACACCAGGAACCATGAGCCAAGGGCAGTCTCAGAGGGGAAGGCCTGGCAGGACAATTAAAAGGGAAATCTGGATCTTCACAGCGCAGCCTGGTGCAGGGCTACAGAATTTGCTGCAGTGAGAGGTGGGGCCAGTCTGGCACAGTCTATGAGTTTGAAAGGAGCTGGGCAGGATGGAGAATGTCTTTGTAGTTCTAAGCTCAGAAAAGGGTGGCAAATACTGGGCTTCAGGTCAGAAGCTTGGGTTTGGGTAGATTTTGGAAAATTTTTCCCTTTGCTCTCAACTCTTAAAATGTGCTTATCATACCACTGGCCTCCAATCAGCATAAACACGTGTCCCGGAGGCTGTCTTCCAGTAGAGATTTCGGCAGTGGTACCTGTTGGCTGACTAAAGGGGTTCTTTCCTTTTTCTATTCCCTAGATACCATAAACTTGGCTGAATACAATATCTTTGCATATTTCCTTTCACCCTTCCCACATGCTCACATCCCCCAGTCTCCTACGGTTAATCCTCAGGACAATCTCACTTTGACAGAAAAAATGTGGTGAGCCTACTTGAAGATTTGGATCCAAGAGGCCTCTGTCTATCTTGCCTCAGCCAGACTCCAGAGAGCTGACTCAAGAAGATGAACATTTACAGAGATAAAAGCTGTAAGTTTTTGTTGTTGTTTGTTTTCTAGGCTTAGTTGCCCTCCAGAATCAGGGTTCCTGAAAGCATGGGGTTTCCTTTTTCTTTTTTCTTTCTTTCTCAGCAAAAATAAATAACATTCCCTTACCATCATGGGGGGGTGGTGATTCATAAAAGCAATTGAATTAGAAAGTGCTTATTTATTGCTGCTCATACGCTGGGTTAAAGATATCTGACTCGATCTGGGCGTGCCTATTCTCAATATTGTAATATTTTTAAATGTATCTGCATTTGTAAAATAATTTGTACTGATTGTTCTTCTCCAGAATAAAAAAAACATATAAGTGGCTGATTGATTGTAATTATGATTAATTTGTCCCAGGGTTTGCATGAATGTCTTTGGAAATTTTTTCTGCATGTTTGCTGCTCATCAAAGAGAAAGATAAAAAGACTTTAGAAGGAGGGTGTGGTCCGGCTGATTCAGCCAGCTTCTTGGCCCATTGCTGACTCCTTCCTCCTGCTCCTCCTCCACCCCATCTCCCATCTTGGCTCCTAAGACCCATCCTGAGCTGGCTGTCAATAAATTAGCATCTACCATTCTTTTCTATTACAGCCTGTTAGACTCGGTCAGGTAGGAGACCATACTCCATAATCAAACTTATTATATCTGTGATCTCAGCATATTTTCAAACCAAGACATAGACCGGACAATTGTATCTACTCCCTAAACTTCTCCCATCCTGAGATTATTAGCCAAGACAATAATAACAATAATAATACTGTATTTAAAGCTCTCTAGCACATTACATCTCCGAGAGCTTCAGAGATGTTAACTAATTAATGTTCGCAACACTCCATACAAGAGGTAAATGTCATTAACAATAATAGAATATACCTATGTATATGCTACAGATAGCAAAATAGTTCACTTATTTATCATGGTTCATTCAATATAGTAACTGATATTTTTAAAACACCCATCATAAATATAATAATTAGAGATGTGCTTTTGTTAACAAAACCACTACCCACTTCTAGCGTACCCTTGGGTACTAAATAATTACCCACTTTGTGTGGTTATCTAGCTCACTAATTACCCACAGAAATTGGGGTCAGGTGTTAACTGCTTGAAATAAGTATCCTCCAAAGACATCACTGAGTTGTATAGAGAAAATGATGTGTTCATAGCAAAACTTTCATAACTCATATATTTGTATATCTTTGTAAGCTGAGCAAATATAGACAGGACAAATTAGCTTCATATGTGAAAAATCATGCTGAACTATCATTGTAAATACATAGAAGTTTAGGAGAGTCTCAGTAAATTTCATTCTGTTTATCTTTACTCTTTGAAAATGAATGCAATAAGATGATTCCCATCATCTGGCTTTCATTTACAAGTACGCTAAGACAATTGATGATTCTGCTTAGGAATGATTCATTTTGGTGTTACAGGGAGGCACCCAGTGAGTCAAAGACTTTTTTTTGACAGCTCCACCCTTTATGATTATTCTAGTATATTTCTTTTTTCTGCATTAGTCTAGTGCAAACACGTTATTAGCCAAATCTAAAAAAGATTCTAAACCAGTCACTAACCCCTGCAAACCATCTCTTCCACCTTCCCAATAATGACAAAAAGAAAAAAAAAAGTTTAAATGAAATCCAACACTATGGTTATAGTTCTTTCTCTTTTTGCCTCTCCTCTCCTCTCCTCTCCTCTCCTCTCCTCTGCTCTTCTCCCATCCCTCAGCCCCCACCCCTTCTCCTCTCTTTTCTTCCTCTCTCTGAGTCTCCTGTTCACCTGTTTTTTTTTCTTCTCCTTTTCCTTGGCATCTAGCCGTGTTACTGCAGGTATCACATTTAGAGACAAAGCACAATGTCTGAGTTGAGCACAAAGAAGCTACCATTTAAAAACACTGACTTGGAGGAAACCTGCATCCTCAGAAAGCTCCCTCCCTTCCTCGCTATGTATAAAACCCAGCATTATACTTAATACAGCACCGCCTATAGTCTGCATGATTCTAGCCAGAAAAATTGGGTTAAGATGGTAATATATTCCCACTGTGCTTTTAAATAGGTGGATACCCTAGTTTTTAGGCATTACCTATTTTATAGGATCATCATGTTGCCAAGCTTTTAAAATACATGTGAAAAGAAATGGTAGGAGATGTTCCCTTAGTCAGCTCAATAAATTAGATGTGCTTTATTTTTTTCTTGTGTATTTTTTTCAGATACTTTTTGTATCTGAATTATTGCTTATCATTATCAAGGGACTTTAGGCTGATCAATGAAGTATATATGTATCTGATGGACATTTGAGGCAAAATGCTTGAGGAATAAGAAAAATGTCTGCAGTAGAAGCAAAGGGTTAGGATGAGCTATAGTGACCAATGAGTTCATTTCAAAATCCAAGGGAATGTAAGTGGTAAATTAATACCTAAGGAAAATATAGTGAAGCAAAATGCAGCCACTGAAAGGAAAAAGAATTTTAGCATTGTAGTCATCACGTGTGTAAATAGAATGTCTGCGTATTTAAATTATAGATTCAGCCACTGCTCTTTTATCCCTCCAAATGCCAATTTCAGTGAAGTATCTAGACATTGTTAACTTTCTGTCCATAAAGAAACCAACCAAGATTCACAAACACACATTACCTGCACTCATACATGCATATGTATGTTTTAAATACCCACGGGATGTGGAACAATTGGGCAAAGAACTGCACTGTGGTCTCTCTTCTTCACTCCTTTCCCCTTTATTATCCTTTTAGAGCATGTGATACCTGATCTCTGCATTTAGCAGGCTGAGGAATTTTGTATTTGTATAATACAATGTCTGGCCTTACCCCTAACCTGAGAGTGTATTTTTGGTCTCATTAGTAGTCAGGGAGATGCCTTAGTGCATCCGGTGCTGCGAGTCAGGGATGAGACACTACAGCAGAGAGGGAGTGTGCATGAGAGGGTATTAGAAGAGAAGCTTGTCTCCAAGATATGGAAGGAAATGAGAAATGATAAGACTGAGAGCTTTGTATGTACGATCCTGGCAGGGTGGGGAGCGATGAAGAGAGCCAAGTGGATTCTCAAAAAAGCAGGGAAGCCATAGAGGAGCTAAAGGTGATTAGATGGAAATGTTGATTCTTTATTCTGCTAGAGATTTAAGCAGGCATGCGAGGAATCTGCACCATGGTTGGCAAAGGAGACCCATTGCCTCCTGTAACCAGACACTCAAGCCTTCCAGGAGCCTAGGGAGAGAGCTGAGAAGAAAGGGGGCAGTGTGGTCTAGGAAAATTCAACTTGTCGCTGATTTGTGCCTGATGCTTGCTGTCCGTCAGCAGCCTCCCTTACAATCTTTTATTTCCCCCCCCCCCCTTTTCTTGCCTTCTCCTTCTTCACTGAAGCCTAGGGGAGCCAGTAAAGATTAAATGTGCTTTCTCAAAGGCAGCCACTTCATGCTCCTATGTCGAATGGGCCATTACTATTATTATTATTAATGGTAAAAGAAAAAGGGGTAAAGGGGAGAGAGAGAGAGAGAGAGAGAGAGAGAGAGAGACTAGGTAGAATGATGACGGATTAGCTTTTCTGAGAGGAAAAGGGGAGAGAAAAAGGAGCCCCTGAACTGAGCAGAGGATTGTGCCTGAGAAGAACCTACAGAGGTGAGAAAAAAAAAGTTGTCTTGAAGATGGGGGGTGGGGATGCTGAATAGACTATACAGAGGGGAAGAGACATAATTTAGCTGTCTTGCTGGTATGATTCTATTTTGAAAGGGGGGAGGGGAAGAGCCTGGAGCTTTAACGGTTTTAGTTGCATATGGAAATATACAGAAAATATTTAGCATTTTTACTAAGTGCTTGAGATCCCCTCCAAGTGTCTTCCTTGTGGGGGCTGCTTTGTTATTCTCTTTGACTAGCTAGCCAGCCATCTACCTTGTTCAGACTGGAATAAAAGAAGAAAAAAAAAAGAAAGAAAGAAAAAAATGAAAAGGGGAAGGAAAAAAATTAAAGAGTCATCCTCCCACTCACTTACCCTCCCTTTCGTTTCATTTTTGGAGGCGGCAGAGGAGCCGACTTCGCAGAGGAGAGCTCAGTTTTCAGGCAAATGGGGAAAAACTGTTTTCAGGTACAGAATCAAAAGCTGTCTGCGAAGATGGAGGGAAAATATGCTTCAGATTCTGCCGAAATATGTCAAAATGCTGCAAAGGGTCCGCGGCAGGAGTGGGGAGGGGGAGCTGTGTCTCCCCAGCTTGCACCCACCCTTTCCACTTTGAGTCTACCAAATGACAGCCTAGTGCAGGCTCCGGGTGACTTGGCCTTGGCTGCAGCCAAGCAGCTGATGCACAGGAGGCCCCGTTTGCACGACTGGCGAAGTGCACGCGAAAGAAAAAAAGGAAGAACATATTTATTTAAGGCAGCTCTGGAAAGGTTTCTAATTCTCTAATTTTCAAAAAAATTTTAAATGAATATTTTCAAAATTTGATCAATCCCAGCCCCTTTCTCTACTCCCACCAAAATAGCCTTTTTTAAATTTCTTTCTCGTCAAAGCATAAACTACAGAGTTACAATCTCTAGATTTGGTGTATCGCTTCTGCCCCCGCCTCCCCCTCCCCTCCCAGTTCTCCGTCCTCTATTGAAACACCTCTCCCAGGCTAGCGCACTGAGAGCTCACATTTCCCCCGTTGCTCCGAATGGTGCGACAAGAGGCTGCAGCCCTGCTCCACTTCCAATGGGTGAGTTTAAAAACGCTATTCGTATTTTTACTCTCACAACCTCCATATCCTACATCTTGGTCTTCTCCTTCTAAAAATCCGATCTCTATGATTTTGCATGTGGCATGATTGTCCAGGGAGAAAGATATGCCTTATAATTTTTTTTTACAGTCTAGTTGTGCTAGTTGTAAATTAAAGCTCTGAAGAGACACTTAATCCTTATTGTAGACCATGGTCTTAAAAACATGGGCATTTCTGAGCCCATTCATATTATTTTCTATTTTAGTAAGCAATTTTGCCCAAAGCTTCAAATAGTTTTCTCTGGTATACTCGCGATTGTATGTCCAGGTATGTATATGCGCCCACAGATATTGCTTATATGTGTATGTATGTATTCTATTTAAGTGGAATCTAAATTTTGCGAACTAAGGGCGCTTCAAGAAAGAGGGGTAAATATCCTGCCACCTGTTTGTTGCCTTCAGTCATGAAGCTCGAACAGAAATTCCTTGTCATTCTTATTTTGCTTTGTTTTGTCTCAAGAAAGAACAATTTGTTGCGCTCCTCTCAATCCCTGAGACCCTAACTTGTGATGTTTACCGTTTAAATCCACGGGTTAGGCTCTTGGGAGCTGCGAGTAGTGCTTTAGCTTCCTGGAAATTTGGTGGAACTTTTTTCTTTAAAGGAAAAACAAAAGAAAAGAAAGTTTGTCTGAAGTGATTGAGTGCATATCTGAGGTTTTCATTGTTAGATGAGATCAGGTGACCAGAAAGTGGCAGCTCTTGGGTTTCTGTTAAACTAGGCATATATTCTGTTATAATAGCGTGTTGGCTGCTATGTATGTGCATGCATATTATTGATGCTTGAGGCTTGTGGAACTCATCTACTATGGTCTGTTCCTTGAGAGCAACACGCAGGACTATCCGAGCGTAACAAGAACAGCTTAGTACCTGGTGCTTGACCTCAGAACGTTATCAGCAGAAGTCCCAGCATGCTCCATGCCTCCAACTTTTAAACTCAACAGTTAATCTTAAAATTGTGTCTGATTAAAATAAGCATGTGGACTTACTATATATTCAGTGCCCATACATGTGTATCATATATGGTAGACAGTGAACACAGACACAGATGGGGTGAACTGGTAGTTTTGGCTAAAATATCAATAAGCTAAAAATTCTACTCTTGCTATGCTATATGAAGGATGGAATTTATGGCATTAATAAAGACTAAACTTGTATTTCTTTTCAACATCTTAAAAAATAAAAGGAAAGATATATCCTCTTTGGCATCTGTTTTAAAATGCTATACAAGATGAGTTTAAAAGTAATAGGGATTACAAATACATTATATATATATAAAGATATAACAACATACACACTATATTGTATCCTTTAGGAGTAATTTATGCCTATTATCCTTCATTTAAAAATTGGAAAAACATTCATCAGTATTTAAATTTAATCCACCGTAGTTAACTGTAACATCAAACTATATATTTAAAATTATCTTCTCTTAAGATCATTGTTAACATTGCATAGTTGGTAGTTTTCTGAAAATTTAACTTTTTGTGATAATTTCACTGATTTAGATCTGTCTCATAGTTGGAGAAAAGAAACATTAATTTACCTTTCCTTTGTTGTGAAAAATTCCAATATACAATTTCATTTAAATAATTTTAGTATTCTTGGACCAACATTTGTCTTTTATTTTTGGAAAATACCTAAATTGGTCCTGACTTTAAATGTAAATGCTTTCTTTATTTAAAGATTTTATATTGGTTGTAACTTCATTTTTTGCATGTAGTCTAAAGTTAAAGAAACTGTTATTTACCTGTTTTTTTTTTAAGTGTCCATTGCAATTTTAGTCATTGATTCCAAATCATAGTCAAGAAACCATTTTGTATCAGAAAACTGAATTGAGCAGATGAACTGTGCAACAATTGCACTATACCTTTTGTTGAAACCTCTTGTATAGTTGTAGTATTTAAATATTACTTTCCAGCCTTTGATAGTCTGAATGTACTTCAAAGAAAAGAATTATTTGCTTTTCCAGTCATCTTTTAGTTTTTATAGACTGGATTAATGATTTTTCCCCATCTTAGCTGATATGTAATGCATAGGTATTTGGAAATTATGGAAAGGCATCTATTTAATTTATGGATATATATTACGATATGATTTATATCAAATATTTGTAAAACATTTGGTACTTTTTGAGTCAAAAATATCTGCAGTTAATTTTTTGAAAATGTATTTGTGGGTCAATAGATACATGTTAGATATAATTCTGTGATTTTAAGTTATAACAGAAAGTAGTTTAATACAAGTGATACAGTTTGTATTCCAAAGCATTCTTTTGGATTTTTACATGTTTTCAAGTAAATTGTTCATGCTCTGAGGTTGCTGTTGGATCACACAGGCATTTAGGAGTGCATAACAACACAAGATTTTATATTTCAGCAGGGAACTGCTTCAGTGTAAGGGTAGGTTTCTCAACACCCCTTCTTCACTGAGCCCATCAGTGAAGTTCAGTGAAATGAATAACATAATTGGTGGTTGGTTCAATCACTACCAGTCTAGACTAGCCCAGACGCATCAATTAGAGGGGGCTGTCTTTTAAAGGGAGAGTGCAACCGAAACAAGCAGGGCATTATTGATACTGATCTTTAAAAGTGCAAATCCAGCTTGGCAGATAAAAAAAAATAAGGCGGGGAATTTGGAGGGGGGCTATTGCGTGAAGAAAAGAAAAAGAAGTGAACTGGAGCTTTTGGACACAGAAGGACAGGAAGCTGAGAGAAAAGGAGGGGATAATGAGTGAAATGCAATGCAGCACCTCCTTGGAACACACAGTTACAATTCAGTTCACAGGGCATACTGGTTCACAGTATTTTTAACTAGATTCCCACCCCCCCCCTTCTTTTTTTAATTTCTTTTTTGCCTGTTTCCTAAGAAGTACCAGCTCAAAACCAATGCTGTTGGAAATTTAACAGCTCTAGGAAGCTCTAGGGAGAATAAAGCCAAGTTATACAAACCAGCCGAAACTCCTTTTGCAGCATTTTTCCCCAAAATAAAAACACAGAAGATGTTTATTTTTGAGACTTTAATTCCATTTTTAAAAAATTAGCTGTACTAATGAAAAGTGCTCATTTTAAATCTAGCACTTGGGAACTAATTTTATGGGCAAGACACCTTTAGGTACACAGCTCATAGTTTTCTGTTGAATACAATAAAATTATGAAGAATGTAACAAAGGCTTTGGCAATTTGGTGGTGGTGGGGGCAACTGATGGATAAGAGACAGATGATTTAGAAAGCATTAAGAACACATCAAGCCCCAGGGAAAGAAAATGTTTGATTGGTATTAATTAAAACACTGCTAATATATTCTAATAAAATCAAATTTAGCATTCTAAACTAATCCGCTTGGTATGTCAAAGGAAAAGAAAAGTATTATCTTATTTGCATCTCTGCGATCCAAATGCACTTGCTCATTCAGCAGAATTAATTTTTATCACCAGCCTGTTTAATCTCCTCACAGATTTACTCAAACTTATTCTTTCAAACTAAAAAGGATCAGGGTAGGGAATCCATAAAGGTATTAGGAAGACTAGTGACTGTATTTGGTTCTGGCTTTCTATTTTCGACGTTCTTTTCTCTCATTTGCTGTAATGAGGTGTGGGGAAAATGGTGAGACTGCAGCAAGAATGATGAATGGTTAATTTTTCCTCTCTTTCTCTCTACCTACCAGGTTATTTAGGAATTTTGGTTGCCAAATTATAAAAGTGGCATTTATTTATGTGACTGATGTTGGTCTGTTGATTAATATCTATTTTTTTCTAATTGCAGAATTTATTTTATTTCAAATGCCTAGTGAAAAAGGGCTTTTAAGCCAGAAACAAATTGCCTCTTCTCAATTATTTTCAACTGTAATCCTCCTAAGAGAAAGTAGGGAGGTGAATGTAAAATTTTATTCCCTAAGAACTGAGTCCTTTGTTTCATTTTTAAGTAAATATTTCCACAGAAAAATTCATATTTTTATGAAATTGTGAGTTTTCTGCTCTTTATTCTTAAACTGTCACGATGAATAAAATTGTTCCCAAATGACATCATAACAAAAACGTTTCTCCTCTCATTAGTCTCCTATGACGATGATATCATATGTAGATATGTGCCTAACACAAAAAAAAGAATGGGTCAAATATATTGAGGAGCACATTTATACATTTCAAAAGTGAGTAATTCTGCACACTGCCAAGGAGATATAAACTACTGACTCAACTACTGATGATACTGCCTTTTTGTTCCATTGCCTTTTTCAGTTTTTTAACGCAAAAGAGCAATCGCAGTTCGGTTTCACATGTATTGTTCTATAATCCAGGCAATAAATGCTAATTATTAATGCTCAAGGATGCGACCATTCTGAGTAATTATCATAATATACTTCTTCCTTGTTAAAGACATTCCTTGCTGATTAAAAAAAAAAAAAATTGTCATTTTACCATTGCAGTGCTGTGGAAATACACCGGAGAGATGTTCATGGTGTAGTCATATCCCTTTGGCTGCATTCGAAGTCACCGCATGTGCCTCTTAGCTTATTCCAAATGGAGTTGCAACTTAATTTCCAAAAAGGAATTCATGTAAATACATAAAGTTTTGCATGAGCACCAGGAATGCATGATTTTATTTTACAAACCCAGGGCTCCTTCCTGGCCCACCCTCTTTCTAAAACCACTTAGTGAGCAGAACAAAGGAAACTGCTAACTATGGAGGCATCATTAAGTGTGAACAGCAACAGCATGATAAAGTATGTGATATGACAACATATTTCATTGCACAAAAGTATGGATAATTAAATAATTCTATAGTAACCCTGACTAATTAGCAGAAAGATCTTTATGGAGGATTCAAGAAAATGGATCCAATCAACTTGAATAATGTGCTCCATTTTCCAGGATCACAAATATGTATTTGGTTATTTGATGACTGGTTGATTCAAACCAAAAGATAAGAACAAAAGCCTATTCCTCAAAATGGAACTTGAATCTGGTATCCTCTTTAGGGCAAATTAATCATATGTTTTATAAGAATGGAATTTAATGTAGGACTCTCTTCAATCAAGATATAATCTGCCATTCACTTGCACATTTCTCTATTATCAGTTGATCTATAAAATCATCTAAAAAATTGTCAGCCCCTTAGCTTTTCATGTCATTGCCTCGGAATATATATGAAGCCCCCTCCACAGTTTATAATGAGGCTCGTGTTTAAGTTGGTTTCTTATTGCTTGAAGCAAATAAGCATACTACACACAGAAGGAACAGAATAAATAACCCTGCTGAATATTATATTTGGTGGGTCTCTCCCACACCCATCTTTATCTATCAAGGTAATAGTCCCAGTGTTCATTGTTCATTTGTTCTTTAAGGGAGAACTTTAGCTTTTTCTTGAGGATTGTGAGCACATTAGAGGAATAATTCCCTTTGGATACTATACAGAAGGAGCCACCTGCAAAATGTTGATGCTGTTATTGAAATCTCAAGTGGAATCAGCTTTCAAAAAATTAGATATTAGATACATCCGATATAATTTGCAATGTGTAATTATACTAATGTGCATATAGTTGTGTGTTGTTTTACATGTTGCCTACTTGAGATTTTTTTTTTCCTTTGGCATTTCTCATCATTTGAAATGGCTCCTGAGTAGAATGTTTTTAAAGTCAGCTTTAAAATTTTTTTTCTTTTTACTTAATATAAGAATAAAAAGACTGTATGGTACATGTTCTCATGCAGGAATGAATGTGTGTAACCTAGAAGTTGGCAGTTAATGATCTCTAAAAGGGCTATCATTGTGGTTTGTAAAATATTTGTAAAATATCTGCTAATTGTTCCTGATTTAATTTTCACCTAAACTGTGGATAACTTGAAGTAATGGATCAGATTTGGATAGTAAATATTATTCATAAGAAGTAATGGATCAGATTTGGATAGTAAATATTATTCATAAGAAATTAATTTCCTTTATTAGAATAATGAGATAAAATACCAGGGAAATGGCCTTAGGCAGAGATATATTTTTAAATTAATCGAAGTAATCAAAATCATAGCCATAACTTCTGTTTTTTTCTCCATTTTGCATGGCACATGATGAATAACTGACACTCTGCCTTAGATCACATATGCAGTAACATCATCTTCCCTTTTGGTGTCTAAATATGGTGTATCCTTGGACTGGAGACTCCCTTTCCAAGGAGCTGACCCTTGAAGATCTAGCTATTAAGGAAAAATCCAGGCAGGGCAACACTGAGTTGATTGGTCATCCTGGCAATTGGTACCTGCTATGTGCTCAATAGGTAAAAATTCACCTTGATGCAAATTCCAAGCATCATCACAATCAGATCACAGAGGGACCCTGAGCAAGGCAATGCAAAGGTCCCAATTTATGCTTATATATTCAGGAAACAAAAAGGATTCCAATGGAGACTCGTGTTGAGATGATACAAAATATTACTCATTCCCATTAAGTAGGCATAAGCCCCCCGAAAAGCTGATTTGTTAAACATTTGACTCATAATAGACACTTCGAATGTGGTAGTTCATTTATTTATACTATTTATTTTTCAAATTCATTTTAAAAACAGGGCTTATCTTATAAAAGCGACATTTTATGTGGGCTATATCTGTGATAAACAAAGCAATACATTAGTTTACTTTTTATCTGCTCATGTATTATTATTAAGCTACCCAAAGGAGTCACCAAAAAGTTGTGTGAAACATCTTTCCTTAACACAATAGCATGTTCATTTATTTACAAATGAGTCTAAGATACATGTAGTGAAAGCTTAGCATCCACTCTCCTCCTCTATCTTCATGAAATAATGAATTCTAAAATCTGTGGATGTACATTTAATTACTCATCCAAGATCAGTTATTGCATGCTTGGTCAGAACAGAAAAATACCGATTAACAATATTTAACACTAGGTTATCTTACAGGTTTTAGGGGGGGAATTTATTATGCCTGCCATGTAGAGAGCCAATGTCTTTAATGTATTCAAGGTGTTCAGGGCAGAAAGCAGTGATATGTGGTAGCATATCTGTTTTGGTGTACCTAACTCATTATGCATCTTCATTGTGCTAGCTTAATGAAGAGGCTGACAATAAAACGTTTAGTTAAATTAAAATCCACCTGCAAAGTATATTTCATTCATAACAACTTTTGTATGATAAAAGAAACATTAATACAGCTCTTCCCAAATATCCTTATCTGTAAAATGAGTGGGTTGGATTAGTATTAGTTGGTCCCTAAATTCTTTTACAGCTTTAAGAATTTTTGAAGCTATTCTAAAATAGAAGTGCAAGTACAGCTCCAGGACTCTTAAATCCAGAGTCTGTTTTTACCAACAGTTGCCCCTTAAAGTTATATTTGATTCCACCTTCAGGTACTGTATTTATGAACATATTTTTGGCTTGATGCTAAAATAGTAAAGACTGAAGTTCAATTTTAGTAAAGCAGCGACAGAAAAGAGGAACAGCTGAAGAATGAAAAAAGCTACACAGTGAGAGAAGGAAATTCTTGATCTGAGTTCTAAGCCCATTTCCTTCATTATTAACATAGAAGAAAAACAGGCAATAACCTGCCTTTCTATTTTAAGGTCATACATATTCTTTAGTCCTTAAGCCTTTGTTTAATATCTTGCTGTATGGTTTAGTTTTTCCCATTGGGTTGATGCCTTTGACTTTTACGCTTCCCTTTCCACTTGATTTATTTGAATTATGTTAATATTCCCTTCAAAAGCCTACAATAGTTACATTAACACACCACGCTTCCCAAATTAAATCTTAATATGTTCAGAATCTCCTGAAATTTGCCCTGCTCCATTTTCTAAAGCCACTCGAATATATAATCTCTTCTTGAATAAAGCAGAACTGCTTTCCCTGGCTCCCAGGTCTTTGAACATGCTCACACACGCTATCCCTCTGCTTCTTCTATATTTCAGAAATCTTTCTTTCTTTCCTTCTTTCTTTCTTTCTTTCTTTCTTTCTTTCTTTCTTTCTTTCTTTCTTTCTTTCTTTCTTTCTTTCTTTCTTTCTCTTTCTCTTTCTCTTTCTTTCTCTTTCTCTCCTTTTCTCCTTCTTTCTTTCTCTATCTCTTTTCTTTCTCCCTTTCTCAATTCCTCCCTTCCTTTTTTCCTCTCTTCCATACTTTTTTCTCTCCTTCCTTCCTTCCTTCCTTCCTTCCTTCCTTCCTTCCTTCCTTCCTTCCTTCCTTCCTCCCTCCCTCCCTCCCTCCCTCCCTTCCTTCCTTCCTTCCTTCCTTCCTTCCTTCCTTCCTTCCTTCCTTCCTTCCTTCCTTTTGTTCTTTCTTTCATTGAATACCATATGTCATGCTCTGAGCAGGCACTAGAAATACAAATACAAGGAATTAACATTAATTCCTAGCAATTCTAGTGACTTCATTCACTCTTGCACTGTAAAGCACTTATGTACCCACAATTATTTTATTTTGCATTTAGTCTTTAGGTATTTGAATGCGTCCTTAATGTTCTGTGTTCTTTTGTTATTTTCCTATGTGTCCTATTTCAGCAAATTGCCTGTTGGATAAATCTGAGGCTTGTCTTATGGAGCATTTCTCCCAGAATGGTTAGCATGGTGACCTCACACACACTCAAGCAACGCTGTTGCTCCACTGATTCTTGAGCAAGGTGAACAATGAGAAAGAGCTACATTTTTCTGGTGATTCAGCATTTCAGTTGTAGTTAGAAATAGCGTAGCATCAAAGCATCATTACATTTATTTATTTTTTATTAAAGAGTCAATGTGATAACTTTCTGTGACATGTTCTGTTATTTTTTTAGTTGTGTTGATGTTCCTTTCAGCTGATTCTATAGCTACCCCCCCTCAGGAAGTCTCCCCAATGAAAGGCCAAAGACTGCAGAGAGTGCTGCACCAGAGGATGCTCAAGCCAACTCTGAAGTTGAAACAAAGATCACCTGAAGATACTTCTCCTGCTCAGCAACACACCCAAATGGTGCTGTTTCAGCCCATAGAATTCTCAGAACAAGAGGCAATTTTTTCAAGAAACTGAAAAACTTAATGACATCTAAATTTTTAATGAGCCAAAGACTTTCCCTTCTTCATTGTATTCCTGTTTGTATTTAAATTCAATGTGACATTCATTTAAAAAAATTCTTCCTAGTATAAATATGCTTATTAATGCACCAATTTTTAAAATAGAAAATCGCACAAATGCGTTAATGTTTTGAGTAACAAAATTAATGCTATAAGTAGATTGATTTAACCACACACAGAGTTTGATCTTAAGAGTGAACTAAAGAATATAAAGTGCTATTGAAATAATAAAGTAGTCAGAGGCAAGCCAAAAGATAAAATAATGGTGGAAAGTCTTAATGCAGAGTAGTAATACCACATTATCCCACCTAATACCAACCAATGAACTGTTCTTTTTATTAAGCAAGCTAGGTTCTGTGAGATGTGGTCATTGCTTCTAAAGAGTTTAAATCTAGTTAGACATGAGTACATAAACCTTTGAAAAAATAAGTAACAAATTGGGTCAATAAATAAGACCGAAACTCAAACAAAACAAATGATATAAACAGTACTCAGGGGAGATCACCATAAACTTGGGCAAAACTTGTTTGTTTAGGGAAAAAATTCCCCTAAGGAGGAAATTATAAATCTTATAATCTTATGAATCTTAAAGGTTGTTAATGATTTAGATAAATGAAAAGGAAGGGGGAAATAGTGTTTTTTAGATAGATGCAGTATTATGTGAGCAAAGCCATAGAAGAAGTAATCTACCTGGCGAGTTTAGGGAATTACAAATACACACATCAAGTTGACTTCACTCCAGACTTTTAATGCCAATGTATATATACATATATGGTAAAGACTTTGCACATAGACTTCCCTTCTCCCATCCTAGGTGTCACCTAGAATTATTGTATTTCCTTGCCATTAAAGCAAGTGACTGGTAATAATATGAAAACTTATGATTTTTCTGTTGACCTAATAACAATTGTACTTATTGAATTCTCACTATATACTAAGCATTTTCTATACTAACTCACTTAAACTGCAAAATAGGTATAATTATTCTCCTTTTACAAATAAAAAAACTGAAGTTTAGTAAGATAAGGTAACTTGCCAAATTGCTGTGAACAGATTTCACATTCAGAATTGCAGCTGTAAAGCTCATGATCTAAAGCTGTAATTCACAATATTGCAATCAGTGTCACATATTATCACTTCTTATATTCCTTGACTTTTTTTGCAGTAAACAAATAGCTATTTCATTTAATTATTCCCTCTAATTTTTCAGTTTTCTGGTGAAATTGCACTTGAGTGCTAGAATGTATTTTTGTGATAGAAAATTTAAAATATCGGGGAAGAGAGCTTATCAGAATTTTCACTGAGTTTTGTTTGTTTTTTGTTTGTTTTTTTGTGTTTTTGTTTGTTTGTTTGTTTGTTTGTTTGTTTTTGCAAGGCTGACGAGATTCTCTACTTTGGTCTGCTCAAATTGCAAATTCTTGAAAAGAAAAAAAAGAAGGTACGGGAGATTAAAGGTCATCTATTGCAGTGTCTTTTTCTACAAATAAAATAAATCCATAAAATTAGAGTGACTTACAGAAGAGCACTTACAGAAGTATGGCAGAGCTAGATGCAGAAACCAGGCCCTCCAGTCTAATGTCAGAGGCTCTTCAATGACTCCACCCTGCCTAAATGAAGTATAAACTTGAATTTGATCAATGAGAACATTTTATCTGATCTGGGAGCATTGTACTTAGTAGATTTCTTCCATTTTGCACCTCTTTGGCTTCCCACATTAATGTGAAAAATAGCTAGCTATGAACCAACATCTTTAGATCCAGAAATTGTCAGTGGTCCATCCTCAAAGAACACATAATGGTCCAAGTTATGTGTACAATGTCCTCAATAATATGCTTACGTTATTTGGATTTCTTAGTTCACCTGAACAAATCAAACCTTATAATGGATATTTTATTAACCAATTTTGTGCACAGTATATATTTATAAGTGCTTCTGCATAAATATTTATATATGACTGTTTCATTAGTCCTTATATTTTTTAATCAATGATTATTTGCTATTTTAATCCTCACTTATCCGTGTAACTAACTCAAGAATACTTCAGTCTTAAAAAGCTAGAACTGAGGAAATCTTACTCTTCTTTACCAACCCCTTCGCATTGAGTTGGTATTTAGTAATGATTAATAAAGTAGTTAGCTGGATAACACAGAGACTTAAAATAGAGTTATGTCTTGAAGGAGTTAAGCTGTGTCTGCTTGAGGACAAATATCTAGATGTTTGGAAGTATCTGAATATTTGTCTGTTGTAAATTTCCAGTTAGATATCTGGCATTGTCAGACTTAGATGTCCTCATGGCTCAGGTTATTCTGTTTTCAAAATGATTATTGGCAGTATCTCACACAGTTCTCAGTAAATGACTTTATAAATAAACAGGTTTTATTTTTAAAGAGTAGCTAAGCCCAAAATGTGACTTTGTTGACATTTTATGAGATTTGTCATATGTTTCCTGAACCCTCAATAAAAGCAATATTGCATCAACTGTGAATTTGTGTTGATTCCTTGGAAGAACATACTCTCATAATTTGTTTTCACTAGTGTATATCAAAGCTAGCTTCAGGGTCCATGAGAAGCAAATAATCTAATTTGATGGAAAATTTTTAATTTAGAGACTATTTCTTAATGATCACATGTTGCCTTTCAATAAATGTAACTAGTATCTATCCAAGTCAAAAACCAAGATGTTATCATTGTCTTTTTTCACCTGTCATGGGCAGTCAATCAGGTAAATTCTTTTGATTTTTTTCATTTTATGTTTTCAAATATGTCTATTTCTCTCCACTTTATATGTGACTGTAGTTAAGACAATCATCATTTCTCATCTGTACTACTGCATCATGCCTCCAGTTTTCCCCTCCGCACTGCCAAGTGGCCTCCAGGGAAATCTCTCTAAACCACAAATATGATTATATCATTCACCGATTCAAACTTTTCATTGGCTTCTCATTACCCTTGAAGTATCATGACACCTAAAGCCTTTCATATCTTGGATCCTGGCCCAATACCTCATCAAGGACTTCTTTCCCACTACTTTTCTACATTCTTGCCATGCATCTTTGCCATTTCTTAATGTTCTCTTTGTCTTTCCATTTTCTAATACACCTAAACTTTCTGTTTAGTGCTCTGTCCACTATCTCTTTCCGATTGCATCTCTTGTCCTTCAGTTCTCATTCCACAAGTCTTTTTCTCTTGGAAGTCTTCGCCTCAACCATCTTGTCATTACCCTTAAGACTAGCTTATTTCATAGGTGCTTTCACAGCATTCTATGTTTACCTCATGTTAGCACTTATCACCTAGCTTATGATAGCTTATGTGACCGTCTTCTCCATTTGAATATGCAATTCTAGAGCTGCTTTGTTCAGTAGGGCAGCCACTTGCCATATGTGGCTACTCCAATTTAAATTAATAATAGTAAATAAAATTAAAAATTCAATTTCTCAAATACACTGGCCACATCTTAATCCAAGAGCCACATATGACTAGTGGCCACCCTCTTGGACAGCACAAATAAAGAACAGTTCTATCACTGAGAAAATTTTATTAGATAATATTGTTCTAAAAGACAAGTCTCATGTTTTGTTTGTCCTTTCATCTCCTATACATGCAGCCTTTTGTAATTGGAATTTGTCATCTGAATCACAGAGCAAGAGAAATTATTTGAGTGACTATTTTCTCAAAATTTTCAGGGTTGGTAAATAACTATACTATAATATATGCATATATAACTAAACTATACTATATGCATAGGAAGTAAATTAATTCATTACATGTAATGATGCCCAGGATATTAAAGTTTAATTCTAACATAAAGCCCTCACTGAGAAAGTCTACAATAGTCTATCACAGAGCTTGGCACAATGTAAATATTTTATACATACTGGCAGAATGAACGAATGACACACTCAGATATTTAGACATTTCATTTTATTTATTTGTTTGTTTATTTACTTAATTAATTTATTTTTCACCTAGATGTGTGGAGTCATGTAGGAAACATGTCTTTAGATTCCAAAGGGTCTGTTCTCTAAAGGATATGATGATAGATTATCTCCTTACTTTCATCCTAAGGATAGTTGAATTGTATCACTACAATAAGATTACCCATTATTTCAGTTTCCTTTTCTATTTACACTGGCAAATAAAAATAGAGAGCTGAGCTCCTATTGAGTGAATAAGATCAAAGTGAAAATCAAATCAAAGCAAATACTGGACTTAAAGTAAATACTGGACTTGATAAGCCCTAATTTTTTTAGGAATTGGCCAGAGTTCACTAAAAATGTTTATTATTTTCTGAGCACCTTCTATGTATGTACCAGATACATTTTTAGGTCCTGGGGATATAGAAGGGAACAAGATAGACACAATTCTTGTGCTCATAGTGAAGCAACATTAATACCTTTCTGCTTGTACCCAAAGCAGGAGTTGTCAACCTCAGCTGCACACTGTAACTGCTTGAGGAATTTAATAAATGCTGATACTTGAGTCTTTCCTCAAAAGACTCTGATATAATTGAGTGGGGTGTGTTCTGGAAATTCTGATTTATTTAAAGCCCCCTCACCCCACCCCCACCAGGTGATTATAATGTTTAGCCAAAGTTGAGAACTATTAATCTATAGGGAAGAATCTTAGAGTTAGCTCAGAGATCAAGAGCTCAAAAGTTATTGTGTTGATATTATATTGAATCAAAAGTATTGATAATGGATTGCATATTAGAACCAAAAAGAAACTTGAAAATTATCTGTTTATCCTATCTTCATTTTATTTTTTATTCTTCAGAATGCAAGCAAATACTTAAGTGTCACTGAGCTGTCCAGGTCAAACAGTGAGTTAATCATGACTGAGATAAGTCCCAGTGCCAGGTTTCTGACTCTAACCCAGAACTTTTTATTGCTATCCCAAGCTGTCTCAGGGAAATGGAAAATATAATTACCCTCAAACCAAGAGACAACATCCACTGTGGTTATACTTTTATTAAAACAAGAATTGAATTTGGATCAATTTGAACCCTATGTACTCAAATTTTTCTGATATATGTGGATTATAGATTCATTTTGTTAGAGTGCAACATTTTTTTGAAAATGTACAACATTGTGTGTGTATGTGTGTGTGTGTGTGCGTGTGTGTGCGTGTGTAAAGAAAGAGTTCAGTTCCTCAGGAGCCCTAATCACATTCTTACAAATTCAAAAATCAATATACACATGTTAAACTTCACACGTAACTAAGGACATTTTGCCTTTAAACTTGAACTACTCAATAGCAGAAATGGTAGTGGGAGGAAAACATAAGAGTGCATTGTGCTCCAATATTATTTGTTCTCACCCAACTTATTACATGGTATTTTATTCAGATTAACATCTCATAGTACAGGTAAAAATTTCCAGTCTGTCCTAACAAGAAAAGTTGGCTTTGAAAAATAGCTACCATAAAAAATAGTTGCTTTCTTAACTACCACCACCCCACATTTTTAGATTCTACTCATATATCAAGAGAATCCAGGAACCAGGAACCATTTAGTCCACTCTTCATCTATATAAGACCACATAGTGAACATGTACATTTCCATTTTTTTAAGGCATCAAAATAAAACTAATGTTCACACACTTCCTTCAAAATGCATTTCAGTGTTTGAAAACCTACACAGTCAGGAAATTCTGCTTTTTTCTATCCCAAATCCTTCATGCTATCATTTAATCCCATTTTCTTATGTTCCCTCTGGAGAGAAAGAACAGCTGGTCTCCATTCTCTCTAAACTCAATCCTTTCAACTCCTTAAAGACACTTACCTTCCAACCTTCTCTTCTCTAGAATAAATAATAACAGTGCCTATCAGGAAAATGTCTCTTTTGGGTTGTGCATATTCACTGTCATATCACATATATCCATGCTCTTCAAATAATGTTCATAACTAAAACAAGACCAAGAACAAAAACAAGCAAATGTGTCATTATTTTCGTGAATAAAGTTACAGATCCAATAATAGGTGCTGAATACATAATTGTGAATGATAATCTTTCAATAATTATGTGCCAACATTATCATAATTTTTAAAAGAGTTTTGGAAATCTGTTGCTTTTAGAGAGGTGAACTAAAAATTAATTATTAGGTTTCAATTTCCTTTATTTAAGTTCTCCCTGTACCCTGCCATGGAATATTCTATTCAACATTCCACAACAGGAGCCACCATTGCTTGGACAAAAATAGATACTGTATTGGAGCATTCAGTCAATGTAGTAATCCAATTGTCTGAACATTCTTTCTCGCTTTGTCATTTACATTTTAATAAATCCCCAAGTATGTCAAGCTGTATCAAGTTGTACCAAGTATAGTTAATAACATGCAGTTACCAAATGCAGTAAGGAAATCATAAATGTAAGTTCTCTTATACATCAGCATTTGGTTTGTGTATATTTTTAGGTTCCAACATTTTAAATGTGGATACTCAAAACTAAAATGTGAATATTTAGCAAAATCTTGCTATTATCGACATTCTGTTGGGATATTTAGTTTTCATAAAGGAAACTGTGGGAGGTGGTGCTCTAATTAATTGATCTAGACATCTGTTAACCCCAAGAATGACACTATATAGCTAGCAAAATGTAGAATGTTAAATTATCATATTATGCCCATTTGTTTGCCAGTTTACTGTCTTTTCACTCAGGAGGCTCAGATAATCACATTTTAAAATCATTTGACATTCCATGATACCAAGATTTCAGGCAAGCCAGTCCTGAAAAAGATTGTATGTGTATACCTGACTTTATGTGTAATTATTATTATTAATCTCTATGCATAACTTACCCCATGCACGTATTGGCTACCAACTGTTTCAACACATTGAGGGGTTTGATATCCTGGTTTGACAAAGCCTACTGAATTTTTACAATGTTGCAGCATTATAATGATGGTGACATGAATCTCAGCATGACGAATCTCACTAAGTGGCAGGTATGTGCATAGGGAGAAGAGTTCTTTAAGGATGAGGCTATTCAGATTAATCTACTAGTAAAAATCACATGGGACATGAGACTTAAACTTAGCTCTGATTATATAGTTTGTATTCAGTTAGCTAAGTCACTTAAGTTAGCCCATCAGAAAACTCATTTTAAGCTTCTCCTCTCAACCTTCTGATTATTGCCTCTTGGATTATTAATTGCTAAAGGACCCCGGTTATTTCCTGACATCAGGTAAATCTAATTAGTGTTAAACTCATAATAAACGCAAGGATTAAAAAGAACCTTTTATTTTTCACTGATGCTCAGGGCAGTTTAAATACTTGCCGCAGGGACTGTGAATAAGCACATCACTATTACTGCATGGGGTCAAGTGTTGTGTTGAGGAGAGTGATTATCATAGCATACAGTAGCGGGATGGAGAAAACAAAAATTCAGTGCAATTGCAAAGCATAAGTGAGGTCATCAGCATTTCTTATTTCCAGCGTTTTCTCTTACTCTGCCCACAGTGTGATAACTGGTAGATTTAGTGGAAAAGTATAACCTAGCCAACAGTAGAATGATCATAATATTTAGAGAAGGAATCATTACAACTCTCCCATTCACTTAGAATATGATCAAACACTTGCTCTCATAAAGTACTACCATGATTATAGAATAATGGGCTATGACTTTGGATGGTGCCCAGTGAACTTAAAGTAATCAACTAATGATCTCAGTCAACATTAGGGAGAATTTTAGGAAATACATCATTTAGTGGAGGCCGAGAGGTACAACTGAGAGTTTTATTTTTATGACTCAAAGATCTCATGTTCTAGATTTAACTTTATCAGTAACTATTTTCTTTAAAATTTCTGGAATTCAGTTAGCTCTTCTGAGAAACATGGTAATTGACTTGTTCATATATTATAAATACATTGAAAATGAATATAAAATGTTTTAAAACCTCTCTCACTGCTTGTAATATTTTCTCCTTGTCTTTAACTTTTGACATTTTAAATATAACATGTCTTGGTATGGGTCTCCTTGGGATCATCTTAATTGGAACTCTCTGGGGTTCCTGGATCTGGATGTCTGTTTTCCTCCCCAGGTCAGGAAAATTTTCAGCCATTATTTCTTCAAAATTAAAGATTTATGCCCCTTTCTCTCTCTTTCTCCTTGTAAGCCTCCTATAATGTGAATGTTGGTCTTTTTGATGTCCCACATGCTCCTTATGCTAGCATCACTTTTTTCTTAATTCTTTTTTTTTCTCTTAACTGCTTTGATTGGCTGAGTTTCACTGCCTCATCTCTTAGTCGATTGATCCTTTCTTCTGCTTTATCTAGTTTGATATTGAATGAACTCCTCTAATCTGTTTTTAACTTCATCTATTGTAGTTTTTAGTTCTATGACTTCTATTTTGTACTTATTTTTTCCATCTTTTTGCTGAAGTTCTTACTATGTTCATCTATTCTTCGCCCTATTTCATGAGCACCTTTATGAACATTACTTTGAACTCTTTATCAGGTAAAGTACTTATCTCTGTTTCATTAAGTTTTTTTTCTTTTTCTAAGGTTTTATCTTATTATTTTATTAGAAACATATGCCTTTGTTTCTTCATCTTGTTTAATTCTCTGTATTGGTTTCTATACAATAAGTGAAACAGCCATGTCTCCTAGTCTTGTAGTAGTGACCTCATATAGGAGGTGAAGCTTACTGTTCAACCCTGTCCCAGATGTTTGTTGTCTCTCAAATATTTGTGCTTGTCCAAGCAGCTTATTATATTTTTAATAACTCTCAGTAGTTTAGAATATGTCAAGAGCTTTCAGCATCCCTAAGGATGCACCTAGATTTAGGCTGTTTGAAAGCCAGATCCTCAGGCAACAGCTTTTAAAAGTATACAAATATATATAGCCCTATGGGACAGCAAGTGTTAACCCTACTGGCAAGGTGATCTGGCAAAATCCTGTGGGTGACAGTTACAAAAATTAGGTCTTCTCAAAATAGAAGAATTAGGATAATGGGAGTTAGAAATAATTTTGTTTATAGTATATAAGAATATTAATATGTCTGTATATCATTGCACTTACCTATCCCACATAATAAAAGTAAATGTTATTAAAAAAAAAAAGATTCCTTACTATAATAACAATTCTCTATAAGAGGAAGGGAGTTACACAAGGTGAGTATGGTCTAGCACCTATACAGAGGTTTAGCTACCAAAATGCCTAAAAATACTCAAGGTATTTCAACTCAATTCATATTGTTAAAAAAGATTGAAATTCATGACAAATTCAGTTCCACAATCTTACCCTAGAGAACAGAATTATTTAGCAAGGCTCCAGTGTGCTATGCTTTGGATAATGTTATCCATAAATACTGAAAGTTCTCTTTTCATTAATTTTTTTTATTCTTTCTTTTCTCAGATGTAGCAGTCTTTTTCTGTACTCCATTTTCTTTTGCTTGTTTGTTTGTTTGTTTGTTTCTCTCTCCCTCTCTCCCCCTCTCCCTCCCACCTCCCTCCCTCCCTCCCTCCCATCCCCCTTTCAATTTTCTGAAGAGTTATGGCTTTTTTCACCAACTATGAACATTTAAGAGACATTGTTACTTGAGTTTGGTGTGCAAATGTGACTTTATTTCTCATGCTATTACTAGTTAATATTATTATATTAAAGACGTCATCTTTGAATAAACTTATGTTAAAATAAAATAACCCATACATTCCTTCTTTGCTGTTCCAAGGGCTAGCAGCACTCACTTTTATTGTTTCCCTTGTGACCATCACTCCTATTCTTTAAGTGGTTCTTAAACTGGAATGTGCATCAGGATCATCTTGGAAAGATGTTAAGACATGTATTTCTGGGTTTTATCCCCAGAATTTCTGCTTCAGTAGATTGGGGCAGACACCGAGGTTCTGCATTTCAGTCAAGTTCCCAAGTGTTGCTGCTACTATTGGTCCTGGTACCACATTTTGAGAACTGCTCTACTTCCAAACCATTATTTTATTCTTATTCAACCATTTTCTCAATGAGACAAATATTTATCAGTTCCTTGAATTTTCTTTAGTAACATCTGTTTTTAGAGTTTTAAATCATCAGGGTGGTTCTCCTTTAAACTATTTCTAAATCTATCTTCTGCTGAATGGGTAGAACTGGATACAAGACTGTGGCTAATTCTGACATAATAAAAATAACAACCCCTTATATTTCTATAATGTTTTTCTTCCAAAGGGTTAAAGCAGGACTTTTTAACTATTATCTTTTTCATCTGCCTAATATTTATGTGATATTATCTCATTTTGGTACAGAAGACATTTGAGGAAAGAGATATTAAACAGTTACGAGACTCGCAAGACAAGATATGCGGGACTCGGCTTTTCTGACTCCCGGTTCAATGATTTATTTGAAATATTGGAAGATTTTTTAAATCTCTAAACTCCACAATTCAGTTCAGCTCCTTGAATCCAGGTGAACTACTTTGATCTAAAATACATTATCTAAAAATTTAGAAAATTGAGTAAAAATTGTCATTGGCTCTTTAGAGACAAACTAAACCTAATTTAAAGAATTCCATTCAAATATTATGAAATCTTGAAACTTATATATTAATTTTGGTGCAATTTGTCTTTCAATTTTTACTGCTGTAGTAAAATAGTCTCCTACCTATTTCTACAAATTGGTTATGGCATTGTTTTATTTTCACAATCTTGTATTCACAAGGTAGTTAGAAATCTCTATATGTATAAGTTACCTGGTTTTATGTACTTATATGTTTCCAAAAAACAAAAGTGAGAGAGATTAGAGAGAAAGCAGCTTCTCAACATATCAGTTTTTTTAATTTATATTATCTCTAAGCCCTTTAGCTCCTTAAGCCCCATGGTCATCTCTCTGCCTTTCTTTTATCCTGTCCTGTCTTCCTACTATGACAAAGAAAATGAAGAGTCTGATAGCTTATAAAACAATAAAGCTGCATTAAATGGGATTTTAAGGGTCTTATTGTTCGCCCCTATACCAATGTTGCAAAAGTAAAAGGCTCCAACTTTCGACCTACACACAAATTGCCATCAGCAAGGTATTAGAAGGAATTTCATTTATTACCATTAAGGAAATAAGTAATACCAATGGCAAGAGCATCTTTCATCCACATTAGACTAACTAAATCAATTCAAATCATTAAACTACTTTATATCTAGTATATAAATATGCCTTGTAAATAGTCACTAACCTGCTTTCCCAAAGCAATATGTTTTATGCTAAATTAGCAGTTTTAAAAAATTATAGAATAAACTGAAAAATATTTTAATGGATTGTTACATATTTTGTACTTAATTCATTCAATAAACATCAGTTGAGGACCCACTGCATCCTGGGAATACGAAGATGAATCCTGGTCCTCAAAAGTGCTCAACTAGTTAAGGGTAGATAGATAGGTGAAGAAATGATTGCCCTTCTTTGGCTCTAAACTACATTCAATCCCAGGAAAATTAATGGTGTAAGTGTTTGTCTGATTTTTGCATGGGTAAAAAAGATAAAGGGACTGGTGAAAATATCTAGAGGAAAGTAAAAGATGAGAATTTACATAAAGGTCCATGTCCAAAATCTTCTAATGACCCTCTCTAGTAAATATGAGTTTTATGTCAAGAAAAACATAAGAAGAAAGGTGAGCCTGTGCAGGAATGGTGAACACTGAATTCCAAAGTTAAATAGAAATAGCTTTTAGATTATCTAGAATGTTGTGATTCCATTCTATATGTTCTTATGCATAATTAAGTTAAGAACATTAAAAACACTTGCAGGGAAATCAGTAGCAGTGGAGAAATATGTTCATTCTTAAAATTATGTCTCTATCCCTAAAACAGTACATTTACTTAGGTAATAATATATTCTTTCCTTTATATATGAAGATGATTTGACTGACCCACATTTCATTGAACACATATGCCAAAGATGTACATGGGTGCATCCATTCTTTTTTAAACAATTGTCACAGTTTCTTTAAATAATGGCAATTGCTACTTGGATCTAGACTGGACGATTTGAGATCCTAGTACTGGTGAGGACCAACAAGTGTTTGTGGAGTAGAAACTAACTGTTTTATCTAGGAATTGAAATTACCACCTCATGAATACCAAGTCCAAACCAGCTGATTGTCTGGCCATACAATGAGAAGACTATCTTCTTGGTTTTAAGTTTTTCAGTATCTTCTTTTAAAAAGTAAAAACCCAACACAGCATATTAATTGAGATTAAATGCTTATATTGAGATTATCCAAGGTTGGTAACAGAGACCTTCTTCAGAACTTTAAAAGAGAAGAAGTTCTACTGTCTGTGGAGGTCAGGACTATTACATGTGCAGGCAGAGCACCTCAGAAAGGAAATAATAACCCTCTTAGAACTAATTCCCAGAAAAATTTTATGTGTCTTTTGAACTCTAAAAGAAAGTCACACACAAGTCACCTTTATCAAAAGTCACACATTTTTAAAAATATATTTTTAAAATTCTCAATTAAAGTTGGCATTTAATATTATATTAGTTTCAGGTATACATGCAGTGATTAGACTTTTATATAACTTATGATCATCCTAATAAATATAGAACTCATATGACACCACACATGGTTGTTATAATATTATTACTTATATTCCTTATGCTATACTTTACAATCTCATGAATATTTTGTAACTACTAATTTGTACTTCTTAACCCCTTCCCCTTTTGTAATATAGAACCCAATTTGTAACTCTTAACCCTATCCCCCTGTTCACCCTCAAATCTTCTCCCATCTGTCAACCATCAAAATGTTCTCTAGATCTCTGAATTTGTTTCTGTTTTATTGTTTATTTTCTTCTTTATATTCCACATATAAACAAAATCATATAGTATTTCTCTTTCTCTGTCTAACTTCCCCCACTCAGCACAATAACCTCTAGGTCTATTCGTGTTGTTGCTGATTACAAGATTTCATTCTTTTTTTTAATTTATGGCTGAGTAATATTTTATTGTATATATTTACCACCTCTTTACCCATTCGTCTATTGATATACACCCAAGTTGCCTACATATCTTGGCTATTGTAGTAATACTGCAATGAACATATGGATTCATATGTCCTTTCAAAGTTGTGTTTTGGATTTCTTCAGATAAATACACAGTAGTGGAATTACTGGGTCCTTCCTTATCTCTAGTGATAGCCTTTGTTTTAAAGTCTATTTTGTCTGTGTATAAATATTGCTACCACAGCTGCTTCTTTATTTTCTTTTAGTTTTCATTTTCATGAAATATCTTTTTAATCCCTTTGCTTTTAGTCTGTGTTCATTTTTCAATCTGAAGTGAGTCTATTATAGGCAACATATGTAAGGGTCTTGTTTTCTTATCCACTCAGCCAATCTATTTTTGATTAAATCATTTAATCCATTTATACTTAAAGTAATTATTGATAGATATGTAGTTATCCCCATTTATTATTTATATTTTTATATATTTTTTTTCTTATTTTTCTCTTAAAGAAATTTCTTTAACATTTCTTATAATACTGGTTTGTGGTGATAAACTCCCTTAGCTTTTTCTTGTCTGGGAAGCTCTTTATCTGCCCTGCAATTCTAAATGTTAGCTTTACTGTGTAGAGTAATCTTGGTTTTTGGTCCTCGCTTTTCATCACTTTAAATATTTTCTGCCAATTTCTGTTGAAAAATCAGCTGACATTCTTATGGGAGTTTCCTTGTAGGCAACTAATTGCTTTTTCTTGCTGCTTTTAAGATTTTCTGTTTGTCTTTAACCTTTGACATTTCAATTATGATGTGTCTTGGTGAGGGCCTCCTTGGATCCATCTTGTTTGTGACTCTGCACTTTCTGAGTTTGTATGTCTATTTCCTTCACCAGGTTAGAAAAGTTTTCCATCATTATTTCTTGAAATAGGTTTTCAATTCCTTGCTCTCTCTCTTCTTCTTCTGGTACCACTATGATGCAAATATTGGTATGCTTGACATTGTCCAGAGGCCGCTTAAACTATCTTTATTTTTTTTTAGGTCCTTTTTTCTTGTTGCTGGTCTAATAGGATGTTTTCTCCTACTTTATATTCCTAATTGCTGATCAGATCCTCTGCTTCATCTATTCTACTGTTGATTTTCTCTAAGGTATTTTTCATTTCAATTATTGTATTCTTTATTTCTGACTGGTTCTGTTTTATGTTTTCTGTCTCCTTTATTGTGTTTCTTATCTCTTTGTTAAAGTTCTCACTGAGTTAATTTACTCTTCCTCTAAGTTCTTTGAGCATCCTTATAGCCACTTCTTTAAACTCTGCATGCTTGTTTTCATTTTCTTTAGTTCTTTTTCTAGAGCTTTGTTCTATTCTTTCTTTTGTGACATGATTTTTTGTCTCCCAATTTTGGCTGCCTCCCTGTGTCTTTTTTCTATGTATTAAGTAGTGCTACTATGTCTCTTGGTGTTAGTAGAGTGGCCTTATGTAGTAGGTGTCCCGTGGAGCCCAGTGGCAGTCTTTCCTGGTCACTTTAGCTGGGTGCCCCAGGTGTGTCCCTTTTATGGTTTGTGTGTGCTCTCCTGTTGTAGTTGAGTCTTGGTTGTTTTCTGCATGTCAGTGGGAAGGATTGACCCCCTGGTTGTTTGGTCATGAGGACTGGCTGTAAGTAGAATGAAGAAGCTGTTGTACATGGGCTGCCTTTATGGACCAGATTTACTTTAGCAGGGCTCTGGTACCTTCCTAGTCTGCCCTTTGAGTGTGTCTTCCTTCGATGTGGCCTCAGGTGGTGCTCTGCATAGCTGTGAAACCAACCACTTGAAGTGATAGCTTTAAGGCCTCCTGGGAGGAGCCCTGCCACAGGCCAAGTTGAGCCACAGCCTGTCCCATGCCCAGGGTCACCTGGCATGAGCCACCAAGCAATCCATAGATGGTCATCACCCATACCAGACTTAGAGGTGTCTCGAAAAGCCAAGCCACGAACTGAAGCCAGCTGCTGCTAGTGCTGGGCTTGGAGCTGCTCAGCAACAGGCATGGGGCACATCAAGTCCAGGTGTTGCTTGTTTGTGGTTTATGAACCTTTGAGAGATTTTAGGAAAGTCTGCAGCATGAGCCAATACAGGCCATTTATATGGAAAAGCCACTGGAATTAGATTAGGTGGGCCCACAATATGGGTGGGGAAGGGTCTCATGGAATCACCAGGGCAAGGCAACCAGTACTGGCTATGTTGATAGAGACTCAGATATATTGCCTGTCTATATCATGCCAGGTGGGGTGGGGAGGGCTCAAAAAAGAAACAGTGGATTCTGCCAGAATGTCTGTCTGGGAGAAAGCTGCCCCTCAAGCCCTCATCCCGAAGCCAGTCAGTTAAGTTTCTCCTAGTATGTTTCTGGCCCCTTTCAAGCTGCTGCTGTAGTGGTGGAGCTCAGAGTGAGTGAGTGAGTCCATCAGTAGTATTCTTAACATGGGTCCTTTAAGAGGAACACCTGGGACTCCAGCCATCCTCCGTCTCAGCTGTAATCTCCAATGGTTTTCACAGCCAGGAGTAATGGATACTTCTCTTCTTAGAACTAGAACCCTAGAATGGGGAACCTGGTATGGTGCTGGGACCTCTTGCTCCTTCAAGGGACCTCCACAGCCTAGATGTCACTCCCAATCTTTGATCACCACATGGTGTGTGACCAACTTGTTCCATGTCTCTGTTCCTCTTGCCAGTCTCAAGGTAACCTCTTCTGTATTTTGTTGGCTGTAGAATTTCTGTTTAGCTAGATTTCAGATGATTATCAATAATAACTGTTCTATAGTTTAGTTATAATTATGATGTGATCATGAGAGGAGGCAAGCACAGCATTTACCTCTCCACCATCTTAACCAGAAATCTGAACTTATACATTTTTGCCTTTTTAAATATAGCGTGTTTCTATTTTTCAACCCTATACAACATCCTGCATTCTCCAAGATTTTTTTCAATGATTATAGTTTTATTATTAGCTGAGAACCATGAGAAAGTAATTCACATTTTCAACATTTTTTGTTTATAAAGTTCTTTTTTCCAGAACTTTCAAAATTTTGTTATCAAGCTTGAAAGAATGTCATTTATTGGGTATGTGACTAGTTGGGATCAAGACATTTCTGTGTTCTAAATGGCTGATTTGCTTATGGTCTAATATCCAGTCAGTAATGCTCATTCATAAAAACATGGCATGAATTATTTATATTTGCAGTGAGGATGCCTTGCATGCTTTTTTTTGTATGTAGTTTATAAACAGTTTTTCTTGATCTGGCTCAATACCTGACCATGTGAAGGTACACGAATACTAAAGATCAAATGCTCCAAATATGTGCATATTTTTTAATTTTTACTGTATAACTGATGCAAGTCACTCTTCTATGAATAAAGTGTTTGCATTTACAGTGGCTTTGTGTTAGGCCAAGAGTTATTTATCTGTAGCCAACAAAGGCTCTTGTACAATTGTAACCCTGGTAGAACCTCCCTTGTACAGTTGAACAGAATTTTCTCCAGTGTTAATTTACTCAGTAGTGCCTGTTCCTAGCCCTCAGCTCTGTCACACAGCTCCTCCCTTTAGGGCATTAGGCTCAGCTCTCTGTAACTATTTGAAAATAACTGATAGGTGAATGTTTCTTTAAGGTATTATTTAATAAGTTGGATTCTTCCCATGGGTATTTATGCTTTAATAAAGGTATCTTGAATACTGAAAAGACTTAACATTCCAGAGAATAATTCTCCCATGATCAGTTTTTTGGACACCAAAGCAGACTTGTGGAGTAAAGGGGGTACCCAGGTTAAATAATTTTTATTCATGTTTCTCACCACAACTTGCTTGAGAAAAAGTAGCAAGCAGAGGAAGTTTATTATTTTTTTGTACCCACAACTTTAACTTTCTACATTCTTTGCTCTCAGTAATCTGAATACTCAGTTTCTTCTGCCTGCCTTCAAATCTAATACTACTGAAGTTTAAATGGCAATGTCCCAGAAAACAGGGTTTTTTTTCTCTTCCATTAAGCATTTCCATCATTGCTGTCAGCAAAGCTGGAATAGTTCACTCCTCCCCACAAAGGAGGGTATAGAAAATATGTTAGTTTTTGGAATGTACATGACGTCTCTCAGATACATCATTCTGTGTCTAAAACAGTTCACTGTGGATAATGAACAGTTACTACAATGCCTTAGAGTTCTTGATGTACCTTCACCCTTTGCCCTTTTAGTTCTTGAGAATTTCGACCACTGGCATGGACCTTAGAGGTTATCCATACAACTCCTCCTGCCTTCTCCCACTTTTCCAAAAGTAACTTTTAGCCACCTCATTTATTTTCATAAACAACTAGAACTATGTTTACAAACAGATATCCAAACAGAATCAGAAGCACAGAGAGACAGAGTCCAACCCTTTACATTTAATTTCATTTACCTCCTACTCTTCTTTGCTTCTTATCACCCCATACATCGAAAACAATGATAACATTACATTGATACAGGTCCTAGAAATAGGCAAGCATATTCTCATGAAAAGCCATGTTAGGATTTCCTTCAATCAAATTCTTTCCTTAAATTCTTTAAATGCAAAAAGTTTAATGGCAAACAAACAAAAAACAATTTATACATTGAAGGTTTATAATATTTATTTGAGGCATCATGGATGGAGATTGATAGTATACTAATCATTTCCTTTTTTTTTTCATTGTGTTTATTTTTTTACTTATTCAAGTTCATTATTTATTTGTTGAGCCATTTCTTTTCCTCTCAATTATATAGCTCTCTTCCTTCATTATGTTATTCTCTGGACCATAGCTCTTAGTGTCTGCCTACTTTGTTTTCAACATACACTCAGAATTATTAGCACTGATGCTAGCCCACTTAATACAGTCCTACAAACATCTAATTATAGGGTAGAAATACCTTTAAATGACCATTCTATTCAGTCCCCTGCTGTCAAGTCACTAGTCTGCCCATGATCAACTGCTATCATTATTTAAATCTGAATAGAAACATTGATTCCTCAAGGAAGGTTTCCCTGACCTAACCCCAATTAGATCCTGTTCCTTTATTTATGTTCTGGTAACTTGCTGTAATGTGTTCTAACTGTTCATGGTTTAAAATTATATATTTGGGTGATAATTTCATAAATGTATGTCCTTTCCATAAGACCGTGAGCTCCAGAAGGTAGAAGTTGGTATATTTTACTCACCACTGCATCTCTACTTCTTCATTCAATGCCTAGCTTATAATAGGTATTGATAAATGTTAATTCATGGTTATCATTATTATTATGAATACTAAGGTCTATGATCAGGTTTCCTTTTATTATAAAACTGAACCTAGCTATAAGTAAGAGATTTACATATTTACCTACTTTTTCCTTCACTCATTCACTCTATTTATTTATTCAATATGGGCATCCAACAAATAACAGATAATATTGTTTGCCTACTATGTTTAAACCATTTTTCAAGCAAACGCAAGTGAAAAAGTTAAATACTCTGCCCACTGAAAGGACTTGTAATTGTTTAGGGATAAGAAGCAGATACATGATGATTCTAATACAAAGTAGAGACTGCTAAGTAACCAAGAATGCTAGAGAGCACTTACAGTTTGAAGGCCTAGGGACTGTTTCACAGAAGACTCAAAGATAATGGATAACTTGGACAGGTATAGATGGAAAGGAATAATGTTCTAGATGGAGTGAAAAGTGAGACCCAAAGTTAGTGTCTCCATCTCTTGATTGCCATGTGCAATCAAGATAGGAGATACTATAGGAGATAGTATCTTAGTGATCTCTAAAGGGAGATAAAGCCGAAAGTGAAGACTGAAGGAAGTTCCTAGAACTTGCATGCGCATCATAGGAGCTTATATTTTTATTCTTAGGCCAGTGCAGACTGATTCCCAGTCTATGAGCATGATGATCTCATCTGTTGTTCATTTGAAAGATTAACTTGGCATCAATGTGTCTTAGGGTTAAGTTGGCTGTTGTGCTGATTGTGGCAGCTCCCATCTTTGATTATTGTGACACTGTTCTGTGTCTCAGTCTCGGAGGACCTGGAGTCTAACCCCTGATGCCTTGGCTTGGGGTCAGCTGCTAAATTTCTCTTATACTAATTATATGCAGTTTGAAACTCTGCTTATCACCTGTGTGGTCTCAATGGACAAACTTAATCTTGGTCTCTTAATGAATAAACTGCTAATGATTCATCTTTTTAACCAGGTCTTCTTATTTCTATTTCCAGAAACTGAGGCTTGTAATAACTGATTTTCAGACCCATGTCTTCTGAGCTCTTTTCTGTCATGTTTATAATATCTCTTAACTTAAATAAAAATCAAAAGAATGAGTGAGTACAAATCAAAACACAGCAGTTAAAATTTACTGAGTACTTTCTATGTGCATGCCTTATATTAAGTGCTTTTATGTACTGAATCATTTAATGATCACAAAAAAATTTGTAAGGTAGGTACTATTGTTATTTTAACAGGTAAGAAAACTGATAAGAGAATTTAAGTAATGTGCCTTGTCATGAAACTATTAAGTGGAAAAGTCTGGATAGAAACTCTAACAGTCTGAATCTTGAGCCTGTGCTTTACTTCTGTGCTATTGCTTCCTAAATCAAAGTATATACATATGTGAATCCACCTATTCACTGTCCCAAATGCAATAGGTGTTTAACAACTGTTGCCTGAATGTCAGTTCACTCTTTTATCTCAGGTAATACTGTGTGTATCTTATTTGTCCTGTGCCTCAGACTAATTCTATGGTCTGTGATTTTTTTCTCCAGATGCTCAAACACAGGTGGTCATCCTGAGGATTAATGGCTCTGCTGTGGTACATTTATGTTTGGTCCCTCATCTGCTGCCAACTCCAAGCATCTGTCTTTATTTTTTTCACTTTCAACTTGATATTTCCAATCAAATTCAACCTTCCTTAATCTAGTCAATTATGAATGTCATTCACTCTTCTGTACTTACAAAAGACATGATCTTTGGAATAGGTCGACAACCACTTTCTGGGTGATGAACCTTTTAGGAACCTGTACTTTTTCTATCACCATTGTATGAGCTTCCAAAGATTATCAAAAAGGACTTTTTGGAATAGCAAGCAATTGACTTAAAAATTCAACAAAAGGTATTGAATTAAAAAGGAGAAAACTAGTAGCTATTGCATATCTACTATGTTATGCCAGTAACTATACATTTTCAAACATGTCTTATTTAGTAGTCACAACAATTATATGAAGAATTATTATCTCATTTTACAGATAAGAAATTAGGTTCAGAAAAGTAAAGATGCCCACAGGCACAACTAATGAGTAGTAAAACTGTAATAAAAATATAGATATGTCTGATTTCAAGCTCATCCTTTTGATTAACAAATATTTATTAAATGCCTACTATGAGCTAAGTACTCTGTTAAGCACTGAGGAAAACAAAGTAAACATGGTGGCTGTCTGTAAAGGGGCCAAATCAAGTAAGAACAGATAATTGTATGAATAACAACATCAAGTGTGATAAGTGTGATGGAGGAAATGCAATCAGTGTGACCCTTCTTTCATACCATAGATGGCAAAAAGTGCAAGCCTTAAATTTAAAAATATACATATATACACATTTAATGAAGCAATTATTCTCTTCCCTCAAATCTTTACTCCTCTGTTTTGCTTAAAATTACTAAAGAGTTTACTTGAACTCAGGGTTCTAATGCTATGTAAGGCACTATGATATCTATCATTGGAAATATAAAAAAAAGAATATGTGTGTGCGTGTGTGTGTGTGTGTGTGTGTGTGTACGTATAAAATCCCAGAACAACGGAGACTTAGGCAGAACTGGCAATAGTTGTGGGAAACATAGATGCTAGGAAATTCTAGGAAAAGCTTATAAGGAGAGTCAGTTTTAATATGATAAGTTCCCTTTGTATGAGTGGTCAGAGAAAGCCAGCTAGCATGGGACGGATGGTGCTTTGGCGATGGCAGCATCAGGCTGTGGGCCATGAGAGGAGTTTTTGCCCTGGACTTGTTTACAATTTGTTTGAGGCTTCTTGAGCTCAGCTCAGCCAGATGGACTCTTCCTCTCAAATATCAGACCTGATCTTTTCAAATAAAACAGTACAAAGCACATTAAAATCTTTGATCCAACTGTTTACTTTGCCTTTGTGTGTATTGGGGAAAATGGAGACAAAAGAAGGATTTATTGAGGCTTGCTGTGGGTGGCCAGTGCAACCACTAAGCATACTGGAGGAAAATTGGGAGTGCTCTGAGCTGACACTTTGGATACATGTCAGCTCTCGGACACCCCAATGTCCCAGCTAAATTCTGTGGACTGGCTCTGTAGGCCTCCTACATTTCAATCTTCTTGTTCACAAGAGGGGAGTTCTGAGATAGGAGTCCTCGGTGTTGAGCTGGTCAGTCTATACCTATGCCTCAGGACAGGTCAGAGTCAGATACCTTTCTTTAGGATTCTTCTGGGAAAGAAGTTTCTCAACATCTTAGAGTAACACCTTGCTTTTTCATGAGCATCTCATACTTTCAAAGTATTTCACATAAATTAACTTATTTGGTCTATATCTTTCTGAAACAGGTGGTTATCTATACATACTTATGCTTTCTCTCTCTCTCTCTCTCTCTCTCTCTCTCTCTCTCTCTCTCTCTCTCACACACACACACACACACACACACACACACACACATGCACACATACCATATCACCAAAAGGGCGGAGTTATGGTTCAAACTCTTAGACAATACACTGACTCCACAGCCTGTTTGTTTGCTCTCCTGTGTTAATGGTCTGAGGTTGCTAAGCTGAGCTGCTCACAGGACTCTCGTCCTCTGGCTTCCAGCTCAGTGTTCTTAACCTCCAGCAACTATCTAGTGCAAAGGAGCAAAATCCTCTTTTATGTCTGTTTTTTCTTATATTTGTGTTCAGGAGAAACAGAGACCATCTCAAAGGAAAGCTACCATAAAGATTTGGAGATCAGCAAATGAAAGGAAATTACATGGGCAGAATACACAGTGTTAGGAATGAGAATATAGTAGAGAATTTCAGCTTTCTTTTAAGTCAACAGAAGAGCAGCTGTGATCACTGAGTAAACATTGCGAGTGGAGTATATAGAATCCCCAAATGTTAAAATAGAATTGTCCTCTTGTTTCGCAGCTCTAGATCACTTTTTTCCCCTCACTCTCCCCACCAATCCCACCCCCAGATAAAACCGGTGCACATTAAACTCTTGGTCTCCCAATAGTTGAGGGATGATACCAGAGGAAAATAGAATTTAGGAATTTATTACAAACTCAATACATAAAGCTTAATAATTGCAATGTCTAGTGAAACTAAATGCTTCTTTTAAACTCAGTTATTCCTAGGTTTCAAAAACAAATGAGGCACTTTAAGAAGTAAAAATAAAACATATTGCATATTTATAAAACAGAACTGTAAAATATCTATTCAGCGCGTGTGTGTGTGTGTGTGTGTGTGTGTGTGTATGAAAGAGAGAGAGAGAGAGAGAGAGAGAGAGAGAGAGAGAGAGAGAGACTAGGTACTATAATTTTAATTGCTTGTAATCTAACTTGCCTTTTTGTTCCTTTTTCTTTCTTTCTGTTCTCTTTTTGTATCGGTTAATCTGTTGGTCACATTTTCAGCTTTTCTTTGCTTCTGGTTTCATTTTCAGATGAAAAAATGCTAGGCACACAGTGCTCCTGTCTGGTTGCCATGGCGACCACAGCCTATTATCTTGCCTTGTCATTCATCAAGAAAGAATTACACTTGACAGAGGAAGAAGAAAATGCCTGCAGTCTGCAGAATAGAAGGAAAAAAAGGTTTTCTTTTCTTCTATGTATGTAAAAGATCTTTAATACCAATTTAGTTACATGTTTTATTTAGCATTATTTATTACTTGTAACAACAATAATTGATACCTGTAAAAATATAACCCCTCCCCCAAAAGAATTTAACTTGCAATTTGTTCATTTGCCTTGCTTTCCCATTTCAAATCTATACCTAGTGTTGCACCTTCGCCTCTGTACCACAAACATTGCTTCCATTCCAGTAACAGGAACAGGCAAAAGATTATACTCCTTATAGAGGATGATTATTTTAAAGGCAGTTAAATGAACCACTTCTTTCTAAAATTGTGTTTTATCATTAACAGTTCTTTTGCCCTGCTATTCTTAAAACTAATTAGTGTGATATATAATCAATAATTGAATATAACTTTTGATTAAATGACTTCTCCAAGTGTGCAATGCCTATGAAATATAGCGTTAACAAATAATACAAAAATATGGCTATCTTTCCATCGGATAATTGAATATAAAGTCATGATTGCTCTTTGTACCACCCAAGATCTATTGTTCTTCAAAGGAGGGAAAAGATAATTACTTGTTCTTTGACTATTCCTCATCATGACCATTCGAATTAATTCAAATTATATTAGAAAATAAGTGGTCTAATAAATTTTATATGTTTACACTCCAAATTTTTAAATTATTTTTTAAAAATCTGATATCATCCACCTCATTATTCCACTCTTGAAATCTCTGTATCTGGTAGGCCATTTTGAATGACTTTACTCTGCTTATTATTTTGCTTAGCTCTTCTTGAATTGTTTGATTTCCTTCTTCAGGTGGAGAAAGTAGTTGTAAAATAGAAAGTATTTTAAGTTGTGATCTTCTGAACTTGAATTTCGAATATCTGCTTGATCTTTTGTCTCAGTGATCAGAGAGAAGTTGAATAATAATGACACTTCATTTCGATTTGGTAAAAGATCAGCGCTAAGCATAACCAGTGTTTGTTGCAATTAAGCCATTCCACCTTGAGTATAATTGGGCAACTAGGTTGAGCATAAGGAACTTCTGAAGTTCAAGTTCTATTCTGTCTGAAGACAACTTCTCTACTAGATGTCAAACTTCACTAGCACTCAAGGAGACACTGAAATCATATTTTTACGTTTTTACACTGAAATCATATTTTTATATTGTAACAGAAAGTTGAATAATTATCTGGCCAGTTTTCGTTTTGAGATGGTTCAGATTCTTACCTTCTCACCACTTCCTTAATTATCTGGATAATTCTGGAAAGAGGGGGTTTGGGGGTGGAGAGGAATAATTCTAAAATAATTAAATAATTACAGCTGTCAGGAAGTCTGTCTTGGATTTTATTACTACATAATAACAAAATCTCTTGATTTTTATTACATCTAAGATAAATTCTATTAATGCATACTTCCCATCATCCTTTATACACCCTAGTCATGTAAAAATGTAGATACGATAGAACATTTTTCTTTAATACTGACATTTGGGGGAGCAAAAAGAAAAGGAGAAAAGACATATTAAGTTTAGAATTATGGCTTTTTCTATTGGTTCTAAACTTTTACTTTAGTGTTGTAGCAACACCACTGTTCATTTCCTGTTAAACTTCAAGCTTACTTTACCTTTTGATTTTCAAATGTCCCTTAGGCTAATGTTTTCACTGAAGAATGAAAATGAACAGGCAGAAACAATTAAGCGAATAGATACAGTGAAAACAAACACCACACTGCACTTTCACAGAAATGAAAGTGTATGAAAAAATTCTGCTTGGAATTTGATCCTATAGCAGCAAAGTTTTTGCCTCTTGTCATTTTTCTTTTGCCCACCCCAATGCACATCACTTCCCTTTATGGGCAGAAAAAAAGATCTAGGCACACAAAAGAAATCCTAAATACTCACAGGCATGAGAAATATTTTATCTGCTTGTTACTGGTACAGGGTAATGTCCAAGAAAAAAATTCATCTAGATATTCTAAACTGGAAATGTCTCCCAAAGCCTGTTAAATGTTCACATATGTCTTTATGAAATTTGTAATAATGGACTATTTATACACTTCAAATTAAGGGCATGACTATCATTAAAAAGGATCAATTTAATTTAAAAGTAGAAAATTATAAAATCAGAATTGTAACCTACAAGAAAAAGTGTGTTTTTTGTTTTTAGAAAAAAATAATCTATGACTCTTTATATAAAAAGAATAAATCAACAGCCAAAAGTGAGCTTTAAAAAGTCTTCTAAGTTCTATCAGGCATTAGCAAGGAAGTAAATTAACTCTACCCCAAACAAATCTACCATCACATGTTTATAACATTTTTGTCACTCTATGAAATCTTTATCTTTGTTTTTTTTTTTTTTTTTTTTTTTTTTTTTGCACCAAACAATTATTTTACATGGATTTTTTTTGGATTTACTTTGTTAAAACAGAACTAAATCATACATTGTAAAACATAAGAGACTGATTATAATTTAGAACATAAGGTACTGAGAATGAGGTACCATTTTATGCATTTTAGAAAACTCTATATTATTATCTGGCATAAGAGTTATATGATAGGCTCAAGGTTGGTTCTTGTTTAAATTCAAACTCTATTTCTAATATAGTATGCAATGAGAAATTACCTCATGAGAGGATCAGAACACAAAAGCAAAGTTTAAATCTTATGGATATCCATTATAAAGTAAAACAATACCTCAGTAACGATTTTGGAAGTTGGGGAACATCCATAAGATTATATTGAGTGGAAGGCATGGTTTTCTTTTTATTGCATTCATCCCTTACTATTTTCCCAATAAAACACCTCTCATAAACTAGAGACTTTGTATTTTTGTTGTTATGGGGAATTTTTTAATACCAGTGTAATAGTTTTACTCTGTAGTCCTGAAGATTTGAAGACAGCTGCTAGTAAATATAAAACCAGTATACAGTAGCATTACAATTGACTTTTTATTTGAAATTCCAGGGTGAGGTAAATTTGTTACCCTAACAAGTGACTGGTTACATGGAAATTGACTTCACATAATAAGGAACATTTCCTTGGAAAAGAAGGTAATTTATATTGGTGAAAACATTAAACATCAACCCATTTCCTCTCCTTCATTACTGATAAAAATGATAACACACCAAAACACCCACCTATGTGATATCTAGACATTACAACTCTCCAGTAAACCATTCTTTTTCCAGGTGTCATAATACCAGTCCTGGAGCAATTACTAAAGCATTAATGGAATTTCAGCTCTCCATAGAAGTCATAAATGGACATTTTAAAAAATCTTATCTACAGTTCTCTGTCACTAGCATCATTTGAACTAAGCAGATTAAGATCACCTGATGACATCTTGCTCATTTTCATGACACAAATAAAGGTAAATCTAAAATATTTATGGGTATATTTACATGTTTTTAAATTCAATATTAACTGAAGGAAACTGGACTCTGGGTGGTAATCACACAATAGAATAGATAGATGTCAAATTATAATGTATACCTGAAAATTGTATAATTATATTAACCAGTGTTACCCCAATAAACTTAAAAAAATAAAAATAAATTCAATATTATTTTAAAATCATATCGTTGTATTTTTTAAATGTCAAAATGACCTTACAGAAAGAAAAATATGGGCAATAGTGGCAGTAGGGAAATATATATATAATTTATATATATTTTGTTTATATATATATAAATTACAATGTCTTTAGTTTATACACACACACACACACACACACACACATTATTGAGATGGCTAGTTACCACTAATCTTAAAGCTAGTTACCACTAAAATTTGGGATTCTCCTTTTCTGAAGTTTTCTAACAGCCTCCCCAAAGATATGTCCACCCAGAACGTGTGGATGTGGCTTTATTTGCAAAAATTGTCTTTGAAGATATAATTAAGCTAAGGTTCTGAAGAGGAGATCATCCTGGATAAGAGTGGGCTCTAAGTCCAATGAAAAGCTTTCTTGTAAGAGAAAAGAAGGGGAGAAAGACATTGAGACACAAAGAGGGGAATGTCATGTGAAGACAGAGGCAGAGATTGGAGTGATGAATCTACGAGGCAATAAATACCAAGTATTGCAAAGTAGCTGGCAGAAGCTACGAGGTAGTCATGGAATGAATTATTCGTCAGAGTCTCTGGAAGAAGGCAACCTGGCCAACACCTTGATTCTGGTAGACTTCTGGCTTCCATAATTGTGAGAGAATACATTTCTGTTGTTTTAAATCACTCAAATTGTAGTAATTTGTCACAATAATTCTAGGAAACTAACACAAGGTCATTGAACAATTAAAGGGAACATTTTAGCACACAGAATACAAGGGAGGATTGAATGACTAAGCTGGTAGAAGGTCAAGTGTGCAACTGGACTTCATGAACAACCAAACTTCAGGGTCCAAGTTATATGAGAACTCTCCATCTTCCCTTTGTGCTTCATGGTCTTACATTGGCACTGGCTTTTTTCACCTGGCAAACATTGCCGCTAACATCTCTCGAGTTTTCCATTTCATGGCTGCAGTGATCTCAGGCAAATTCTCTTTTGTATTTCCAAATCCTATGGAAGGATTCTCCTTTCTCCTTTCCTAATTTGGGCCATGACTTTCCCTGAACTAATTAACCAGTCTAAGCTGACAAGATCTTATAAAACATGATAATACCTGAGGAAACATATAATACAATAACTTATAACATAATAATACCTGAAATGTTCATTATATGGGCTCTTTTCTTATCTGTCTGTGATGCTATCACCATTTTTCTTAAGCACAACAGTGTGGTATTTGTAAAAAACATCTCCTCTATGGATAAGGTCTAGAGGCAACTCTAGGTACTGCTATTTACTGGAGGTGTGATGTTAGTAATCATTTGACCTTTCTGAGTTCTGTGTCTTCTTTTGAAAATGAAGATAGATTCCTGTACATATATAAGGACCTCAATCATGTTTGTTAATGATGATTTTTAGAACTATAGAACTTGAATGAGTCTTAAAGAAAGACAATGTTAATCAATTCATTTTTGTAAATGAAATTGCAGGTGTTAATTGGTAAGAAAACCAGGGCGAGAATTTAAGTTACTTAAATACCACATTAGTGTTTCTTTGTCATTTTATAGGATGTCTCCCCATCCCCGTGGATATAAAATAAGGTGCCATTCAACTAAATAAAAAAGCATCTCTCTTAAAATGGACACTAATATTAGGGTTTAGTTTAGATAGTAACACAGAGGGTAAAGATGTCAATAAAAAAAGGTGCAAAGAAGTGGGTTAGGAACTAAGATGTGAGAGATACAGCCAAGGTACTTGTAAAATTCTGCCCTCCCATAAGCCTATAGAATGTAATTATTTTGAAACAGCTTTCAAATAGCAAAGAAATAAGCCATGACACAATCAGAACCCTCTAATTTTTAAGCCATGTTGTTTATATCCCTCTATTCCTTGTTTATTTTCCTTTTGTCATCCATTATTGTATAATGAAAACATTTTGAAGAACCCATTTGCCTCAGTTTTGCAATGAGAAAATCAAGAAAAAAGTTTTACTTTCTTTGTCTATGCCTTGGTTTTGAAGCTTGGTTTTTAAGCTTATAACAATTAGATACTCATGCCTATACTTTAACATTTTTATTAGATAAACTACATTTTTAGTTTGCTCTAGGCCAGAAAGATCTACTATAAAGATACTATAATCATAATCAATGAGACCTGTGTATACTATTACATATGCATACACAAATGTACATTCACAAACACATGACTTGTAATATGTGGCATTCACATAGCGTGCTTTTTAAAGGCCTTGTTCTGTAAGAAATATTGTTTAAAATAACTATTCTGAGCACAATAATATTACCTGTATTTCTTAGTAATATACATTCTTAGTTATCTGTAGGAATATTTCAAAGTTTTCTTTAACATAGGACTTTATGAATATGGTAGAAGGATTACTGGAAAATGGTGGAACGTTGCCTTGTTATGAAGACAGTATTTACTTATACACAGTTTATTGTATATCCAACAAATTATGAATAATTAAATCTATGAATCAGTTAATTTAATTTCAACCCTCTCTCAATTTTGATGAGACAAACATTAACCAAGGAATTCTATCACTATTTGATCCAGTCTGAAACATATTCTGCTTTTGTCATTCATTTTCTTCCTCACCGTTCCTTGCTATTCTTACATTATGACAGTGTTTGCTAGAATGGCTCTTTTGTTAGAGCACTTTAGATAAGTCCTAGTCTTTAGGTCTGCAATTCCTCAATGCTTGAATTTTATAAATACATGATTATTTTATTTCTAAGGAATTTACTTTCTTACAATGGACTTTGAAAAATGTAAACTGTAATGCTTGGGATATTTTAGCACATAACTGACAAAATTAATTGGCTTATAGTCTATTGGGTAAAATAAAAAAAATTGAGTGCAGTAAACTATGAGGAAAAGAGAAAAACAGAATAACGGTAATAAGGTATGTTAGCAGAAACAGAGGTACAGGCTGCAGTTTAAAATAGGTTTGATAAAAGGAGTCTCATTAATGCAACTTTTGAGCAAAGACTTTAGGTATAAGAGGAAGTTAGACATGTGAACACATGGGTAAGAGTATTTCAGGCAGATAGAACAACCACTGCAAAGGCCCAAAGGAAAGCAAGTATTTTGCTTGTGGTGGTAAACAGAGTTACGCCTTAGAGGTATTAGGTGGTCCATTTTCTAATACATGGAACCTGTGAATATTATCTTGCATGGCAAAAGGGACTTTGTAGATGTGATTAAGTTTAGGATCTTGTGATGGAGAGATTATACAGGTGGGTCTAGTGTAATAACAAGTGCCCCTATAAGTCAAAAAAGGAGGCAGGAAATGTGTGATAGAAAGCAATAGTTGAAATAATATGATTGCTAGTTTTGAAGATGGAAAGACAGTATGAGCCTAGGAATGTGGGAAACATCAAGAAGCTGGAAAAGGTAAGTAGATGGCTTCTCTCCTAGAGCTTTCCGAAGGAGCACAGCCATGCTAACACCTTATTTTTAGCTTATTGAGACCCATTTTGAATTTCTTACCTCTGATCTGTGTATAATAAATTTTTGTTGTTTTAAGCCAACTAATAAACTAATAAACTACTTCAAGAAATAGTATATTCATTCATTTATTCAGATAATTTTCAGGTAATATTATTTTGTGTATACAAAACAGCCAATCACTGAGTGAGAAGATTCAAGGTTAAAACCCACAACTCTTACTGCGAGAGCTATTATCTCAAAGCAATGATAAATAATTTCTACAAAATGTGGCAAAAACTATGACAAAGCTGAGTACATAATGCTGTGAGAGCACATATTAGGGGCATTTAATCAGACTGAGAAGTAAATATTAGTGAGGAAGACTTCCTGAAGGAAGTGATATTTTAACTAAAATTTAAAAGATTAGTAGAAATTAATCTGGCAAAAACAGGGTAAGAGAACATCATAGAAATAAATAATGTTGAATTTAGAAGGCCATAAGAAAACATCTCACATCCAGGAGACTGTGAGTTGTTTGCTACTCACTGCAAAGTAAAATGAAATACAAGAGAAACTAAGGGCCAACATACTCATAAGGTGTAGACTTTAAACAAACAAGCGTGTTAATATTAATCTAATGTTATTATTTTTTAAAATAAGTATCATTTATCTATCAGAAAATGTACAGATTTTAGGTGTACAGTCTGATTAGATTTGGTCCTCGAATTCACTTGTATAACCCATACCCCAACAAGGTAGTTAATTTGGCTGCAATGTGAAATAGGCATTCCTAAAAATTACCATTACCAAGCAAAATCATGCAATAAACATTACAAGTCTTAACACATACATGCACAAAAAAAATGAGACTGGGGAAAACATTAAAACATTTTGTCAGTGACACATAAAAATAAATAGGAGCCTAATATAAAAACAGTAGAGCAGTTTTAAACATGTTTGGTGATTAAGAAGTTCATAAATGCTATAGTAAATATGGATCTTCACCCTGACAAAGACCTGAAGTTTGCTTGTAGAAGTGGGCATCAGAAGGTTTCCAGTTTGTGAGTTATTATGAAGTTAAGGAAGAAGGCTTACCTGAAATGAGACAAAAATATGCAATACCCAAAGTAGATGGTTGTAGTTCATAATACATAGGATGAACTGAAGTAGTTACTGGACGTTTAAGATGTGTTCCTGTGTGTGAGATTTCTGTTTTCTTATGCAGCTCGATTCAGCTGGATGCAATTTTCTGCATTCACATAAGTTTCTTGCAGACAGAATCACACATAGCAATTGAAAAGTCCACATTGTGCTCAAATTTCTCCTAATATGTCAATTGTACTGGAAATTTTTTCATTTTCAAAACTATTCAGTTAGTTATAGCAGAACTAACTGAATAGAACAATTCTATCACCTACAAAGGATCCCTCACACTTCTGCCCAATTAATTAACAACTCCCACTCCCAGAGGCGAACACTGTTCTGTTTTTCTATCACCATAGATTAGTTTTGACTCTTCTTAACTTAATATACTTGAAATTATGCAATTTGTGTAGATTGGGTCCTGGCTTCTTTTATTCAAATGTCTTTGAGGTACATTCATGTTGCTGCTTTCCTCAATAGTTCATTCCTTTATGGCTGAGTAATATTATATTATATAGATATACAATAAGTGGTTTTTCCATTTTCCTATTAGTGCTCATTATGGTTGTTACTAGCTTTTGGCTATGATGTATTTTGTTCATATCTGTTTGTGTAGATTAGTTTTAATTTCTCTTAAATAAATACACAGAAATGAAATTGCTTGGTCATAGGTTAAGTATATGTTTAATTTTGTGATAAATGGTCAAACTAATTTTAGAAGTAGTTGTAGCATTTTGTGCTTCCATAAGTAATGCATGAAAATTTCAGTTACTCCACATCCTCAGCAACATTTGATGTGGTTAGTCTTTTAGTCATTCTACTGAGTGCATAGTGGTATCTCATTGTGAATTAAATTTGCATTTCCCTGATGACTAATAATACCGAGCACTTTTTCAAGTGTCAACTGGCCATTCATATAGTTTTGTTTGTGTAGTTCCTTATACTCATTTTGTTAATTGTTTGTATTATTATTATTGAGTTGAAGGAGTTGCTTATATATTCTGAAAACAAATCTTTTGTCATAAATATGTGATATATATGACATATATGGCACACATAGATGATAGATAGATAGATGATAGACAGATGATAGATAGATATTTAAATTGATGTCCAATGTATTAGTTTCTTAATACTTAGTCCTTTTGGTGTTATAGCTAAGAAATATTTGTTTATCACCACATTATTAACATATTTTTCTGTTTTCTTCTAGAAGATCTAGAATTGTGGAGTTACAGGTTTTTCTAGGTTTAGGTCTATAACCAATCTCAAATTAACTTTTGTGTATAGTTTGAAAAGGAGTTTCAATTTCTCCATCTTCCTCCATACACATAGCCAGTACTGTTACATGATTTGTTGAAAATAATTTTCTTTCAAAAATTAATATATCATGTATGTGTGGCTATATTTTCTACCCTCACTTTTGTTCAATTAATCTATTATTTAAACATATTTAAACCAATACCACAGTGTCTTAATTTCTATATCTTCATAATAGTAATTAAACGCAGGCATTATAAGCCTCCCAAATATGTTATTCTTTTCAAAATTATTATGGCTATTCCAAGTCCTTGCATTTATAAATACATTATAGAATCAGCTTATCAGTTTCCATTTTTAAAAATCTGATGGGCTTTTAATATTGAGATTATGTAATCTGTAGAATGATTTAAGGACAGTCAGCTTAACAACATCGAGCCTTCTATTCCATGAACATGGTATATCTCTCTATCTACCTGGTCTTCCTTAATTTATCTCAACAATGTTTTATAATTTCCTGTCCAGGACTCAAATTTTTTGTTAAATTATTTCTAAACATTTCATGTTTTTGTTGATATTGTAAATGATATATTTATGGTTAATTTTTTATTTTTTAATTGCTAATGTATAGAAATACAATTCACTTTTATATATAAACATTAAATTCTGTAATAACTAAGTTCATTTATTAGCCCTAGTAGGTATTTTTTGGTAGATTCCTTAGTATTTTCTACATATATCATGTCATCTATAGTTCAAGACAGATTTGCTTCTTTTTTTTTTTTTGAGTCCTTATGCCTTTTATTTGTTTATATTTTCTTACTGTATTGGCTAGGACATAAGGATGAATAAAAGTGGTCGGAGTAGATACTCATGCTTGGTTTCATATCTCAGGTGAAAAGCATTTAACATTTTACAATTAAATAAATATATTGTTAACTATATTAGAAAAAATAAATGGCCTTTTTAAGGTGGAGAAAACTTTTTTCCATTTCAAATTTTCTGGTAGTAACTTTAATAATAATAACTATAATTATAATTATTATTATTGTTATTTTTACTGGATGTTGAATTTAGTTAAATCATTCAATCAAATGTTTTTTTTTCTTCAAATAAAGAAATAATCATAACGTATTCACATTTTTATGTATTGTTAGATTAGGGTTGCTAGTAATTTCTTAAGGAATTTTATATCTATGCTAATGAGAGGTATTAATCTACAATTTTCTTTTTCTGTAATATATTCAAGTGGTTTCGATATCAGGGTAACAGAGGCCTCATAAAGGAAATTGAGAAGTGTTCCGTTCTCTTATATTCTTGAAAAACTTTGTATTTTTTTCTTAATCGTTTATAGAAAGCCATCTGAGTTTAGAGTTTTCTTTGTGGGAACATTTTAAAATTAAAATTATGAATTTATTTCTTAATGGATATGAAGCTATTCTGACTTTTCATTTTTTTCTGTCAAATTTATCCTCATAAACGTGTTTATAATATTCATCTTAAGCTTGAATGTTCTATATTAATATCTATTCTTTCATTTGTAATATTGATAATTTCTATTTTCTTTTTCTTGTTTAGTATAGTTATTTTATTAATATTTTTTATAAATCAATTGTGTTTTTATTATTTTTTTTTATTATTTGCCAGTTTTCTATTTAATTGACTTCTGTTTTTAACCTTATTATTTCTTTCTGAATTCTTCTTACTTTTGGTTCATTTTTCTGTATGATTTTTCTAGCTTCTTACAGTGGAATTTGCAATCACTGCTTTTAAACCATTCTTATCTTCTACCATAAACATTTAAAACCATAAATTTCTTTATAAGTGCTGCTTTAATTTTATTTTATAAATTTGATATGTCATGTTTTTATTTTATTTAGTTCAAAATATTTCTAATTTCTTTTTAATTTTGTCTTTGACTTGTTGTTTTATAAGAAGTATTCTGATTTATTTAGAATATTAGAAGATTTTCCAAGTGCCATTTTGTTATTGATTTCTAATTTAATCCTGTTGTGGTCATAAAACATACTCTAGATGATTTAAGTTACTTTAAATTTATTGGGACTGTCTTATGGCTTAGCATAGAGATTATCTTGGTGATGTATTATGGTCACTTTACAAGAATGTGTGTTTTTCAATTGTTAGGAGTAGTGATTTGTACATATAAATCAGATTATATTGGTCGATAAGATAGTTCAATTCTTCTATACGCTTTTGCATCTTCACTCCATTTGGAAGCTATGAATAAGGAAAAGTTTTTTTTTTAAGGGTTGTTTTACTTTAATCCTCTACCTGTGATGGATATAGTCTAGACATACTTTTATATTTTTTATTTAACTACTATGATACAGAGAATATCTTTAAACAATAGTTTTCCATTAATTTTCATCTTTGTTTTTAGAAGCTTTCCAATGGCACTACAAAATGTAATGACTATCACCAGTATTTGTGGATCCTTCATGTACGATGTAAGGTGACCAACTCTCCTGCTGATTTGCTTGAGAATGAGAGGTTTCCAGGGATATGGGACTTACAGTGTTAAAACTGGGAAAGTTTGAGCAAATCAGGACAGTTAGTCACCAACGATAAGGGATACTGACTTACAATGGCTAATACAGGTGCAGCTAATATTGAGGATTTAAATGTCAGGCATGATGCTAAGCAATTAACTTTTGTTCTTTTATTTAAACCTCATGACAAACCTTTGAAATATGTATTCAATTTCATCTCTTTTATAGATGAGGAAACTGTAGCTTAGTCAGATGGTGTAAAGCTTCGCTTTAAGTAAAACATAACATATTGACTATACTAGATTTTCTTTTAAATCATGTTTTCTTATGTCCTAAGTTCTTATTATAATATTATTCAGTCAATTTCATTTTATTGTAAGTTTGATAGGTGAATGAATAAAAAGGTAGTCATTAAATTAAAGAGAATTGTTTCAGCTTAGTTCAGGAGGACCATCCACTGGAACAATGTACCTTATCTCCAGTGGAATGGACTCTGTTCTTTTAATATTAAGATAAATAGTGGTAAAGTCAACTAGCTGTTTTTAACAACTTGAGGCCAATTCACCTTGGTGTAGAAGAACCAAAATTGAAGCTTACATTCACTATACATTTTACTGTGTTTATTGTGCTTCACTTTTTTTGAGGGGCAAAGGAAAAAAAGACTTAATTTAGTTGAAGTGTGGAGGAAAGGGGAGTATTTGAAATACTGCATGAGAGAAGAGTGAAATTCCAGAGAGAGTAAAAGCAGGAAGTGGCTGAAACAGCTGCCTTACTGGAGTGACAGTGATGCAAGTAGCAAAGGCTCCTCTATTATCTCTTCAAGGCCCAGCAGTCTGAATGCTGTGGTCTGGCTCCTCCTCTCTTCCATCCACCCTTGAGCTCTAGCAGAGTCTAATACTCCATCTTAATGAATGTCTAAAGGTATTTAGGCTAATATTATATCAATAATATATTAACCAGAGTTAAATACTAGATTATTAGGATTGATGAAGGAAATGTTTAAATCCATTGAAAGAGACAGGGTTTCTCACCCTGAGGCCTATTAGAGATTCTGATCCAAATCCTTAAAGATGCATCCTGCTTCCATCCGGGCTGTCAGATCAGTATAAAAGCAAATAAATGAACTTGGGAAAACATGTTATCTGTCCCCTCTATTCTTTTGAAGCAACCAGGAGCCCAAATATTCAGATTCAGGTGGCCAATATGTTTTAGATGGACTATAAAAAATAAGAAAGGAATGAATGGATAAACAATGTGGTATGTACATGCAATGGAATATTATTCAGCCTTAGAAAGGAAATTCTGACACAAACCTTAGCATGGATGAACCTTAAGAATATTATGCTAGTAAAATAATCCAGTCACAAAAATGTAAATACTGTATGATTCCACTCATGTGAATACCTAAAGAAGTCAAATTTATACAGACAGAAAGAAGAGTGGTGGTTGCCAGGGGTTGGTGGAGGGGAGAATGGGGAGTTGTTAAATGGTTGCAGAATTTCAGTTTTTGAAACAAATTTGTGAGATAGGTAGTGAGTGGTGTTGATTGTACAACAGGGATATACTTAATATCACTGAACTGTACAATTAAAAATAGTTTAGATGGCAAATTTTATGTTATGTGTACTTTACTACAATTTTTTTTTAAAAAAAGAAATCTTTAAACCTTTCAATATGCACAATTTTTGCACCATTTAAGGAGTCCCAATATTGTCTTTGTTCTGATAATAGCTCTTAGTAGGCAGTTCAATTAGTCCCTGACTTGACTGTTCTTTGGGTTCCTCATCCAAAAGTACTTATTATGTAGGTGATTCATTGAAAGTGAAATTGGACTTTATTTTAAAGGCCAACTGAATAAAACATTTTTTTCTTCTTTTTCTGCTGCCTTACTCCCCAAAAATAAAGAAAGAAAATGTCATTATGAAGTCAGGATTTGGCATAGTTCTGCTACCATTCCAACTTCCCCTGCAGTACTTAGTGACCATAGTAAGGAGAGGAAAATGCCCAGTGTGACTGAAGGGCTGAGCTGATGAGGGCAGAAAACTGTGCTAAGGCTCACAGTACAAATGTCTCCACTGATCAGGATACCTTACCAAACAGCTTCTACTCCCTAAGGAGATACCTGGGAAAGTTGTGATTCCCCCAGAATGCCTGACTTCATTCTCAGGCCCCTCACATATGGCAGAGTAGTGTATCCTCTTCCCAACTGTCTCCTCATTTGAAATCAATCACTGAGGTCACTCATGGAGTCACCAAAGCAGAGTGGTTAAATGCTCTGGAGCCAGGAAGACCTGGTTTTGAATTACTGTTCTGCTATTCACTAGCCATGTGTCTTTGGTTGCATGACCAAGCCTCTCAAACCTTAATATTTTTAGTGTAAAATGGAAATTATAATAATCTCCAAAAGTTACCAGGATGGTATCACAAATGCCTAGTGTACCTAGTCTGTAAAAAGAGTTCAATACATGTTAACATTTATTGAGATTATGTCCAGAATAGGAAAAGGTGGGCAGAGAATATTTTTAGTCATGGTACAAGACTCCACATAAAAAAAAAAAAAAAACATCCTGTATATCCGTCATCCAAATTATTTTATTGATAATCCTTAAACACATATGTGATCACTCACTGTGTTTTTGGTCAATCTCTGTAACTCCTTAACAATGCTTTATTCCTTAATTCTTTCTTCACCGCTAAACAAATTCTTTTGTGTTTCCTTCTCTTTACCTCTTAAAAAGGTCATGGAAGGTTGTGATGAATCATAGCAGTCTGGCTTGAGAATTGGGCAACAAAAAAATTTCAAATATTCTTCATCCCCAGATGATGATGGTAGTAAATTATTTATACAGTCTAATGAGGAATTCGAGAGCATTCGTAGCTAAATAACACATTTTCTTCAAATGACACAAAGAACATCTGAAAAAGATATCACAGTGATCTCACTTTGCCAGATGGGAAACCAAGGCTCAGGAATGCAAAAGGACTGAACCAAGTTGAACAAGCAATGTAGATTCAGATGTTAAAATGTTTCTATCTGGGTTCAAGACTAAATAGTAAATCCCCACTCACTCCTTCTCATACCCCTATTGCCTGTAGGATAAATTGCATTGTCATTAAGAGAAATGCATAGGTATAATAAAAGCACAATCATATGAGGACACATCATTAACCCAGATGCTGGCAGTACACAAGCTCAAATGGAGCAATAAGAGCAGAAGCCAAATGTGAGCAAAAGCTAGTACTTGATGTGTGTTTCCTAACCTGGCAAACAAGGCTTTTCATAATCTGACCTCAGCTTCATTTGCCATGTTTAGCTTTCTATACTCCCACTCGGAAACTGAAACTCTATGTAATATTTATACTAAACTCTCTCCAAACTCCCAGTATTTCGTACCTGCCTGACTTTGCACATTCTTACTCTCTAGTACTCTTTACTTACTGACTTACTTCTTATCCTTTGGTCTTTTGTATGAGCATCAATACTTCTGGGAATACCACTCAGCTTTCCTCACCCCAACCCTGCCCTGTTTAGGTTAGATGCCTTTCCTCTGTGTTCCAAGGATATCCTGCACATTTTCTGTCATAGTATCTCATACTGCATTAATATGACCTGCAACCTTGCACATTGTCTTTACAAGACACAGCACTCCTTTAGAGAGGGATTGTAACTCTGGATCTTAAGTGCCCACTACATACTAGGCCTTCCATTAAAGGAGTCAATACTATTTTTAACTCACCAAAATGCAAGAACTTCTCCCTTTATTTCATTTTCTTTCACTAATAGATAATATTTTCCTCCCCTCTATATAGTAAGGGTATATAACAGACTTTTTACATGGCATCAGTATGTCTTACTTATATTTTTAAAAGAATGACAAACTGCTGGATACAAAAGGATATTCAGAGGTCGTTTTGTCCACTCCCATCAGCACCAATGTGAATTTTCTGAAAATTTAAAAATAATTTGGTAATGAAAAGACACAAAACCTAGAGGTCAATGTTAGAAATAAAGTCATGTTAAGCTTCACATGGGTTCAAATGATATGTTCATATAAGTTTTATTTTCAAGAATTAAAAATAAAACTTGCTATCTCTTCATGTTGAAACATGAAAGTACATAGAAACTAATGTAATTCATATGCCTATGATTCATATACTGTCTTTTCATCAAAATGCTTAGTTTATGGGAGTGTACTTGAAGCCTGTTAAAGCTTCCTTTTCTTGACAAGAAAGTTTGTTTTTTGGGAGGTAGCTGACATCCTAAAATTCCAGTACTTACAGAGAAATTTGAAACTTCTCAAGTCAAAGAGGCTTATAAGTTGGGCCCAAAACTTTCACCTAGTACAGTTTAATAATCTGGGGCAGGGGAGGAGCAGGAAAGTAAAACTATTATAGATGAAATAGGTCACTGGCTATCTGAGAGAATTTCCCAAGAGATCAGTGATCACCATAAGAACATCTAAGCTTTTTACAATTTGTCATACATGCTTAATTGGCTTCAGATTTATGGCATAAGGCTAATTCTAAAAATGGTCAAAGGCCTTTGAAAAGAAATTGTAATCATTTTAAAAAGTGGTGAGAATGGATCAGTTCAAATTATGAATTATATTATTACCTACGTAAAAATCTCATACTTGACTTTTAATGCCTTAAAGTGCCTCTATACAAAGAGATGCTGAGGTCTTTTTGTTGTTGTTGTTGCTTCTTTATGTGATAGAGTTCAAGATCAAGAATGCTAAAATCAAATCTTCAAATAAGAGCATCAATCAGAAGTTAATGCCTGACTACTAACTATGACTGAAACAAAACAAAACAACAAACCCAGATATTAGAATCTAGGATAAGGCTGATATCTCCAAATAAACATGATGTCCAGAACTGAGGGCTGACTAAATCAGGAGTAGCAGAGGTCAGAATCATGCTGAGGAGAGAAAGTCTGGCAGTTCATAATCTTGGACTGAACTAATGGGAATTAAATAGACTCAGATCAATTAGAATTATAGAGTAGGACTCTAGAAATCTAAAAACCCATCTAACTCTCAGATCATTCAATTTCTGCCTCATGGTGCTCCAACCTGTGCTTGAAGGCTTCTGGATTTAAAACACCCTTTTCCTCAACTTGCGCATTGTATAGATGACTCTTAATTTTAGAAGATGTTTCCTTGTATTGAATCAGTATTTATCTCAATGTTTTTTCCATGTATGATTTTCTTTGAGATATGCACAATAAACTTAATTATTTTATCCCATATAGTTCTGTTAGTTTTAGAACTTCATTATTGAGATCTTGATTCTTCTTTTCTCTAGGTCGAAGCTTCTCAGATTTTTCTACTTTTCTTCATATGATATGCTTCAAAGCTCTTCAAAACAACTTTCTTGTTTTTTTTTTTTATCTAAAAATCCTTCTCTTTGTCACACTTTTCCTTAAGTGGGTTGATTAGAATGAATGTATGTACCTCTTCATGTTTAGACATTGAAAAATCTATGATGGAGTCATATTATCTATAAAAAGAAGAGTAGACACATTTTCTTTTGTGAGCTCTCTCCCTCAGTAGTCAACATATGTAATTTTTATGTGTTTATCACACCTAAGTAAAATGTTTGTAGGAATCCATTTACTGGAAAATTCTCTTCTTATTTCTTTCAAATTTTTACAGAATGAAAGTTATTGCCTCGGACCACATTTAAACTTTAACATCAATTGCTTGCCACATAATTCAAGGACAAATAAAGGGACTCTGTACATCATTCAAAAGCAAAATGAAACATTATTGTTCTATGTGAGTATAAGTGGAAAATAACAGAAAATTAAAGTAGAATTAGTGAAAGGAAAAAAAAGTCTTATTGGTTTATTTTTCTACAGAGAAATCCAGATTGGGTAGAAATAGGGTTTGTCTGAAAGGACCTTGGGTATATATACACACATAGAATTAATCAAGAAGAGAATGTACAATTGTATCGATATGTTGTTAATTTTATGATTATTTATTGAGCTTTATTTATCTATGCAACATAGAACAGTCCATAAGTTCCATGGGAAAGGTTTGAATGACATCAATTATAGCAGAAAAAAGATAGTCATCTGATCATAATAACTGTGTTTAAACAGAACTGAACAGCCATTAGTGATATTATCATCAATGATTTATTTGGGAAGCATAGTAAAGGAACTTTCACCCTCATGGAATATATTTACTTTCAATGTATGTGGTTGTCTACATAACAATGAAAACATCTGGATATAAAACAAATCTTTCGGTCCATGGTTTGTATATGCAATGCCAAACAACTAAACATTAGAGAAGAAAAATGCAAGTGGCTAAATTATTTAAAGATATGTAAGTTGTTAGATCTGAGTACTTATTCAAAGATCAATAAGGGCTTCTGGTCAAGATGGCACAGGAGGTAAATGCTGTGCTTGCCTCCTCTCACAGCCACATCAAATTACAACTAAACTACAGAAGAGTCATTGTTGAGAGTCACTTGAAGTCTAGCTAAACAGAAGTTCTATGACCGGGGACACACAGAAGAGGCCACATAGACTGGCAAGAGGGGCAGAGATACAAAACAGGCTGGTCTCACACCTACATGTGGCAATTGAGAATTGGGAGGGGTATCTTGGCTCTGGAGGTCCCCTTGAAGGAACAAGGGGTCCCATCCCTATACCAGGATCCCCAACCCAGGGTTCCAGTGCTAGGAAGAGAATTCCCCAAAACTTCTAGCTGTGAAAACCCATGGAGATTGTGGATAATACAGAGGACAGCTGGAGTCCCAGGCTCCTCTTAAAGAGCTCAAGCATAGACTTACTTCATAATGGACTCACTCGCTCTGAGCTCCAGTGCTGGAGCAGCAGCTTGAAAGGCTCCAGGAACACATGGGGAGGAACCGAGTTTTCTGGTGTCAGGGCAAAGGCCAGAGGGGCAGCCTTCTCCCAGATGGAAGTGCTGGCAGAATCTACTGTCTCTTTCTTGAGCCCTCCATACTCCTAGCATGCAGAAGTAGGTGCCTGCTATATCTGAATCTCCATTAACCTGGCTAACACTGGTTGCTCTGCCCTCATGATTCCCTGAGGCCCTACCCCACCCAACTTGTAGACCCATCCAAGCCACTTCCAATGGCTTTTCCATACAGAGGGCCTATGTTGGCTCATGCTGCCGACTTTCCTAAAATCTCTCAAAAGTTCACAAATCCCAAATGAGCAGTATCTGGCTTTGACATGCCCCATACCTCTTGCTGAGCAGCCCCAAGCCCAGCACTAGAAGCAGCCATCTTTGGTTTATGGCTTGGCCTTCCAAGACCCCTCCAAGCCCAGCATGTGTGGCAGCCATCTGCAGATTGCTTGGTGATCCTTGCCAAGTGACCAAGGCAGGGCACAGGATGTGGCTGAACAGGCAAAATGGAAAGACAAAGAAACATGTCCCAAGTGAAAGAACAGAATAAAACTCCAGAAAAAGAGCTAAAGAAAATGGAGACAAGCAATCTACTATATGCAGAGTTTAAAACACCGATTATAAGGATGCTCAATGAACTTTGGGGAAGAGTAGATTAACTCAGTGAGAACTTTAACAAAGAGATAGAAACACAAAAATGGAGATCAAAACCAAAAAAGAACCAGTCAGAAATGAAGAATACAATAACTGAAATGAAAAATACATTAGAGGAAATCAACAGTAGATCAGATACAGCAGAGGATCAAATCTGCAATTTAGAAAATAAGGTAGCAGAAAATACTCAATCAGAACAGCCACAGGAAAAAAATCCAAAAAATTAGGATAGTTTAAGGGGCCTCTGGGACACCATCAGGCACACTAACATTTGCATCATAGAGGTGCTAGAAGAGAAAAAGAAAGCAAGGAATTGAAAAACTGTTTCAAGAAATAATGATGGAAAGTTTCCCTAACCTGGTGAAGGAAATAGACATACAAGTCCAGGAAGTTCAGAGAGTCCCAAACAAGATGGACCCAAAGAGGCTCACACCAAGACACATCATAATTGAAATGCCAAAGGTTAAAGACAAACAGAGATTCTTAAAAGCAGCAAGAAAAAGCAATTAGTTACCTACAAGGAAGCTACCATAAGAATGTCAGCTGATTTCTCAACAGAAACTTTTCAGGCTTGAAGAAATTGACAGAAAATATTCAAAATGATCAAAAGTGAAGACCAATAACCAAGATTACTCTTCCAGCAAAACTATCATTTAGAACCGCAGGACAGATAAAGAGCTTCCCAGACAAGAAAAAGGTAAAGGAGTTTATCGCCATAAACCAGTATTACAAGAAATGTTAGAGGAATTTCTTTAAGAAAGAGGAGAAAAAAAGATAAAAAATAAGAATAATAAAATAGTGAAACTACATATATGTCAATAATTACTTTAAATATAAATGGATTAAATGTTTTAACCAAAAGTCATAGGGTGGCTTAGTGGATAAGAAAGTAAGACCCTTAAAATATGATGCCTACAATACACTCATTTCATATTGAAGGATACACACAGACTGAAAATAAAGAGATGAAAAAAGAAACTTCATGAAAATGGAAACTAAAAAAAAAAAAAAAAAAAAAAAAAGAGGAAGAAGTTGGAGTATCAATACTTATACCAGACAAAATAGACTTTAAAACAAAGTCTGTAAAAAGAGATTTGAAAAAGGGCTCAGTAATCTGACTTCTTGGTATTTATCTAAACAAATCTGAAACACTACTTCAAAGGAACATGCAAATCCATCTGTTTACTGCAGCATTATTTACAATAGCCAAGATATGGAGGCAACCTAGGTATTTGCCAATAGATGAATTAATAAAGAAGAGGTGGTACATATATACTGTGGAATATTATCTAGCTATAAAATAGAATGAAATTTTGCCATATGCAACTATATGAATAAACTTAGAAGGTATTGTGTTGAGTGGAATAAGTCAAACAGACAAAGACAAATGCCATATGATTTTACTTACATGTGGAATCTAAAGAACAAAACAAACAAACAAACAAACAAACAAACAAACAAATAAAACAAAAACAGATTCATAGATACAGAGAACATTTTGATGGTTGCCAGATGGGAAGGAGGTTTAGGAGTGAAGAAAGGAAAGGATTAAGAATTGCAAATTGGTAGTTACAAAATGGTCATAGGGATATAAATTATAGCATAAGGAATAGAGTCAATAATATTGTAATAACTATGTATGGTTTCAGATGGGAACTAGATTTATCGGGATGATCACTTTGTAAGTTATGTGAATGTCTAATCACCATATTGTACACCTGAAACTAATATAGTATTGTATCCCAACTGTAATTTTTAAAAATATATTTTAAAAAAGTTTGATACATATTGACATCTCACTGGGACAAAATATAAATGTAATTCGGGTTACTTTGTCTGGTAAGACCCTATTGATTTCTCATTGCTGACAAGTGTAAAGGCCAAATGGGCTAATATGTCATCCAGGTCACTTTATTATTTGATCCCAGCCTATCATCCCTAACTCTGCTGCTGCTTTTCACTCAAAGAGTTCTACAACCTAACTACACAAACTGTGCACCAATTTAAAAAAGTGCTTATGCTTTTTCATGATTTCATATGTCTTCACTATGCATTCTCCTTGATAAGTTTTTCTTCCAATTTCTCTGTCTGATAAACTTTCTATACCCCCATTTATCTTTTATAACTTCTTTAGGGAGGCCTTTCCTGATCCCTCTGTACTAAATTAGTTATTTCCTCCACTATGCTTCTATAGGGCACCTCCTGGGAGTTGCTGGCACACTTTGCATTGTCATTATTTGTCCACACATCTCTCTTTTTTACTGGACTATGAGCATATTAGAAGGCATGTCTTTTTAATCTTTGACTCATGTGCCTCGAATAGTGACTGAATCATAATTGGCACTCCACATATGACATTTAAATGAACTAATTCCAATTTAAACTCTTTTTCTTCAAAAAGAGGATTTTTATCTGAATAATTTTGGATCCTTGTTCAACAATTCACTCAACTATACAGATAATAGGTAAAAAAAAATCTCAATCCAATATTGATTTGATTACATAAATTTAAATGATAATGTGTTCAATCAACTTTAATTCATTGACTGCATATTTTACATTTTTTATATTTATGCAATTGCATGGAAGACACATTTTTATAGTACTTTAATTATTATTCACAAAATATACTTCAGTATGTGTATAGCTGTGATTCATGGCTTATAAAGATGTCTAATTTCTCTTTAGAAATTTTCCAATCTCTTCAGATGCATGATACTAAAAAAAAAAAAATACAGTGAATGTTAGATACCTATGAACCTTCACAAGAGCTTTATTCATAGCATGAAAAAATATAAAAAGGTTATATAATGCCCTATTCACTTATTCGATTCTGGGCATTAAAAATTCTCATTGTGTTTTTTGCTTTATATTATATTATTTGGTAAGAAAATAATTTCCCATTTTATATATATATATCCATATATATATATATTTGGATATGTATATATGTGTAGCAACATACATGTTATATATTTATATGTATATTTCATTTATAGTGAGTATATATACACACACATATACATACATATGTGGCGTATACACACACACACACACACACACACACACGCACATGCAATTGTGTTCATTGAAACATGAACAAAGAATACCCTAAGAGAAAATTACATATCTTCCCAACTTCAGCCACAGCTTCTTAAAACATACCAATAGTTTTCATTTCTACACTGAAACTGTCAGTGTAAAATGAGCACTGAGGAATGAAGGATGATAATACAGGAATACTTTCACCAGGCTTTAGGGTGTGAGTTAATGAAACTAGCTCCTGGAATAAGCATATTTATTGGGTTTGTTATGTATCAAATGTAACAAAAGTAGAGGATCTGAAGAACACCCTGTGTGGTTCTTTTCACACTCTTTGATCACAATTCCTCTTTAATTCAGATGCAGTAGAGCTTAAGTGGCTTCATTGATGTGTTAAGTGTGGAATGATTTTTGTATAAAATAAAAAGCCTCCATTATGTGTCCAGAAAAGCCTGTGTGTGCTTATTTATTGAGACAGGAAGTTGGTTTCCCACACAGAACAACAGTTCTGTGAATCTGAAGCATTGTGTCTGAAAGAAGAGTAAAGGAAACTTAATTTTCTACCTGGCAGAAATTGGTTTCTGGAGGAAAGGCAGACAATGTGATTGGGCTTCCACTGAATAAGAGGACTTGATTGATTTTCAAAAAATGCACTGTGCCATGTAGAGGAGGTTGTCTGGAATACTTTTGTTAGGAAAATGTGCATTTTATAGTAGGCATCTGTGTTTTTTGTGCCTTGTTTAAAGTGGTACATCCCAGTGACCACTTGTCACACCCTTCAGAAGACAGGTAGAGAAAAGGAGAAATGCTGTTTTGGAATTTTCCGTCCTAGATTTGTCTCTGGGTTAATTCTTTTGTTTGTTTTTTTCTTTATGTTGATTTTCATTTGCTTTTGTTTTTTGTGGGATTTTGTTTGTTTGTTCGTTTAATAACCACCATGGATAATACTTATGAGACCATCCAAGGCAAAGTTTAAAGAATCCATCCATTGTTTAAATATTTAAGCATGAATAAAGTTTCTATCTTCCAGAAGTGGATCTTAGACTTGTTATGAAAACAAAATTCAACTGAGTAAATTTGAAGATCTAATTGGCTCTATTCAACAATTCATGAATCAGGCAGCATCCCATATAGCAGATAGAAAGGAGCCACTGTACAAAATGGAAGGCCTTTAAAAGCAAAAAGGGTGGGAAAAGTAAGTAAAAGAATGGATTATTTCAGGCAAGGTTGTCTGTCCTTAGGCAAAAGCAGGAATGTCTATCTGGCAGATTACCTCACTAGTGTTGATCAAGAAATTCCCGATTGAATGGTTCAAATTACAGAGGCTGAATCTGCAATTAGGTTTAGTATTAAATTGTGGTTTGTTGATGTGAGGCTTAGCGCAAATGACTCTATTTTGGGCTTGTCTTTTTTTTCTTAACATTGTAAATCCATGGAATAAACTCTATACTGTGGTCATAGGATGAAGAAGCACAAGTTTAGAATTCATCTCAGTCTTATACAAGAAAGTCCAGTCTTTTTCCTCCACATCATGTTGGTTTATGAGGTAGCTACATTCTAGCTGTTCTCCCTATGGTTCGTGTAATCCCATTGTCTACCCTCATGGTTATTGTTATTGTCATCTTCCTCTTTAACCTCATTATGAATCTGTCTAAAGGCTTATGTTTCTTAGTTGAGAATTGTTCTAAGAGAATATATTACATAGTTTTCCCACTCATTAGTTTTATAATCTAAAACAGAAAAATACTGAAGTGGACCTAATGAGAAGAATGTATGGAGAATAGAATGAGTTCAGAGAATTTTTCCATTAGTAATATTTACCTTATTAATATTATAGAGATAAGTGAATTTTCAGGGTGAAAAGCTCAGTATAAGATAGTTATAGCATTTTCAGATCCAAGAAAATGACCATTTGGCTGTGTAAACTGTTTGGGGGAGACAGGATTAGAAGAGCTACTTGAACAAGGCTTGATGAGGGAAGTAAAAAGGGTAGATGTTCCAGGCACAATCAAACTTCACAGTTGATTATTTTATTCTTCCTTGAGTAGTTGTATTTTTTTCTGCTCATTCTTCTTTACTTTTTTCAAACCTAATGCTAATAATACAATTTCTACTTTTTCTTCCCATCATGTGTGGGTGAATTTTTTTCCTTAAATTTTATGTCACAATATCATTTTGATCATTATAAGACTATAAAAAAATTTCAGAGTCAAGACATTCTAGGGGTTAAGTACTAGGGCATGACAAGGGATATTCTTCAAGAAGGTCCTAGAATAATAGTGACAACTGTTAACTTTCTTCCCCTTGGCCTTCAGAATGAATTTTCATCCCTGACTCCTTTATTAGGCTATTTTATTTCAGTACATGTCACAGTAGCTAGCCATTGCTGTTATCCTAGATATTTAATGCTCCTCTTCATGCATGTCTCACATTCCTTTCTTGCATTCTCATGAACTTCATCACTCACCCCCTACATCTACTTGTGTAATGCTTGATATGTGACTGTTGTCATGAACAACAACAGGCCCTGACCAAATTATGTGATTTTAATTTATCATGTCAGATACTATTTTTTTTTTTCCTGAAGAGAATTAGTTGCTGCCTTAAAGCTAATTCTCTTACCTCAACATGATATAGTTTCTGGTAACCAAGGATAAAAAAAAGTAAATATCTCTTCACCCTGTATTTATATTTGAAAAACAGATACTGGGCCTTTATTACTAAAGTCAGTAACCAGGTGGAAAGATGGGAAATTCAGAAATCCATGAGCTGTAACTGATATTGTAACTGACTTCTTTCAACTCAAAACCACTATTTGCTTAATCTCTCTGACCTTCAAGTTCTTCATTATAAAATTGTTTTTTTTTTCCTTTCTTCCCTTCTTCTCTTCCTTCCTTCCTTTTTCCTTCCTCCCTTCCTACTTTCTTTCCTTTAACTCATATTTACTGAATATCTCCATTTCAAGGAGAGAACAAAAAAATAATTGGAATATTAAAATAACAATACAAGGCTATCGTAATTAAATGACCAAATAAAAAAGAATAAACTCCATATGTATTTGTAAAGCACTATATAAAACTATGATATTATTGTTATGGGTGGATGACACTCCTGGGAAGACTGGATAATACAGAGGTTAAGAACTAGGGCTTTGGCATTAGAAAAACATGAGTTTTAATCTTACTAGCTGTGTGACCATGGGCATAGTAAAGTTTCTAAGTCAAAGTTTTCTCACTTGTAAAATTTAACATGTTAATAAAAGTATGGAACTCAAAGAGCTATTGTGAAGAGTCAGTGAGTGAGAATATACATGTAAAATATGAAGCACAAATACCCAGCATATAATAAATGCTAAACAAAGTTAGCTGTTATTATTATTGTTAAGGAAACAGAATAACTAGCACTCTTATCATCCATGTTGTTTAAAATAACCATAATAATCTTAAAGGATTATTCAAGAAGTCAGTGAGTGCTGAAGGACTTAGGACTTCTCCCGTGAGGTGTCAAATATCCACTAAAGAAAGGAATTCATGAAGGTAAAGGCATGACTGTTTCCAGGATAGAGGAACAGTAGTTTAAGGGTTAAGGTTTACGTTTGTAAACCTTCTCGCTTGTTGATCACCTACTTCTTTCTATCACTTTGAGCATCCTTTTTTCTCAGTTGTTTATTGAGTTTGTCTTACATTATTCTCTCTTTGTGTATGGTCCCTGACTAGAGCTTTCTCTGAAGAAAATCAGCTGGTGTCTTAAAAGTCTCACCTTTCTTCCTAGATCTGTTCAAAATTCTATTCATCCTTCAAGGCCTGATTCAAATATCATCTCCGTCATCAGGCCTTTCTGAGTTGTTCCAAAATGTTATTCTAGATGTTTGCTCTGTGTTCCCATTGCACACTTAGCAATCAAAAAAGCATGATTGTGTTTGCGATAGTGAGTATATATCTCTCTATACATCCATGTCTTGTATTATTAGACCATAAGCTGTTTGAAGGATTAATATTGTATTCATCTTTGCACCCCATATCAAAATGTATTGTGCTTACTACAGCATAGAGCTAGATAAATGAAACTGAAATTATTTATATTAAATTGAATTCAGTCTTACAAAGGAAGAGGCAATGGGACTGCTTTCTTAAAAGTCTTTCTAAGATCTTGCTGGAATTGATTTGGGAGCACACAATCAAGGAAAGGGCACTGGGACTCTGCATTGCAGCTCAAATCTCCATCTCTACCACGAGTTGCCTCTGGATCTCAGAGGCCATCCATTACTGACTAGGTGGCCCTAGGTCCTTAAAGATGGAATTCAAGATAACCCATGTGTAATATTTGAATTTGTGTCTTGATTACATGGACTCTAAAGATCATAAGGTAACAAGAATGTTCCATTTAGCTTATTTTTGCTGGGTGCTCATCAGAGCATAGTGTACATGTCCAGTACATTTTAGATGGCTAAAGTTAAAACAATTAAAACATGTGAAACTTACATTTAGCTAAATGTTGTTAAGCAATTTCTTGGCTAAAAATATAAAATATAATCCTTCTTTTCTTCTTTCCTTTTTTAAAATTTATATAAGTTGATCTTTAAAAAATCTTTGCAGTTCAAGATTTTTTTTCTTTTTTCTCTCTGTCTGGGGGCCTTCTCTGATTTTAATCAGGACTGGCCTGGTATGATTTGAAACAGCTGAGGCTGAGATGCCCTTTAAAAAAAAGATATCTTAAGTTGAAATTATTGGAACCACCTACCTATTCTATCTGCCTTGTCCAAGGCAGTACGTGCTATCAAGTATAAATATTGTGGGTTACGAATTTAAATCTAAAACATTTCAATTCCTGGCTGTTTTCTCAGTAATTTTAAAGTCCTGGTAACCATAGTACAGCCAGCTCTTGATTATCCATAAAAAAAGGATATGAATATTGGCACAGATAATCCAAAACAGAAAAAACAATCAAAATATTTCTTATATTTTACTTTAGAATGCTTTGTATGGCTTTTAGGGATTCAGATTTTCATTCCCAGTGATGTTCTGTGCAGGAAAAAGTTAAAATGAGTTTGCATTCTCTAAGCTCACATTAAATAGTTGCAGTGGGGATATGGCTTAGCCACATGCTGGGTAGCAGGGAGAAGACAGCCTGAAATCTGATGGGAAAGAATTTCACTGATAATCTAGAAGTGGAAAATTTCTATATGAATAATTAAATACTGACTGGAATATAATACAGTCTTATAAATTAGTGTGGACAATTTTCCACCCCACATTATTTAAAAATTCAGTTATCCTTTTCAAAGACATTACACATGGTAAAAACAAATGACCTTAACATTATAATCCGTGGTCCATTGGTACTGGTGCTGTGTGGAGGACTTGGGACTTATTGCTAAAGCCCCGGATAGTCAGTCTTCAGCTAATATACTCTAGCTCCACCCTACAATCTTCTGCAATTATACAACTGTAAGTTTATAAAGTGCCAGACTGTGTACCACGTATTGTCTTATCTAGAGCAGTTACCATTGTAGGTCCTGTTTTAAAGATGAGAAAATTGAGAGTCAGTAAAGTTTATTACTAATTTAAGGTAACAAAGGTAGTCACTTGAAAGAGGTAAAATTTGAGACCTCCTAGTTTTACAATTAGGATGGGAAAAAAACAGAAAGGACTTCAAAAATGGGGTTAGTGAATGAAAAAATGCAAGTTAGTGGGTAATTATGATGTAATATATGTGATGTTTCTATAGGACCAAGCTCACAGTGCCACTGAAATGGGCCATAATGATCAGAGAGCTTATTAGTAAGAGCTCTGAAATGGACAAGATGGGATTCCCAGTGGTGGGAATACCTTTGGCAGGTACACACACTTTAGGAAACATCAGTCATATTCAGAGAACTGCAAGCTGACCTGAAAAAACAATCTGCTCAAGGTGAAGAAATATAAACAAAATTGAAAATAGCAACCAAAAGAAATGTCTAAGTAGCAAATAGTCTTGCCATAAAAATCAGTGTGGAGGGTAGGAATGGGAGAGAAAAGAGAGAAAAGGAGGTAAGGCTGTTTTTGAAATCTCTCATGTTTTCTCATGTTTAGAAAATGTACATGCTCACTTTGTTATCTAGTGAAGGACAATGTGTACATCTTTCAATAACTTTTAAGTGCTGGAGGAGATTAGAGAAATAAGTAAAGATAAAGAATTGGTATGTCAAGGTCACCCAACTGGCCAAGTGGAACCCCACACTCAGGTCTCCTGATTCCTACTCTAGTGATCTTCCACTAGCTAGGTTGGCTTCGAAGCATCGTGTTAGCATGTAATCTTCAGAGTAGCTTTGCGGAAGAAAGCAAGGGCTCCAGGATGCTTACAAAATATAACTCAGGGCTGATAGATTTACAGAGTTTCAATTAGTTCTGGAAATTTCCACATTCATCTTAGCTAACTCATGTTTCTTTTCCCAGGCAGACCATTTATCTGGCCTTGATCCCTCCTTTGGCATCTCCCCATCACATCACCATAACTTATTCTGTCAAGTCTGATTTTACCCACTGTCTAAAAGTGCAGGAGCCATATTGTGCTTTACCTCTACATAGCATGACCATCTCCTGGGCTTCTGTCTCTTTAGACTCTGGTGCTTAGGTGTCTGTAGGCCCCATTCCTTGGTCTATAAACAATTTTACATTACTGGGGACATGACCTATATGAAAGTGGCCCCTAGAATTCTAGATTTTCAACACATAGTTCTTCCACCCTCTTCCTGTAGTGGATGCTTTGGTGCACCACCTCTTTCAGGACCAAGGCACTCTAGCTGCCAATAGTATTGCCTGCTAACCTCCAACGGCTGAGTCTTCCCTGCAAATTGCTCTCTGTTAATGGAAATGTCCTTGTCCAAGGTCATGTCCCTTCCCCAAAAGTAGCTCATGTATACTGATTGTTCAGACCCTCTGACACAATTCCAGGAAACTGTGAAAGGCTATAAGAGCTCCAGAACTCTCCCACAGGATTGGCTATGCCCTCTCTTGCAAATGCACTGCTATTCAGTTTTTCCCTTTGCCAGCCTTACTTCCCTTACTCTGTCAAGAGTATCATTCCTGAGAGCAATCCTAAAGAACTCCTTGCATGCAAATCTCTGCTTCAGAATCAATTTCCCAGAGAACCTGATATAAGACAATCTCATCGCCCTATATTTATTGTGACTTTTATGTTTTTAGTGTAATCATTTGCCCTATAATGAAAGAAAAACTAGCAAATTTTAAAGGAGTCAAAGATCAAGTTTTGGTAGATTATGTACAATAGCAAGCATTGAGTCAGAGCCTTAGCCCTGTCTAGCCATTTTCTTACTTTTTGACCTCAAGTAAAAAGTTTATTATCCCTAGGTACTGGCTTCCTTTTGTTACAATGGAAAATAACCTATATTATCAGATAATGGGAAAGAAAAATGAACGGATAGCTAAGCAATTCCTAGAAGGCCATTAAGTGCTGTGGGAACACTTATAGTCTGCCGTGAATGCTCCAAAATATAGAGCCCCATAAGACTGAGATTCTACAGAACTCACTTCCTTGAAGGTAGTTTTGAAATACCCTTTGGTTCATTTCCTGTGGATTATGCAACCACAGAATTCCTCTGGGGACTCGGCCACACCCAAATCTTAGCTTAAATCATTGAGTTTGACATGGATTCACAGGAATTTGACAAGGAGTTCACCCAGTTTTTCTATCAAATGGGATCCAAATGTTGTGTAGGTTGGGTAAGAGTTCAGTCATAAGAGAAGGAAACTCAGGCTGATTAACTGCTAAATTGTGATATTTGAAACTTAGATGAGTTTGGGTTGGCTTTAAGACTGGGAGGACAGTTTTGAGCATAATATATAATATAAGCCCTGGTCCAACTCAAAATATTTTTCACTATGTTTAGTTCTTGTTTTGGATCTGTAGCTGTCCCTGCTAATGTATACAGTTCCCCTTGCTTATTCCAAATACCAAGGCCAGTTCAGGCTCCTATGTGGTCAAAATGTAGTGGGAAAGCAAGTTCTTTAATTCCTTCTGGAACAGAGCAAGTCTTGACAAAGGATGAAGAGGGAAATGTTTGGTAAGGATTTGGAGAATCCCTGGCTCTGTTCCTGTGAAGAGTCCAGCAAGCTGTTGTTGGCTTTTTGAGTTTTTATCCTAGTTGAATTCTCTCTTTTTCCTGGGTATTCAGAAATTTCTGGTCTCCTACTTCATAAAATAGTGGTGATGGCTAGCCTATGCAGCATTTGTTTGGGTAAAATTGTAAATTAAAGAAAGTTAAGTTTTGCTGCTCACATCAAATTTTGTATCACAACTTCTCCTTAAATGTTAATTTTACTACCTCCCCACAAATAACCTCCACCACAGTCTCCACTGTCTTAAGGCCTAATCTTTATTCTTCTAGAATCCCCTACTACCCTAGCACACAACCACTGGGCTAGCATTTCCCAAGAGTGTCACATCTTCCACCCCACCCCACATACTTGTGTTCACCTGATCCTCATCCATGCTCCTCCACCTTCCAGCACCATTAGGATTCAGCTTTCATAGATCCCGTCTCCTAAAGCCCTAGCTGCTTAGACAAACCAGTATGTTATAAAATATATTTTTATGGAAAAACCCACTAAAACTATTGTCAAAATATACTTGAGTCTTGACTTTGTCTCTCACATGCCCAGCAATATCAGATAAGCCTCAGTTTCTTCACTTCTAAAATTGTGATAAAAAAATACTTAACTCATGGGGTTTCAGATTAAAGGTAATTTTCATCAAAAAACATCTCTCGATCTTCCCCTATGCTGCCATGTCACCATGAATTCACTATCATGAAGCCTATAACTTTGTGTCCAAATTGCATCTTACCTTTTTAACTCTCACTATCCTGAGGCTCCTGAAGGCAAAGACTATAGCTGACCACGCTTGAAGCCCAGTGGCTAACATAATATCTAGCATGTAGTTGTTACTCAAAATATGTGTATTGAATGAATGGTCCACCTCTGAGAGCATTTATAAATAGTGGAGATCATTTTTCTCAGAGATCGTATTTATTATATTGAAACAGTGTCCCTTTTAGTTCATGTCTTTCCTGCAGAAGAGACACAATGGAAATGTCAGGTGGAGGAAGAAGTTATGAAAAGGGCAGAGTTCATTGTGTTTCTGAAATAACTCCAGGTAGGTGACCTCTTGATCTCCCCAGACATCCAGCTGGCCCTGGAACCCATACACCTGAAGAGGGATGTCTGAGGCTCTTAACATTTCCTGCTTCACATCAGACCGCAATTTGGCTCAGTTTTCACCTTGAAGCTGAGATCAAATGTTTCCCAAATGTGGATAGAAGAAGAGAGGTAGCTCATTTACTTCCTTGATTTACTTCCCTCACCTCATCTCCTTTCTCCTCACATTTTTTTAATAGAAATGTAAACTAAATTCCCAGAGAAAAGCCCTGTCCTCATCACAGATGTGTGCTCTAACACTGCTCTCAGCAGCTCAAAATGGAGACAGAGAGTTCCTTAAGGGGTGCTTGAACTCTGATGTGATGAGAAGAGGAGTGTGGTACAGGACACATGTGATGCTCCACGTTCACAACAAAGTAATGTTGTACAGAAAGCCAGCCCCTGCTAAAAGAGACTGGTAAGAACAGGAAAGAAATTAATTATTTCTCTCATGCCTTTTGGGAAATAAATTTCCATGCATCTCAGTTTTACATCTGGCAAGCAGAAGCACTAACTGCCTTTCTTCCGCACTATCTTTTCAAGGACGTTTCTGTAGCAGATAGCATTGGAGGAAAGAAGTAGTCTAGAGCACAGGCCAAATATTTTACAACATTTAGGTTGTCTAAATTTGGGGCTCCTCTCCCATAATGCACTCCACAGTGTGAGTACTATGACCTGGCTCTTCCCATTGCCCTGTGGAATTAGGGCCCAGAAAAACAATGTAAATATGCTGATATTCATTCCATTTGCTATGTTATAAGTAATAAAGTCCTTCATATATGATTCAGGGGTCTCATATTTTCTGTAAGCATCCGTGAAACTGTATCAGGTTAACTTGTTAGCTTACCAGTAGCATAAAGTTTCAGACACTTTGCAGTTCTTGATAGTGTTCTGCCTAAAGGCAGCCAAAGAATTCTACCCTTTATGGGGGTGCATTAATCCTATCTCCTATGGGGAAAGAGGAGAGAGAAAAAGAGTATCTATTTTTTGAATGTCTTCTGTTTGCTAAATTGGACTAGGCTGAACTGAGTCTTTCATATATTAATTCATTGAATCTTCACAGTAATCCTAGGAGTAGGCATTATGCTACCATTTCCCAGATGAGAAATCCTAGGCTCAATAAGGTGAAATGGCTCTCCAAGGTCATTCATAGGTAAAGTGTTGATATGCAATTTAAACCTAGGCCTGTCTGCTGAGAGAGCCTCTGACTCTCCTGTTATATCATTCTGGAAAGTTGGTCTGTTCTAAGTGACTAATCCAAGACAACATAAGAGATGCTAGCCAGTTTAAAATAATTTCTTTTACCACTCTGTTATCTTCCTCATGATTTTGCCTATGTCTAGCCCTGGATGCAGGCCTACATTTCCAGCTTAACAGAGCATTTTTTTACTTTTTAATCTAATCTAGACTTCTGTCTTCTTTTTACTAGAACACTAATCTCCAGCCAATGTCACTCCTAGTGCTTACCCTTGATCTTTTTGACACTAGCTATTGCCATGTGGGGATTATTTTGTTGTTGTTGTTGTTCATTAGTTTGTTTTTTGTTTTGTTTTGTTTTCCTAATTTGAAGAAATGATGTGAAGCAATTTCTTTATCACCACAGAACACTTCACAGTTCTAAAGAACCCTATTTAGTTTTCAGATGTGACTTGAGTATTTTGGACCCAGATGCTTAGACTCATCATCTGCTCAAACACTACTCAGAAAGGCCCACCCATGCATTCTCTTACCCACCCACTGCATACTAGCCTGCTCTGCCTACAGCCATTATTGTTAAGGACTTAGTACTTATGCTACATTGTTTGAAACTTTGCTTCATGAAATCATAATAGCATTTGACTGTACCTACTACCTAGCCTAAATGCAGCACAAATTGACTTTGTCTTATAGCAAATGGGTCAAAGCACAAGCCTCTTTTTTGTGTAGTACCTGTTTTGTTTTTGTTTTTGTTTTCTATTAAGAGGAAAAAGCATCAGGGAGATGAAGTATCATGGGGAGATAGAAAATGGGCAGCTCTTTTCATTGAAACTTTTCCATCATGAGAGTTTGTTGGGATCTCAGACTCTTGAGCATTACTACTAATTATTTTTTCTGAGGTACTATATTATCAGAAACCAAGATTCCTGTGGGAGCTTTTGTGAGGGCTATATTTCACTCATAAAAATATTTTGTGAATAATCTGAATGTTTTAGATTATTTGTTAATCTAACACATTTATAAACATATATTTTAAAATGGAATAGATATAGTTAAGAAATAAACTAAAAATTGATATAACTATAATTCTCCAGGGAGAAAAACTGCCACCCACCGTCTGGTCCTCAATTCTATTTGAATACAACAATAGACCAGTTAGCAATTAATACTTATTAACACTTATTAGTCTCAGTGCCTAGTCTCAGTGTAAGCAAATTTTGAAATAAAAAGAAAAGGATAATGGGTCATGGACTGTGTTTTATGGAGCTCATAACCAAGTTGAGGAGAAAGATAGTAACACATGAAAAAGAAATAACCTGTGCCAGACAGTAGGTGAAAAGATACATATGTGCAGTGTAGATAATAAATGGGTGCTGCAGAAGTTGTGAAAAAGTATCACTGATTTCCTAGTTAGCAAAACTAAATTATGAAAAAAAATCCTTAAATTTCACAGCTACTTCACCTCCATACAGACTCCTTCAAAATCCCTCTTACAGCCTCCTCTTTTTATACCTAGTGTCAGCGCCTTACTTTAGTCTTTATCAATTCATGTTTACATTTTTAAAACTCCTCACTTGTCTCCTTACTGTCCTCTGCACACTCCAAATCATGTGGAGTCCAAATTAAGCTTCAGAAAACACTACTTTGATCCTTTTCTTCCCTATTCAAAACCTCTCTTGGATGCTAATTTCAAATTGAAATTAAGTCAAAACTTGATGATCTCCATGAAGAAGAAGCCAGGTTCGAAATTATCTGGGCTTAGTCCTAGGATAGTAACAATGGAAAAATGGGGAGGGAGGGAGAGAGAGAGAGAGAGAGAGAAGACTTGATATTTGGAATATATGAGATGAGATAAGGTAGCATTACTAAGAAGTATGGGCTTAAATCTAGAAGACTGAATGATGGGCAAATGACAAAAATAAAGACGAGCACATTTGTAAAAACAGATAATGAAATAAGGAGATTTAGTGTTTTGGTAATATCATCCATCATTTAACATGCACTTAGTAGGACATATGAAGTGTTCAACATATATTTGTTGAACAAATGAATAAAAGAATGAATGGACATCTTAAGTTTATTAAGGTCATTATTTTATTTTAGCTCTACAACTCTATTCGGTGTTTTTTCTTATTATCACCATGTAATGATATCTAAACCAAGGCTCAGAGAGATTGTTTTGTTCTCTCAAGGTCCCACAGAGAATAAACAGCAATTCTTCAATGTGAAGCTATATAAGTCTGATGTTGAAGTCTTTCTGTCATGTTGCCCTCTGGAGAGTCCAGCAAATAAATTAAAGCTGGGAAGATAGGTCATGACTAGAGGAATAGCTGTGGGACACATTTGCAAAAGATGACTACTGAAAATTAATTAATACTCTTAACCATCATGCTATGGTAAATTTTGTTGTACAAATTATCCGTAAATATTAGTTACTTTCCTCTCAAGAACAAGTTAATTATATTAATTTTTTAGGCAGACAGATAAAAAGTATTTATAAGGGTTAATAAGCAACATATCATAGGCTATATATGGCCCATTGTCTGTTTTTTGTATAGCCTACAAGAATTATTTTCACATTTTCAAATAGTTGAAAAAAATTTTAATAATATTTTGAAACACATTAAAATTATATGAAATTCAAAATTTAATTCTACACATAATGTTTTATTGAAACACAAACAGCTCCACTTACATATTGTCTATGCCAGTTTTGTACTACAAGAGCAAAATTGGATTGTGAGAGAGACCAAATGGCCTGCAAAGCCTAAAATATTTACTACCTGGCATGTTATAGGTAGTTTGCTGATCCTGATTTAACTAAAAACTTTCACTGGCAAATGGAAGAGAAGTGGACTTAAGGACTTGAATTTCTGAGGAATGTTGCCCTTCACCCCCCGCAACCCCCCCCCCCCCCCCCCGCTGCCCTGCATATTCTCTGTGAACTGCACAAGCACCTGCACTTCTTGCAGGGATGGTAGTGAGGAAGAAAGAAATTTCTGACACAGCACTTTGTTGAATTTCTTGGGTGGAGAAAGAAGGCGGAAAGAGGCTTGCTGGGAAGGGTGAAGATGAAGCTTTCTTCTCAGTTCTGAATTACAGCCAGATGAATTTATCCCTTTTGTTTATAGAATTATAACTTTTAATAAGCATAGGAAGTACAGGAACTCAGCAGTCAGGGGAGGAAAAGCAATGCCAAGTCACATCATAAGTGTCTTCTCCCTGGAGCTAGTCTGTGATCAGCAAAGCAGACTGCTCAGGTTCTTTCCAAATGTCTACCTGCTCTTCACTGGGAAATGGCAAAACCTCCAGGGCTTTCCCACAAGGCCAGGAGCCAGTTCTCTCGGGTCCTACGCTAAGCTTTGTCGGTAGACCTCCAGCATGACAGTAGCAAGCTTACTTTTTTTCTGCCTTACTTAGTATAATTAAATAGAATTAAAGTATTTACTAGATTCTTCAATGTGTTCACACTTCTAGCCTATTGGATGATAACAGCAAGGAACTGTCTGCTCTTTTTTTAAATTTTCTAAAATTATGGTTAAATATATATGTTTACTATTTTAACCATTTTTAAGTTAACAGTTCTGTGATAGTCAGTACATTCACATTGTTGTGTAACGATCATCTCGTCCATCTCCTGAACTTTTTTCATCTTCCCCAGCTAAAACTATATTCACTAAACAATAACTCCCTGTTTTCCCCTCTCCCAGGGCTTGGCAACCAGCTCTTCCTTTTCTTCCTTTTTAAGGCTGAATAATATTTGATTTTATGTCATTTTATGTCATTATCTATTCATATCTTGAAGGTAGAAACTAGTTGTTTCTGCCTTTTGGCTATTGTGAATAATGCTGCTACGAACATGGGCACATAAATATCTATTCAAGTCTCTGCTTTCACTTCATTTGGATATATACCCCAAAGTTTAATTTTTGGAGGAACAGCCAAACTATGTTTTATAATGGCTGCATGAGTTTGTATCCCTTCAGCAGTGCATAATGATTTCGATTCCTTCACATCCTTGCTGGTACTTGATATTTTCTCTTTTGTTTTTTGAGGGTTTTTTTGTTTTGTTTTGTTTTGTTTTGTTTTAGTAACAATTCGAATGGGTGTGAAGTGGTATCTCCTTGTAGTCTTGATTTGCATTTCCCTAATGACTAGTGATGTTGAGCATCATTTCTTATGGAGACATGGCTATTCAATTCCTTTGCCATTTTATTTAAAAATAGTTTTTGTTATTGTTATTGTTGTTGTTATTGTAGGAGTTCTTTATATATTCTAGAAATTTGATTATTCAATTATTTTTTTTCTACTCCATAGGTTGCCTTTTCATTCTGTTGATAGTGTACTTTGGTACATAATTTTAAAAATATAGGGTCCACTTTATCTATTTTTGTTGTCATTGTCTGTGCTTTTGGTGTCATAGCCACCAAATCATTGCCAAATCTAATGTAAAGATTTTCTGCTATGTTTTCTTCTAAGAGTTTTATAGTTTTAACTTGTACATTAGGTCTTTGTCCCGTTTCACGTTTTTATATATGGTGTAAGGTAAGAGTCCAACTTCAATTTTTTGCATGTAGATATTCATTTCTTCCCAAAACCATTTGTTGAAAAGACTACCCTTTCCCCATTGAGTGGTTTGGGCACCCTAATTAAAAATTCTTGACGATATATGTGAGAGTTTATTTCTGAGTCAGCTTATGTTTTGATATTAGCAACATGCATTTAAAATCAAGACACAAGTTGCATGAACTTTTCATAGACTACCTAATTAAAGAGTCAATGCATTCATGTTATTAGAACATTAGTGATAGCTGACCTTGAGCTAGAGTTTCAAATACATAAATTGGTATTACCACTAGTTTGTGAGTTTCTAGAGAGTGGAAACACTCTTATAATTCAAATTTAAACTTAATGTATATGTACCATTTGTTGATTATGTGTCACTATCATGGTAGCACTAACAATACAGAAACTTTTATACCACATATGAGTCTCTCTCTCTCTCTCTCTCTCTCTCTCTCTTTATGAGAACAGTACTCCAGAAGGTAAAGTAGTGGGGTATAAAGAAGGAAGTGGTGAAATCCAACTAGAAATGAGAGAAAGCCTTCTCAGAAGTGGTGATACTTCTGCTGAGTTCTGAAGGTTGATTAAGACTTTGCCCAACAAAAATAAATGCACAGGTCATAGGGACATTGAAAACAGAGGAACCACAAATGCAGAAAGTTGGAGGGAGGCAACATTATGGTCGTTAGAGGACTATCATGGAATGTACATTACAAGGCCAGAAAGAGTGGCTGAGGATCCTAGAGGGATAGGCAGGAGCAAAATCCTAGAATTTAAACTTTTATTATGAGTGTGTTTGGAAGGATTTGCATGTATCTTTCTTAGACCAGTTCACAGTACTTATAATTGTTATTGAATTGATTTTAGTCTAGTAAAACAATGATTTATGTTTCAAACTTTTTCTTCTCAAACATTACTTCTCTCTTTCCTTCTTTTTCTTCTCTTCCTCTCTAACTAATATGATTTTGGTGTCTTTCCTATTTTTTCCTAGAGACATATCTCGGGTACAGGAGAACATAAACAGAGGGGCATAAATTTAGAAAAAAAATGAAAAAAGTAAATTCACACACACACAAAAAAACCTTTGAGGCTACTATCTAAGTTTTGCTCTGCTGAACTTCCAAACGTGTTTTAAATTAGGTCAGCCTGGAGAATTCCTACAGTTTCTAGAAGGCTCCCAAGATTTCACAGCTTTCTCTGTTTGATCCCTTTCTCTTGTTTGTCATTCAGAAGCTGTTTATTCAGTCCTCAGTTGTCTTGAAGGAGTAATTGCTATATATAAATATGTATGTTTGAATTTGCACATGGGAGAATGCTAGTTCAATGTCCTCTTGTACCACCACCATCATGGGCCTCTGAAAAGAGGCCTACCCACCTCAGTAACCTCCACTATATTTCTAAAGGAAAGCACAGAATCAAAATTCATGTTTATCATGATCTCTTTCATCAGTATAGTTATACTTTAAACATTTGGGCCCAAATAAGTAAATGAACTATTCCAGAAAATTTACCTCTGTAGAAATAACTGTATCTTATTCTGCCACAATACCAGTTAAATAAAGCATCAGACCACCTCAACTAATGTTCGTATAATTTACTGTGTAATTACTATAATAGCAAAAATTTATAGTTAGATACCTTATGTAATTTCCCCACATACTAGATATAACTTCAGTCAAGACTCAGTCTCCTTATCTGTAAAATGATTATAATAATACTAACTATATTATCAATCTGTTGTGAGGGCAAAAAGAAGTAATTAATGTATGATGCCCAGCATTTTACATAGCCAATGCTTCATATATGCTAAATATTACTATGACCACCACCACCACCACCACCACCACTACCACCATTGTTGATCTCATAATAGCACTGTACCTGAGTTCTTATCCTGGCTCTACCATTTATGAGCTATATGGTTATGGAAAAGTCACTTAACTTCTTTCTGCCTCAGTCTTCTCACCTGGAGAATAAAGACAGGGCTGTATGATATCTACCTCATGAGGCTGCTAAAAGGAATAAGTGAACTAACATGAAAAACTCAAGGTTCTTGTTATCTTCCATTTTATTTCTAAAGATGCTAGTTCTCAAACTATAGTTTGCAGATACTTGGTGACCCCTTTTTCAGGTAGCCCACAAGATCAAACTATTTTTATAGTAATATTAAAATGTAACGTGCCTTTTTGCATTGTCACTCTCTTAAATATACAGTGGAGTTTACCAGAGGCAACATGAAATGTAGTATCACTACAGATTTAATGCAGGTGCGTGTTTCAGAAACTAGCTCTCTTCTATGAAACAATAGATTTGAAAAAAATATAAAACAATGCTCTTCTCTATTTTTTGTAAAATAAATATTTTTCTTAAAATTGCTTTTATACTTTAGCTTATAATGGGTTATTGCTATTATTTTAATGAATAAATAATTTAATGCTTAGTTTTAATTTCAATATAGTAAATATTAATATATAAAGTAGCACAAACAAAAATTATTTGGGTCTATCAATAATTTTAAAAATATAAAGTGATTCTAAGACAGAAATATTTGAGAACCACTGTCATAGTACATAAAGGTTCAAAGTTGTTGATATCCTCAAAATCAATTGCTTGAGATTGGAGTATAAGTAAGGTCAAGTCTCAACCAACATTTCCTGATAATAAAACCGAGTGATCATTGTAATAGATCATACTTCAAGAATAATGGAGTTCCCACATCAAGAGAGGGCCAACGGTCATCACAACGCTTTTCCAGCTGAGTACTTTTGTGGGGCTCTGTATGGTTTATTTAGCAAGACTCTACTCTTAATATAGTATTCAAGGCTCACAGATGTTTTCTAACATCTTAAATTTTATTCCAAGTGGCCAATCACTGCAGAACCAAATTTACATATAGGTCTTGCCTGATGATTAAGAAGAGGCACCAAATGTTAATATGCTTGTGATCCCCATCACAGGTTCCCAACGTCAAATGTCAGGCAAGAATTCTCACTCATTTGTAAGCCACTTTTCAGAAGTTCAAGAACTAATTCCTGAAGAAACTCTTCTTCCCGATCCTGTCCCCATACCACAATCTTAAGAAAAATTTGGGGGATACTAGGACATACTAAAAAGAGGGAAAATAGAGACTGTCATTTATAGAAAAGACACATGTGGTATCTTTTAGACTAAACATTTGATACTTGAGTGTGTTTTACTGATACAAACTAGTTTAAGTATGTAATATTCTGATTTAGGGTCCCTACCATTGTCTTGGTGAAGAGTTTACACCTGCTTTGTTGAAGACCTTTTGTCTAGGAGGCTACAGATTTTTAACACATATGTATAAACACACATATATAGAAACATTATAATGCATTTGGTTGGATTTGACTAAAATCTTCAGTAGTAATTCAAAGAGTTTGGCTTATGGGGCTACGTCACAGGTTTGCATGCATTATGCAGAATTTTCTGCTAAGTGCAATGGGCTTTTGGAAATTAAATTGCTTTATTTCAATTCAATGTTTACTTGACATAAATGTCACACTTATGCAGAAAAATCATATCATTTTTCTATTTCTTCTTCCAAAACATTAATTCTTAAAATGTTACCCTACATAGACTTTAGCTACATAATGCCAGACATCCATCTGGAAATAATGAACTTTTATTTTATTATCCTGATGTTCCTAAATCTAATATTTGATAAGATGTAGTTAAATTACCTGGATATTTAACTATTTTCATTTATAGCTAGATGCCATAGTATTTTTTTTTAGAAAAAAGCAGAGAAATAAGCAACAGGAAGTGAAAATCATTTTGATAAAATTACATAAAATCACAGAACTAAACAATCCTATTCTAATATTTTGAGAAATCTAATAATTTCAACCAAATATTATCAGATAACTTTGTGTATTGAACACAGTGTGCCAAAGTAAATGGACTCTTTTACCATTGAAATAATGTAGAAGGGACATGGAGCCTGAGGAAACAAGCACAAAATATATGGGGCAAGGCAAAGTTGATTGGATTCTCTCTTCCAACATTGAGAGTCTGGACAGAGCTGAGTGTCTCAAGCAGCAAAGCAGGGACATTAGTGCTCTTAACTTAAGACTATACAGAGGAGGCTACTCCTGTGATGTCTTTGTCCCAGCCACCACTGGGATTTGGGAAAAGAGGCATACAGGTAGATCTAACTACTGACATGTAGTTAAGGATTCTCCTTTTCTCAGTTTTTCAGCCAGGGGCTCAGTAAATATTAGACACATCCCAGGCTTCAAGGATGCTCCATTCCTTCACTCCATGTCACTACTTTAAGACTTGGAAATTTAGGAAGCAGAACACTACAACATCTATAGCCTACTACTGCTGGCTGATGTTTTATCTTGTCCTAGAGAAGTAATTTAGATATTTCTCAGACACAAGCTTATCCAGAATAGGCTAACTAGTATGAGAGCAATCCTATAAAAGCTGTACAGACTTCAGATACACCTTCATAGTTTTTGATGCATTTAAGTATACTGAGATTTCTATTTAATTTCATTTTTGTCTTGCTTGGAGTTTGTTTTCATTGGTTGTGCCCCTCCTCTAATCAGATCTACAATATTCAAATGAGAGTTCAAAGTTAGCCATTTTCTGATAAATCTGGAAAAAAATGAAGATATATTTTGTTCTCAAGCTCTTTTTTTTTTTCGGCTATCTGAGCCTACTAAAGAACAAAGTGGGATTGGCTTAATGACCCATTTAAATAATTTACATCTGTGTAGTTTTGGTCTTTGTCTCAAATGGGTGAAAATGGAAATGCAGATGGAGTGTTTCAGATAAACAGTGCTGGTAAATTGCCAAAAACCACCATACTTACTCAAACTTCCCTAATGAAATTAAAAGATGAACATGTTTTGCATTTCTGCAGTTTGGTTAAACAAATAAATCATTTGCTAGTTCTGAAAATGAGAATTAAGTAAAAGATAAGGAGCTCACAGCCAAGGTAAGAGACACAAAAGCAGACATAATTTCCAATTAACGTGCTGCATACCTGAGATACAGCTATGCACAACATGCTTTGAGAACACAGAGGGTGATGGTATTTTCCTCTATGATTACCGTTAACAAGTGCCAACAATATGTATGTTGTAATCCATACTGAGTACCAGTAGAAATAGCCTAAGAATTCTGGGAGCCCCCCTTATTATTTCCTAATTCTCTGTTGCCAAGGCTGCAATGATTAATCTTTAGAAAAGCTACAGTTTAGCACCTGTTGAATGATATTAGAGGAAGTCATCTGTGTTGCAAATAGAGAATATATTAAGAAGGCTGGACTCAAATGAATTCAGGTTTTGATATCTTTCTCCTTCTGTTTTAGCAGACAAATAATCTGTTGCAACTTTGCTGCTTCTCTTCCATAGCTTGGCTCTGTTCCAATACACCATTTTGTTCTAGGGAATGCCTAAACTGATTCTGCAGCGTTAGCCAAAACAAATGAGAAGCTTGGCTCTCAGTTTGCTCATAGCAGCTGCTGTGATTGAAGTTCTCTTCACCTAAGACAGTGGGACAGCTTTTCCTTTGACAGATGAACACATTTTCATTACTAAAGAAACAGGAATCATTGCATACTGGGGAAAGAAATGAAGAAAGGGGGAAAAAAGAAAGAAAGGGAAGAATGGGAGAGAGAGAGAGAGAGAGAGAGAGAGAGAGAGAGAGAGAG